>QEOQ01000707.1:32837-169380 GCA_010279815.1 Brachionus plicatilis
AAAAAATGACCCAGATCATGTTCGAGACCTTCAACACCCCTGCCATGTACGTGGCCATCCAAGCTGTCCTCTCATTGTACGCTTCTGGCCGTACCACTGGTATTGTACTTGATTCTGGTGATGGCGTGACCCACACTGTGCCCATCTACGAGGGCTACGCTCTGCCGCATGCCATCCTGCGCTTGGACCTGGCGGGCCGCGACCTCACCGACTATTTGATGAAAATTTTGACCGAGCGTGGCTACTCGTTCGTGACCACGGCTGAACGAGAAATTGTGCGCGACATCAAGGAAAAGTTGTGCTATGTAGCTTTGGACTTTGAGCAGGAGATGGCCACAGCTGCGTCCAGTTCCTCGTTGGAAAAGTCCTACGAGCTGCCCGATGGTCAAGTGATCACCATTGGCAACGAGCGCTTCAGGTGTCCCGAGGCTTTGTTCCAGCCGTCGTTTTTGGGCATGGAAACGGCCGGCATCCACGAGACCACCTATAACTCGATTATGAAGTGCGACATCGACATTCGAAAGGACCTGTACGCCAACACGGTCCTGTCTGGCGGCACCACCATGTACCCGGGCATTGCTGACCGCATGCAAAAGGAAATCACTGCCCTGGCGCCAAGTTCAATGAAGATCAAAATAATCGCTCCGCCGGAGCGCAAGTACTCGGTGTGGATCGGTGGTTCGATCCTAGCATCGTTGTCCACTTTCCAAAGTATGTGGATTTCGAAGCAAGAGTATGACGAGTCCGGTCCATCAATTGTACACCGAAAATGCTTTTAAGAAATTTTTTTTTTCTTCTTAATTTTAATTTCTTATCAAAGAGATTTAAGATTTTTCATTTTTATTTTAAATTTTAATTTTAAGCGAATTGATTCTTGATTGAGTTCAATTTTTTTTTTCTTATTTGATTGCTAATCAAAATATTTTAATTAATAATTAACTGGGTTCTATGATTTAAATAATTATTCAAGTGTTTTTTTTTGATGGTGTTTTAAAAATTTTTAAAAAATTTAAATTTACAATAAAACTTAGATATATATTAATTAAACAAAATAAATGGATTTATTTGAATTTTTGCATTTTTTATTTTTGTTGGCCTTTTAAAAATGGGTCCTACTAAAATACTGACCCACAATTTATTAAAATTTTCTGACCCCCATTTATTTTGCAAAGCAAAAGTATTTTTAAAAGTTTTAATACATCATTTGGTTTGAATTTTTCTCTTTTTTTTGAAAATTAAACTAGTTTTTCTCCAAAATTTTAATTTTTTGTTCAAATTGAATATTTTTATATTTTTAAAAACCTGACTCCCTACTGACCCCCCATTTTTATTGAAGAGAATTTAACTGGCTTTCTAAAAATGTGCCAAGTTTTTCTCCAGGAAGTATAGTTTTTGAGATATTTTGATTATAATAAAAGACCTTAGTTTTTGGTTCAAATTTAAATTCTATTCATTTAAAAATTCTAATCAATAAAATTCGATGTTTAAATCGCGATAAAAAAAGTAAATGATTTTCTAAAAAGAAAAATTTAATTTTAATTTATATTTTTATTAAATTAATTGTTAATAAAATTAATTGTAATTTTTATTAAAAAATTTTAAAACTAAATTATTAAAACAAAAAATATTAAATATTACAATTATAAATTGAAATTTTTTCAATTATTATGAAATTATTTGAAATTCTCGAAAATTATACTTACTGGAGAAAAACTAGGCACATTTCTAGAAAGCTAGTTAAATTCTCTTCTAATAAAAATGGAGGTCAGTTAAGGGTCAGTCGTATTAAATTGGGGTTCAGTAGGGAGTCAGGTTTTTAAAAATATAAAAATATTCAATTTCAACAAAAATAAAAATTTTGGAGAAAAACTAGTTTAATTTTCAAAAAAAAGAGAAAAATTCAAACCAAATGATGTATTAAAACTTTTAAAAATACTTTTGCTTAGCAAAATAAATGGGGGTCAGAAAATTTTAAAAAATTGGGGTCAGTATTTTAGTAGGACCTTTAAAATCGCCTATGACATTTATAAGTTTTTTATTTATCCGCAACAAATTAAATAAAATGAATTAATTGTACTTGAAAATATAAACAAAAATAAATTTATTAAAATAAAACCAGATTTCAAAGCAATAAGCGAAATTTTAATCTGCATTTATCATTTGAGCGTATTATATTTAACAGGACATATCTTTTTCTTTAGAGAAATAATTAAGAAAAAAAAACAACAACCAAAACTCTTTTCTTTTTTTTCAGGGGAATTAATCAAAACATAAAAAAATAAAAAAACATAGAAAGTTGAAATATGTAGAAAATCAAAACATAGAGAAATAAAAAAAGTTTAAATTAATCTAATCAACGTATAAATATAAAAAAATTAAAGTTATTTTGTAAGAATATGAATTAAATTTAGTTAATTATTTTAAATAAAGATTAAAATAAAAGAGAATAAAGAAAAAATTATTAAAAAAATCAATTAGAAAATCAATTTACAGTCATCAATTTTCTATATCTTGATTTTTACGTTATACTTTTTCTATGTCTTTTTTTCTCTACGTTTTTTCTATGTTTTTTAAAATTCTATGTTTTGATACATAGTCTTTTTCAGATGACTTGGTCACATTTTTTTTATTTTTTAAAAGAAAGGAAATCTTGAAAAAATTACTATTAACAAGTACATTTTCGAACTATAAAAATGGCTTTATAAATGAAAGATGAAAATTTCGGTTGAAAAGTCATGCTACATAATATTTTCCAAAAATTTAAAAGAAAAACTAAATCTTGATCTTAAAATGTATGGCAAAAATCTAAAGCTTAAAGCTAAGGTAAAATTCTTGGGAATTACTTTTGACTTGAGGATAACCTTTTCTCATATGACAGATGAAATAAAAGAACTGTTTGAATTGAACGAAAGATATGTAAGGACAGAACTGAGTCATTCTGTTCCACTGATAGTTCGACAAGTAAATGGATAAAGAGATGGTTTCGAGTCTAAATTTGTCGAGTACCCGACACATTTGTGTTATTGCTTCCTTAAGACTTCTTCTTTTTTTCCTGAACCCATAGCATTTATATATATTTATTTTAATTTTCTTCTATATTTTAATATTTTTTTATTTTATTAATATAAATATATATAAAATTACTTTCAAAAATTTAACATGTTTGTATTTGACAAATTAATCAAAACCTGTTCGCCATGTGAAAAGATATGTATACGAGAATGGGCGGTGCTTCTCATTTAATATAAAAAAATTAATTGAAAGAGACTTAACAACTGTCTTTCTCTTACTATTAAAAATAAATTGTGGGGCCTTTATTTAAATTGAATAAAGCGCTAATTAGAAATAAAAATTTAAATTTAAAAAAAATTTGAATTATTGATCAATTATATATAAAAGGATTGAAAAATCAAGCTAGCTTTCACAAAATTGACTGCTCCAGCTCTATCGCCTCAGAGATCAACTGTTAAATTGAGTTGAGTTGTACCAGGCTAACCAAGCGAATTGTACCAGGCCAACCAAGCGAAATGTACCAGGCTAACCAAGCGAATTGTACCAGGCTAACCAAGCGAATTGTACCAGGCTAACCAAGCGAATTGTACCAGGCTTACCAATATTTTGGTTTAAAATAAAAAAAATAAGAAAGAAAATTATGGTCATATAATGTGAGACCCAAACTTAAGTGATCCAAAAAAAAAATATCCGGTAACCAAACTGACATGAGTGATCAGATCACATATTACATGACCCGCTTGGTCACATAAAAGGCAAGACCCGACATTCTAATAACGATCAATACACACCTAACTCAAATAAAAGCATACTAACAATCTTCTATTTTTGGTCACTTCTATTTGAGGAAATACGGCAAGTTTAAAAGAAAAAAAAGTTTTGTAATTAAAATTGAAACATCCTCAAAAAAAATTCAAAAGAAAATCTAAAAAGATGACAATAAAAACTTTCGTTATTTTAATTTTTGAATATTCCTAAATTAAAAATAAAAAATAACGCCTCGTTAATCGCAACTATAAAGCCCTGCTTCCCTATCTTTTAAATAATAAAATCTTTTATTTTACGAAATAGAAAAAATTTCGAATTTTTGGAGATTAAAAAATCCAAAAAAATAAAATGAAAAAGAAAAAACATTGAGAATTCATTGAATGATGCAAAGCTATAGAATATTAAATCGGCGGCGAGCCAGGTTCAATGGGCGCCTATTGGCTGGAAAAAGTGCTCCAACTCTACTTACTTCTACTCTTTATCCAACCTTAACCACGGCCTGATGATGGTCGGTCCATCGGGCTCTGGCAAATCAAAAGCATGGCGCATACTTCTCAAAGCATTGGAGAGATACGAAAACATGGAAGGTGTAGCTCATATCATAGACCCCAAGGCCATATCCAAGGACGCACTATACGGCTCAATGGACCCGAATACTCGCGAATGGACCGATGGTTTGTTCACGCATATTTTGCGCAAAATAATTGACAATGTGAGAGGCGAGCTGAATAAGCGCCAATGGATCATATTCGATGGCGATGTTGACCCGGAGTGGGTCGAAAATTTGAACTCTGTTTTGGACGATAATAAATTGTTAACTTTGCCAAATGGCGAAAGATTGAACATACCATCTAATGTGAGAATTATGTTCGAAGTTCAAGATCTCAAATACGCTTCTTTGGCAACAGTGTCCCGTTGTGGTATGATATGGTTCAGCGAGCATGTTCTAAGCCTTGAAATGATTTATGAGAATTATTTTGACAAATTGAGCAATGTGTCTTTGGAGGCTGATGATGACGAAGACTTGAATGCGGCAATAAATATCGACTACAAGAAGAGATCAATGTCAAATCGGGCAACTTCCAATTTGGACACATCCACCAACATACCTGACTTTCCCACAAATCGAGAAATAAAAGGGGTCCTTGCTGAACAGCGCACTTGCGCCTCCTACATCAAAACCTATTTCAGCAACGAAGGTCTGGTAAGCAAGTGTTTGGAATACGCGGCCAAATTCGAACACATCATGGACTTAACTAGGCTAAGAGCTCTTGGTTCCATGTTAACCATGCTCAATCAATCCGTGAGAAACATCCTAATGTACAATCAAGAGCATGACTTCAAGCTGTCCGAGGAAACAATTGAAAAATACATGAGCAAGTCATTGATACTGGCTATTCTTTGGTCATTTGCTGGAGATTGCAAGCTCAAATACAGAATCGATCTGGGCGAGTTTGTGCGCCTTTCAACCAACATTCAAATGCCTTCCAATGATCAAAATCCAATAATTGACTACGAAGTTGAGCTTGCCAGTGGTGAATGGGTGCCATGGCTGGCCAAAGTTCCACAAATTGAAGTCGAAACTCACAAAGTAGCCGCACCGGACGTGGTAGTGCCCACCATAGACACAATACGTCATGAAAGTTTGCTATTCACGTGGCTCAGCGAGCACAAACCATTGCTATTGTGTGGTCCGCCCGGTTCTGGCAAAACAATGACCCTGTTTGCTGCTTTAAGAGGTCTGCCTGATCTAGAAGTAGTCGGTCTTAACTTTTCGTCAGCCACTACACCTAAACTCATGCTCAAAACATTCGACCACTACTGCGAGTACAAGAGAACTCCGAATGGAATTGTTCTTGCACAGGTACAATTGGGAAAATGGTTGGTTATATTTTGTGATGAGATCAATTTGCCTGATGAGGATAAATATGGGACCCAGCGAGTCATCTCGTTTATTAGACAATGCATTGAGCATGGTGGATTTTATCGCACCAGCGATCAATCTTGGGTGAAATCGGAGAGAATACAATTTGTTGGTGCGTGCAATCCGCCCACTGATCCTGGCCGTAAACCATTGTCCCATCGCTTCTTGAGACACGTACCTCTGGTCTATGTTGATTATCCAGGAGAACTTTCTCTTAAACAAATATAAGGCACGTTTAAACGTGAAGTCAAAACGTTTCAGAAGCCGCGGATAGGCTTGATGACCATCATTTTGAAATGATATCCAATTTTTGCGAATTGCTAGGTGATAGAAGTATAAATCTACTTCCCATAGACTTTTATATCGATTATCTCACAACAGTCGAAGACCAACGGGAATCAATCAGTAAGTTTTTTTTTTCTTTTAATCTAAAAAAATAAACTTGTGAAAAAAGGCCAAAAATTCATCGCACTCAACAAAAATACAAACAATTCAGCAGCAAAACAATTCAATTTTGGAAATTATTATTTGTCGCCCCTAACCAGGGCTACAGGGCTTCAGCACAAGAAACGAAAATACGACGAAATAATGATAGAATACAAGAAACTCGAAACTCAAGCGCAAAAAAAAGATTCTCTTTTTTACTATTTGACGGATCAAGTTAAAGGAAAAAGTTAGAAGAACTAAATAAGAATCTTGAAGAATTCAAACGAAAGGATGTTGAAGCTAAAATTTCTGAAGTAAGTATATTTTATAAATAGCAACTTTTTTTATAAAAAATAATTAACATTAAATTAATTTAGGAACATATGGAAAAAAGAAGAAAAATAGGGACGGAACCAGCAAGCGTGAGAGAAAATGAGATTTTCCAGGAGGAAAATCTTTCTTCTCACGTCCCTATTAAATACTTTAATCAAACTTTTGTAAACCCAAAACACAAATGTAAACCCAAAAATGTAGACCCAAAAATTATAAAAAAAAAAGTTTTAAATCCACAAGGAGGATTCTCTTGCGAAGTTTGTGGCGATTTGTCAAGCGGCATTAACTATGGAATTAGCACTTGCGAAGCTTGCAAATGCTTCTTCAATTGTCACAAAACAGCAATCATATTCTCCTGGATAATCAAAATAGACCAGAGGTACGTGTCTCATGCTTCTTCCATAGGAGTAAAGAAAGACATTTCGAATGTAAGAAATCAGGAAATTGCGAAGTAGATAATAAAAATCGCAAATGCCAACATTGTCGACTTAAAAAGTGCTTCAGTGTTGGCATGTTGAAATTTAACAGTTTGTCACAAAACAGCAATCATATTCTCCTGGATAATCAACATAGACCAGAGGTACGTGTCTCATGCTTCTTCCATAGGAGTAATGAAAGACATTTCGAATGTAAGAAATCAGGAAATTGCGAATTAGATAGTAAAAATCGCAAATGCCAACATTGTCGACTTAAAAAGTGCTTCAGTGTTGGCATGTAGAAATTTAATAGTTTGTCACAAAACAGCAATCATATTCTCCTGGATAATCAACATAGACCAGAGGTACGTGTCTCAAGAAGCGATGGGACAATGGTTTACGGCCAGGATCAGTGGGCGGATTGCACGCACCAACAAATTGTATTCTCTCCGATTTCACCCAAGATTGATCGCTGGTGCGATAAAATCCACCATGCTCAATGCATTGTCTAATAAACGAGATGACTCGCTGGGTCCCATATTTATCCTCATCAGGCAAATTGATCTCATCACAAAATATAACCAACCATTTTCCCAATTGTACCTGTGCAAGAACAATTCCATTCGGAGTTCTCTTGTACTCGCAGTAGTGGTCGAATGTTTTGAGCATGAGTTTAGGTGTAGTGGCTGACGAAAAGTTAAGACCGACTACTTCTAGATCAGGCAGACCTCTTAAAGCAGCAAACAGGGTCATTGTTTTGCCAGAACCGGGCGGACCACACAATAGCAATGGTTTGTGCTCGCTGAGCCACGTGAATAGCAAACTTTCATGACGTATTGTGTCTATGGTGGGCACTACCACGTCCGGTGCGGCTACTTTGTGAGTTTCGACTTCAATTTGTGGAACTTTGGCCAGCCATGGCACCCATTCACCACTGGCAAGCTCAACTTCGTAGTCAATTATTGGATTTTGATCATTGGAAGGCATTTGAATGTTGGTTGAAAGGCGCACAAACTCGCCCAGATCGATTCTGTATTTGAGCTTGCAATCTCCAGCAAATGACCAAAGAATAGCCAGTATCAATGACTTGCTCATGTATTTTTCAATTGTTTCCTCGGACAGCTTGAAGTCATGCTCTTGATTGTACATTAGGATGTTTCTCACGGATTGATTGAGCATGGTTAACATGGAACCAAGAGCTCTTAGCCTAGTTAAGTCCATGATGTGTTCGAATTTGGCCGCGTATTCCAAACACTTGCTTACCAGACCTTCGTTGCTGAAATAGGTTTTGATGTAGGAGGCGCAAGTGCGCTGTTCAGCAAGGACCCCTTTTATTTCTCGATTTGTGGGAAAGTCAGGTATGTTGGTGGATGTGTCCAAATTGGAAGTTGCCCGATTTGACATTGATCTCTTCTTGTAGTCGATATTTATTGCCGCATTCAAGTCTTCGTCATCATCAGCCTCCAAAGACACATTGCTCAATTTGTCAAAATAATTCTCATAAATCATTTCAAGGCTTAGAACATGCTCGCTGAACCATATCATACCACAACGGGACACTGTTGCCAAAGAAGCGTATTTGAGATCTTGAACTTCGAACATAATTCTCACATTAGATGGTATGTTCAATCTTTCGCCATTTGGCAAAGTTAACAATTTATTATCGTCCAAAACAGAGTTCAAATTTTCGACCCACTCCGGGTCAACATCGCCATCGAATATGATCCATTGGCGCTTATTCAGCTCGCCTCTCACATTGTCAATTATTTTGCGCAAAATATGCGTGAACAAACCATCGGTCCATTCGCGAGTATTCGGGTCCATTGAGCCGTATAGTGCGTCCTTGGATATGGCCTTGGGGTCTATGATATGAGCTACACCTTCCATGTTTTCGTATCTCTCCAATGCTTTGAGAAGTATGCGCCATGCTTTTGATTTGCCAGAGCCCGATGGACCGACCATCATCAGGCCGTGGTTAAGGTTGGATAAAGAGTAGAAGTAAGTAGAGTTGGAGCACTTTTTCCAGCCAATAGGCGCCCATTGAACCTGGCTCGCCGCCGATTTAATATTCTATATATCGATTCTATATTTTAATATTTTTTTATTTTATTATTTTTTTAATTTACTTTTTTTTAATCTAAAGGAACTTCTGTTCGTTACAGATAAACAAATAAATAAATAAAAATAAAAATATTTTTTTTGCCAAAAACTTAAAAATAAATGTCTTTTATTGAATAAATACCAAATAATATCTCGTATGAAATTCCAACTTGAAAGAAAACTCAGTCGACAATTAGTTTCAATCATATAATCATAACTTAAAATTTTTGTAATTTCCAGAAATCGATAATAAAAAGCAATTTAAAATGAAGAAAATATTTTTCGAATTTTATTTTAACATTTTAATGTTAATTTAATTTTTTTTTTTAAATATTCAAAACAATAATTAATTATGAAATTTTTTCAAAAACTTAAAATATGCATTATAATATTTAGACTAATTTTAATTTAGAATTCAAATCAATTACGACTTAAATTAGTGAGATTTTAGTTTGTTTATGAAATGGTAGAAAATTGGGATAAAATATTGAACGCTTTGAGATCGAATAAAAATTTTGGCCAAAAATGGTCTAAAATTTTAGATGATCATCAAACAATAGAATTGGAACAAGCTAACAAATTAGTTGGACACAAGAAAGCAGCTCATGTATTTTTGTGGGCAAAAAATGACCAAAAACTCTGGGGAATCAGCCAACTAGCATCGATAATGATGCAAATGAGGTTCGATGGTTACATTGGTTTTCCAGGCGGGCTAATTGACCCAGAAGATTCCGATATAGTCCAAGGTCTTAATCGTGAGCTCGAGGAAGAGATTAATTTGGACAAGGAATTTTTTTGCACTCAGCAGGACTATTTTTTCACCTGTGTGTGCCATTCAAGAAAATTGGTTCTTCATTTTTATGTCAAGGAAGTGTCACACGATCAATTTAAAGCAATGGAGCAAAAAAGTTTGGTTGCTGAAGAATATGGCAAAGAGGTTTTGGGAATCATTCGACCTCCTTTGTACAAAATTAGTCCAAACAAAGGCTTTAGCGTTTTTGTCCAAAGCAATTTTATTGGAAATGCATTAGTTCAATTGTTAAAAACAATAGATCATTTGAAAATTTTAAAAATTGATGAATTGTTAAACTTTATTGATTCATGCTAGGATATTTTTCAATGTTAGGTGTCAAAGCCTAAACTTTTAGAGAATAAATTTTTAACATTTTTTTTTATTTTTAATTAGTTAGAATGAGCAATCAAGTGTGGTTGGTGACAATTCGATTTAAAAAAAGAGGCTTAATGCCGAATGAGTTTACAGTGCGATTGGCATCGACAGAATTTGCTGAGATGAACTCAATTAAAGAGCTTATTGATGTCGGATACAAAAAATTAAAAGAAAATTCTTTAACAGGTCGGAGTTTTTTTTTGACCATACCTCAACGATTGGTTGGATATGGAAGGTATATTGGCTATGATAGCGACAGTGTGCTTGCTGTCTATACCGAAAAAGACAAGGGTCGAATTGCTTTGACCGATGTGGCCAAGCATGTTTTGGTAAACAACGAAGTCGTAGTTGTAGAGTATTATGATAAAAAATTATTCTTTGCTACAAGCAGTCTTGTGCTAGCTGGCCTTATCTATGCCGGTGTTAAAATAAGAAAGTATATTCGCTATAGAATTCATAGAAATGCTGTTATGGCAGGAAGTAATTAAATTTAATTTTAAATCTACAATTTTCTGCAATTATTAACAACAGTTTATTAATAAATTTAAATAGAACTTAAATTATTACCATTTTGTCCCATTGAATTTACTAGGAAGAATACAAGTTATACAGTTTTGCATTCAACCATTCCTTGACACTCTTTCAAAATATTTTATTTTATTTTAAATCCCATACTTCTTTAATTAGTAAATCTTAAAATGTCAAATGATAAATAAAATTTTCAATATACTTTCAGCGGCTTTGATAAGAACAAAGGCACTGGTATTGACGAAAATGGATTTGCAATGCCAAGAAGCTTTTTTAATTCAATTGATACAAATTTATTTTTGCTGAATCATATATTCCCTAACCAAGATCGAACCTCGAATATCTATATTTAAAAAAAATTATTTTTATAGCAAAAATTTTATAACTAAAAAAAATGATAGTAAATTAAAAATCTTTAATTAATCATTTTGTCAAGCATTCCGCAGAAAAAAATGATTTCCTTTTATTTTTAATTATTTTTCTTAAATTTAGAGTAAAACTCATCCCCACAAACAAAAATCTACTCCCCACAATATTAAAACTTTTCGTCACAAAATTAGAATATTTTATGAAAAAATCTCTTAAGCACAAAACGAAAATTTTTGATCACAAAAAATTAAAAATAAAAAAATTCTTTCTAACAAAAAGTTTATTTTATAATGCGATAAACGGTTCCCCACAATTAAAAAACTTTGCACCACACACCAAAAACTTTTTAAAATAAATCACTACAAAACACAATTTTTTGTGCCGAATTCAAAAAAATATTTTTTACATATTTAACCAGATAACTGGTTAACAAATTTTTTTTGGTAAAAAAAATTATAAAAATTTGTTAGATAATTTATTCAACTAGTGTTAATAAAATTATATGTAAAAAATAATTAAATATTAAATCAGTAAAAAAATTAAATTAATATCTATTTTAAGAAAAAACGATTTCCAGCTAATTTTGGACGACCTTTTTTAGGGTTTATTAAAAAATGTTATGGCTCTGCATCATTCAATGAATTCTCATTAATTTTTCTTTTTCATTTTATTTTTTTGGATTTTTTAATCTCCAAAAATTCGGAATTTTTTTCTATTACGTAAAATAAAAGATTTTAATATCTAAAAGATAAGGAAGCAGGGCTTTATAGTTGCGATTAACGGAGGTTATTTTTTATTTTTAATTTAGGAATATTCAAAAATTAAAATAACGAAAGTTTATATTGTCATCTTTTTAGATTTTCTTTAGAATTTTTTTTGAGGATGTTTCAATTTTAAATACAAAACTTTTTTTTTCTTTTAAGCTTGCCGTATTTCCTCAAATAGAAGTGACCAAAAATAGAAGATTGTTAATATGCTTTTATTTGAGTTAGGTGTGTATTGATCCTTATTAGAATGTCGGGTCTTGCCTATTATGTGACCAAGCGGGTCATGTTATATGTGATCTGATCACTCATGTCAGTTTGGTTACCGTATATTTTTTTTTTGGATCACTTAAGTTTGGGTCTCACATTATATGACCATAATTTTCTTTCTTATTTTTTTTATTTTAAACCAAAATATTGTTGTCGCTTCGCGATTTGGTACAACTTCAAAATAGATTTTTCCATTTTTTTCCTGGTTTTTTCGCTCTGCCAGGCCAAATGTCCAAACTTGTGGACGTTTTAAATTCTTTCTTAATAAATAAATAAATTAATTAAATTAATTTTTTTATTATATTTATATCAAACCCTTGTGATGTTTCACTTTAGCGTACAAAGATTCGTCAATCTCAACAATCTTTCCATGTCCGCCTAATTTAAGGTTTTTTTTTGTCGATTCCTATTGAACATAATTGCCTAAGTCTACAATAGACACTTGCTACAGTATTTCTATGCAAATCATGATTGAAATTTAATTTAATCAAAGAAACTGTTTTAGTTATTGTAACTTGAGAGCACCAACATTTGATGATTGCCAAAACAATCTTCAACGACTTTCGAAATAATGAAAAAAACGACTCAAAATATATAGTTTTATAAGTTGTACATTTAGACAACACCATAATAAAAGGTCATTTTTAGCATTTTTTCTACACTTTCGTTCCTTCAATTCCATCTTTTACCTTTTTTCAAGCAAGAATCATTTGTAAAATTTTGAATTGGTAAGATTAGCCCAAACGAAATCAAATAATTGAATAATTTGCGATTTTCTTTTTCCATTTTATTAATTTTTTCAAAAATAAATCACTGCTTTTAAAATAGTTGTAAGAAGATTTCAAATTTACTACAACATTTTTTTGAATAATTTTCATTTAGCTTATTTCAGCATGAGAAGAGAAATTTAAAATTTTGGTCTTTATTAAAAATTTGGAATTATTTAAATTTGGTGACCCATCAGAATACTTTTGTGACTTATTAAAATATTTTGGTGACCTATAAATTTGTAAATTTTTGGTATCGATGGTCATATAATGTGTGGCCCAAACTTATGTGACCCAAAAAAAAATATCTGATCACCAGACTGACATGAGTCATCAGGTCACATTTTACATGACCCCCTTGGTCACATAACAGGCAAGACCAAGAATGTCATTTTAAAAAGGAGTTTTAAAAAAATTTAAATGTAAAAACCAAGGATAATTTTTTGAAAATCCCTTTTAATTAATTGCGAACTTATTATTACTTTTCTTGAATGAAAATTTTTTTAGATTTTTTGATTTTAAGATTTTTTTTTCTTTTCTCAAAAATGTAAAAATATAAAAATATAAAAATGTACAATAAATAACATTTTGCCCTGGTCATATATTCACTGGTCACCTAATATGTGACCAGGCAAAATTATTTATTAGGTAAAAATGTTTATAAATAATTTAAATCTGGTCACCTAAATAACCACGAAATCTGGTCACGAAAATTTTGCAATTGGTCACATAAATTTCTTTTTAGTTAGATTAATAATAATCAAAAAGTCTTTACTATTATTTAGAAAAAAATAGAAAACGAGAATGATGAAAAAAAAAATTTTAAACAAACTTGTAGATTTAGGCTTAATATTTGCTGTACAAAAATGCACGAAAGAAAATTGTGGAAAAAAAGCTCAAAATATGAACCAAACTCGAAAGCGTTCTAAGGATTCAAAAAATTGCCTCTTGACTTGGCAATATAACAGTTGTACAACGTATAAAGCAATTTATGATGACTCATTTTTCTTACTTTTTCGAAAGTCATTAAAAATTGTTCTTGCAATAATTAAATGCTGGGCAGCTCAGATTACAATTGCCAAAACAGTTGACCAGAAAAATTGCATTTAGAACATGAAGTCCATCGCAATACAGTGGCATTGTTATTTTTTCGTCTAAGACAATTGTGTACGGTTGACATTGACAAAAAAAATCTCAAATTAGGTGGTGAAGGCAAAATTGTGGAGATCGATGAGAGCCTTTATGCCAAAGTAAAACACTCAAAAGGTACTTTTCATAATAAAATTTTTCAAATTGTATTTGTTTATAATAAATTATAATAGGGAAAGATTTAAAGCGTCCTCAGATCTGGTCGTTTGGTTTAGCTGAGAGAAAAAATTTAGCTATAAATGAAAATGGAAAAGGATACTTTGAAGTTGTCTCGAAGCGCGAAGCCCAGACATTATTAGAAATAATTTATAACAAAGTGTTTGATGAAACAACAATAATGTCTGATTGCTGGTCATCCTATGAAAAAATTAGTAAATTAAAGGACTACACACAACTCACAGTTAATCATACATATAACTTTTTGGACCCGAATACCAGTGCGTGTACTAACCGTATAGAAAGTTTGTGGAATTCATCCAAACACCGTTTTAAGGACATGCGAAGTTCAAAACGGTCCGAAATTCAAAGTTATTTGGATGAATTCACTTGGAGATTCAATAATAATTTAAATAATGATCGAATATCGTGTTATAATTTAATTTTGAATATTATAGCTAAGTATTTTAGGCCTGATTATAAGTAATTTAATTTTTTGTTTTTAAAGGTTAAGGACATTGTGAAATTTCATACAAAACTTCCAATACAAAAATTAAAAAATCTTATAAATTTTGTTCTAAAAGTCAAAAACTTGTTCTGAAAATGAAACAAAGTGAAACAACTGTTGTTTCACCTTCTGCAGAAGTCTGCAAAATCTGTGCAAATAAATTCCGCTTTATTTTTAATACTTTTAAATAGGGTGCAATTTTGCAGAATTTGCACAGATTTTGCAGACTTCTGCAGAAGGTGAAACAACAGTTGTTTCACTTTGTTTCATTTACAGAACAAGTTTTTGACTTTTAGAACAAAAGTTATAAGATTTTTTAATTTTTGTATTGGAAGTTTTGTATGAAATTTCACCATGCCAAGGTTAAGTGACTTTGAAAATTTGTACACAACTCGCAATGATATTAAACATGATTTTGAAGACTTTATTGAGCTTGTTGAACCTGACGAAAATGATATTAATTGTGACGACGTAGATGAAGAAGATATTAAATCTATATTTGGGTCTTTGAAAGGATCTGAATATTGGTCTGAATCTGGTGATGATAACAATGAAGAAGAGAGTAATGATGTTGAAGTGGAAATTTGGTGGAAGAGTTAAATAGACTTAAAAATTATGAAAGCGATGAAGAAAGTTATCCACATTCGGAAACAATTACAATAAAATAGAGTGATTTTTTGGTAAATGGCACCGATTCAGATCATGAAGAAAATTGTGAATCAGATTTTGAAGAGGTTAGTGAAGCCATTTGCAAGCTAAATTTAAATCCAACAAAAAAAAAATTAGAAAAGTTGTCAAAAATTGCATCGGAAGCTCCAATTGCATCTGAGGCGACACAGTCTGCTGTAAAAAAAGGCCTTTGCAAATATAAAAACCTAATATTTTGCCCGGAGTGCGGGAAATTAATGAAAAATGAGCGTGGTCTAAAGCAACACATCACAAAAATGGATAAATAATTTTTTTATTTAATTTTTATAATTTTAAATTAATATTTAAATTGGTCACGTAAATAAAAAACCAGGTCACATAAATTTAATAACTGGTCACTTAAATAATAAAATTTAAAAAAAAAATTCTCTATTTTAATAATAATATTGCCTGGTCACATATTAGGTGACCAGTGAATATATGACCAGTCAGAAAAAATACCTGGTCACCAAATCGACATAAAGTCACTGGTCACATAACAGGCAAGACCCAAAAATTTTTACTAAGAAAATACAAAGCAATTTTTTTTATATGTGTAAAGTGTATTGACGATTTACGTCCAGAATTTTTTTAATAACTATTGAGTATTTGTTTTTTATTCACGTGTGTCTATGCTTAATATGCTCGTGCTAGTTTTTAATAGATATTAAAAAAAATTTTTATTTTTATTCACAACTATATTTAAAAAATACTTTTCAGTTTTTTAATGGTTGTATTGGAGTAAAAATCTTCGCCATGTTATAAGATTTGTATACGAGGTTGGGAGGAGTTTCTGTGTTTTATTGTCGAATTATTTAAAATTAATCTATTGCTTAGTAGTTGATTAATTAAAAAAAAGTACGAATTTAATTTGATTAATTTTTTGAAAATTTTTTATCAAAAAGCGCACAATATTAAGGGTAATATAAATTAAATTGATATTGTAGTTTTTGAGTAAACTTGAAGAAACGATCTTAGAAAAAACTCAATAATTTCTTTCCAACTCTAAAATAGTCAATTGCTTACTAAATTTATTCTAGATACTATTCATGAAAAATGCAAAAAAACTTGCCTACTCCAAATGGTACCCTTTAAAGTTTTCTTATAAAATAATTGACCACATTCTATGAACCATTAATTTAAAGCTTAAATATTCTCGCGTGACCCCAAATTTATTCGCATTTTAACTTAACTAACTTATTTTAATTTGTTTATTAAAAAAAGAAAGTTAACAAAAAAATTAAATAATCAAAGGTTTATATCGGAACAACTTTGGAAGTACATCTCTTAAAAAAGTCATTAGTGTGGTAAGCTTAACTAAAGAATGAAATAGCAAACAAGAAAGTTGAAGAAATATTCTAACATTATAAAATATTAACAATATATCAATATAAAATTCTCAAGCACTCTAGAGAGCTTATTATTTAAACTGATAAATTAATAAAATTTAAGCAATTTAATAAAAAAAAATTGGAATTAAAATTTTCTAAACTTTTTTAATAAGATGGGAAAAAATCCAATCTCAAGCAGGATTTTTTTTGGAATATTTTACTAACAAAAATTTGAGATTAATTTCAACTTAGGCCACAAATTAAGAAGGGCTATCAACTATACATAAAAAATACTTCTCAGTTTTTTAATGATTGTTTTAGAGTAAATTATAGTATTTTTAATTTTTAAAAAAATTAAAATAAGGTTATTTATTCCAAATTTGAATAAATAACTTTTGTATTCTTTTTTTATGTAATTACTGTTTAAAAGTAATTTACGCAGACAATTTAACTTGGCATGATGTTAAAGACAATAGACGAAAAATATGGATCAAATGCTCAAATCTCATCGGTGTTTTCACCTCAACAAAGAAGGATTCGTTTTGTTGAATCATAGCATAGCGTTTCAAGGAAATAAACTGTTATTGTTTTTTTAAAAATAACTTTCAAAAGCAGACAACATCTTAATGACATGTCAAAAAACCTCAATTGTAAAATCAAGTGTCTGTAAAATATATTTTAAAATTTCAAAGCTGGGGAGGTACGGAGGGGGCGCAGCCCCCTCCGTGACTTGTTTTATATAAAAAAAAATTTTTGAGAACAGTTTTTGTCTTTGTCAAGTTATTTTTGTGCTGAAAATTTTTTCTTTGTGGGTGACAGTTTTTTGTTGGTTGGGTCTTGATAGACCTAATAATTGCTCTTCAACACAAAAAAAAAATATTTCAAAAATGCTCCTTAGAAACAATAAAAAATTTGATTGAAGTCGCCTATGAGGTGCAGTAATTATTTAAATAAATAAATAAATAAATAAAAAATTTGGAAATAAATCGACCGGAAAAAATTGCAAAAGGGATAAGTTAAGCTATTAAACAATTCATAATTAACATAATTAAGTATGGCTCTGAAATTTCACTTAAAACAATTTTAAAAAGAATATTGTCTGAATCTAATTTAATTAATAGACCTCAATTAAAGTAAGTAAATTAAGCTAAATAATAAAAACCTAATTATATTAATAACTTTAAATAAATAAAGGTACAAAATGTAGTATTTCGCTATTGAAATAAATCAAACTCGAATTAAATTCTCGAATCAGTCTGTTAAATGAAAAAAAAAATTGTAAATAAAGCGAAAAAAGGCAGACCAAGGAGTTCAGAAAAGTGCTGGGTTACAGAATAGCTTTTCGTTGAAAATAAAAGACTTAAAAAGATCTAAAATTATTTTTGTGTTCAAAAGTCATTCTTGGTGAAGAGAAACTTGTTTGTGGGGAGAAGATATTTTATTGTGGGGAAACAATAATCTCTTATTTTTTTCATTAAGAATAATTTCGCATAACATGAATTGATATTTGTTTTTCAAAGATAAAAAAATTTTAGTAAAAAGATAACTTAAAATAAAAACTATTATAATAAATTTATTATTCTTATTTTTAAAAATAAAAAACATTTTTTCCAATTATAGCCATCTTCAAAATTTCGATTACCACTTTTTATCACTTAAAGCAAAAATTGGAAAAATCGCTTTTCCACCTAATGTTTTATTTTTTAAATATCAGACAAGGTGTCTTCATCCGAATAATCTGAGCTTATGTAATTGTCTGGATAAGTATCACCCTTTTTTAGGCCTGACTCACTTTTTTCTTCTGTATCTGAAAAATCTTCATAAAATAAAATTTCATCTCCAGTGTTCTCTTGTTTGAATAGAGCGGTTTCATCGATACCGGAATTTTCTAAAATTTCACCTTTATTTTTTAAAGTCCGGGCCTCATCACTATTATACTTGGCGATCACATCAGCTTTTTCATTCTGAAAGTCTCTCACACTTATCAGAATCAAATCTCCAACATTTATCCAAATTTTCTTATTCATTTTGCCTCTGATGTGACAGATTCGTTTCTTGTTATCATTACACAATGCTTCGACATTTCCGCTTCCCAACATCTTAAGAACTTGAGCATATGTTTGTCCGGGCTCAGCAATTAACAGTTCACGTTTGATACCATCGTTTTCGTTCTTTCCTCTGCGACGGTTTTTTCCTCCCTTTCCTTTGTTTTTCGGCATTTTTAGTCTTTCTTTTTTCTATTTGATTCTTTTATTCAAAATAAAATTCCTGTAACAATATTTAAATGAAGAGTTTTATTTATACTTATTTTGAAATTCTTTTTGAACAAATTTCGCAACTATCTAGAAATTTCAAAATTTAAAGTTTTTATCTTAAAATACATTTATTTTAATTTTTCTGGATAAATTTATTTAAAAATAGAATTAAATAAAATTTTATTCACTTATTTGGAGGGAATATTTTTTGACCGCACTTTATTAAGATTAATTATTTTTTTAATTGATGAAATACAAATTATTTTTACATCAAATCATCAGCGTAAAACTTTGCTTTAAAAAAAATTTACGGGCTCTAATCTAAAAAATAATTTTTTCTAAAGATTTAAAATATCAGATATTTACTGAGACAGGGCTTGAAAAAATCATTTAAATATTTATTTATTTTTTTAAAAAAATTTTAAAATAAGATAAAAAGTAAGTAAAGAAAGATGCTTAAGGTTTGAACGGTTCAGGAAAGGAATAAGAACAAGTAAGATAGCAATTAAAAAATGGTTTCGGGTATTCGATATCTCTGGATACGAGACCCGCTTTGTATGCTATTATTTTTTTAATTAACTGATTAAAAAAAATTAATTTTAAAATAAAAATAAAGTTATTGCATAACCATTTCTTTTCCAGCATAGGAAGACTAAGCTAATCAAGTGTTAATTCTATACCAAAAATCATCATTATCTTTTCGAATATGGTTTTGAACATTATTGAAAAAAGAATCATTAAAATTGATTGTTTAATTTGGTAAGGGTTATCTCTGAATTTAGTCAATCAGTTTAAAAATTCAGGATAAAAAGAATTCAAAGGTTTAAACCAAGTCACATCCAGTGGCCGTAAAAAAAGGTATAGAGAATATTAAAAAATCCTCTCTGTAAAATAAACAATAATAAATAAAAATAAAATAAAATTCTGATAAAGAACAAAAAGTACGGAAAATAAAAAAATATTATATTTCCATTACATTACCCCGAGTAAAAAAATAATTAAATTAAAATTGGAAATTAAGTATATGCTATTGTGGAGAAGCTATGGTGAATTTTATCCCGTAACTCCGGATTTTTTTCTGTTCCAAAAATTTACAATGGCTTAGTTTGTAAAGTTTTACTACTGTTGATTTTTTTAGAAAAATTTTAAAAATTTGATTATCTCAAAAAAAAAATATAAAACACTGCATCAAACAATCAATTTGCCTTCAATATTGACACAAATAATTTTTGTAATTTAAAAAATCAATCTGCTAAAATCGACTAAAGTTAAAAAAAATTGAAATGGAAGGAAATTTTTTACCAAGCAATTGAAAAATACCGTCTTTTTCAACACTAACGACTCATATAACAAATTAATTCATCTATGAAATGGTGTAATGAGAATTTTTTGAAAGATTAAAAAAAAATATTATAAATAATATTATTAAAAATAATATTAAAAATTTACTTTAAATTGTCTTTTTCTCTTTTTAATTTAGTAAGCTTTTTTTTGCATTGTTTAAAATTTTGATTTAAGAGATAAATTTTCAAAATAGAAAAATAGACACTCTTTAGATTTAAAACCTTCAGATGAAACAGTTTATGGAAAAATCTTTTTTCAATTAGTTCTATGAATGTAACATAGTAAATCATGCATAGTTTCATAATTTCCCAGATTCTGGTAAAACGTAAAATTTAACAGAACTAAAATTTCAATAAATTCCAACATAGTCTTTTAAAGAGATTTAGCACATCATTAGGAACAATTGATGCAATTTTGTATACTGCAAAACGTTATATTCACAAAATTATTTTTAAAATAGAAAATTAGTTATAAAATTTTTCATCATTTTGTTCTGTCCATTTGAATCGAATTTTACACAACCTAAATAATTAATTAAAATAAAAATAAAATAAGTAATTTTCGCGGTTTCAATAACAGGCATTTTAAGGAGATCTATTATTTAATAAATATAAATTTATTAAAATAAATTTGCAATTTGAATTTTCTCTAATTATTATTTTCATTTCTAAAAAAATTGTTAACACATATTTATCTTTTTTCTAGCTTAATTATTATTTCACAGATATATTATCTTTCTGAAGCTAATTTAATTTTCAGATAATTATCTTTCACAAGACATTTAAAGACAAGACGGAAAGATATTTTATCTTTACGTAGCATCTTTTGAAAAATAAGTTTTTCAATCTTTAGATAAATAAGTAAATGAATGGGATTTTAGGATCAAAAAATAAATATAACATAAAAAGTTAAATATAAAAATTACTAAAAATAAACATTTAAATTTAACTTAATTTTCGGATACAAGATGACGCTTTTTGATGAAAAACAAGTTAAAAAATAAATTAAATTAAAAGGTTTAGAATCTATCATGTGGCTGAAAGGATGGACTAAGTCTCCATTCCAACCGGCCAAGGCTTCGCCTAAATTATTTTTTAAATAAATAAATAAAAAGGTTTAGAAAATAAATAAAAATGGTATAAATTTATCCTAAAATGTGGAATTGTTTTGTTAAAATGTATTTTTTGGTAATGTTTATGAACAAGAAAAATGCTCTTATACAAAAAACCATTTTAGTCGACAAAATTCTTAGCAAATTTTTACAAAAATGATAAAAAGTAAAGAATCATTTGTTTAAAATCAGATTGAAATTGCTTTTTTTATTATCTGAATCAATAATCTGAATCAAATCTGAATAAAGAAATTTATAGAAAATTAAATTTAAATTTTGTTAGATTTTTTTGTCTACTACAAGTCAATTTTCTGACCAAATTTTATAAAAAATTTTGTTTGTTCATAATTAACTAATAAGTTTATAAATAATATCAGAGTTGTTTAAAAGTCTCAAAAAAAGTCTAAGTCAATCCTTTAAAAAAAAAGTCCAAGTCAAGACTTTTTTTTTAAAAAAATTTTTAAAGTCTTGACTTGGACTTTGATAAAAAAAAAAGAAAAAGTTTTTGGTGGGACTGTTGAAAAAAAAAAAAAGTCTTGACTTATATACTTCACTTAATATCTTTTTTGTTTTACCCCGGGAGTATAGTTTTAAAACAAAAAAAAATTCTTTAACGCAAATCATATTTTTAAATTAGAACCCCAGTGATTTTTTATTTGAAGCCCATGGGGTAATTTACAAGGATTTACGGTAATAAATATATTTAATAATATTTAATAACTAGAAAAATTTAAGCGATTTTTTCAAAGATTGAATACTTAAATTATAAGAATTGATGATATTAAATTAATTAATGAATTAATTAATGAATTTTTGATTATATCTTCTTATTAATCAATTAAAAATAATAAAACCAAAACTAACATAAAATTGAATAAGCTTTGTCCTTTTTTTAGTTTTACGGTAAAATTAGACGAAATTTTACGCAAATTGACGTCAATTTACGTAAAATTTCGTTTATTAACCAAAAATACAAGTTTCATTGCAGTACTTTATCACAGGTGCTGCATGTTTAGGTAGTGAACGTTTCAGGAAAGGAAGACGAAATGGTATGCTAGGAATTACACTTGTTATATGTAAAATTACGTAAATTAATCAAAAAGAAAAGTGTTTTATTTCAGTAAAAAAAAAAACCCTTAAATAATTAAACAATAAATAAACATTTTAAAAATAAAATATTCAAATGATTGATGTTTTGTTATGAAAAATATTCAAAATAATTTATTTAGCATAAAAATTATTTAGGACTAAATTTATTTCTATGAAAATTTTGCACTTAAGGAACACCTAACGAAAAAGCATGCAAATTGCATTTGATTTCAAAATTTTATTATAATTATTTATCAACAAACAAAACTAAGTTCTTCTCGCTTAATTTCGCTCATATTTTGCTTAACCCAAGTTAAATGTGTGCTGAAAAATACAAGTTTGTCTAATCTACCATAAATGCACACAACGACCATGATCTTAACCAAATCTCTTACATTTAAATTCAATTTTTTTTTGCTTAGAATACCAAGTTTAGGTTAAAATGCCGAAAAATAAAGGAAAGGGAGGAAAAAATCGTCGCAGAGGCAAGAACGAAAATGACGACATGAAGCGTGAACTTATCCTTGCCGAGCCGGGCCAGGCCTATGCCCAAGTTCTGAAA
Source organism: Brachionus plicatilis (assembly GCA_010279815.1). Lineage (NCBI taxonomy): Eukaryota > Metazoa > Rotifera > Eurotatoria > Ploima > Brachionidae > Brachionus > Brachionus plicatilis. Next base: position 55,875 of record QEOQ01000707.1, read on the forward strand.
ATGTTAGGAAATGGCAGACTAGAGGCGATGTGCTTCGATGGACAAAAACGCTTGTGTCACATCCGTGGCAAATTGAGAAAGAAAGTGTGGATCAACACCAGTGATGTCATACTTATTGGTTTGCGTGACTTTCAAGACGAAAAAGCCGACGTTATTCTCAAGTACAATGCTGATGAGGTGAGAGTATTGAAAAACAAGAAGCAAATTCCAGAAAATGTTACCATTACGGACACAACCAGCTTTGGACAAGATCAAGGTGGTGACGACATTTTCTTTGACGAACAATTTTCTGATGACGAATCTGACAATGAAGAAAGTGATGCAAAAGGTTCGAGTATTTTCGGCAATGGCAATCTAAACAGAAATTCGAACATTACTCGGGACCCAATGGCAGACATTACTGATTCGGACGAAGAAGACGAAGAAGAGGAAGAAGACGAATAAGTGACCAAATTAATTTAGTAAATGATGAGAGTCCATCTTTTATATTTTAATAAAATGGTTACAACTTTAATAAATTTTCATCTCAATTTTTTTGTTCGCTCTATTCTCAATTATTTGAATTTCTTTCTATTTGTTTATATCAATTAGTTTTAGATATAAACAAGTAATTTTTTATTCTTTTAATAATAAAAATAATTGGAATTTTGAACTTTTTTTTCGGTGAACAAACAACTTTTTATTCGAGTTTTTTCTTTTTTTTTTTTCGGAAATTAAGCAAAAAATTAACAGATTATTTTTATTTTTATTTGATAAATTTATGAATAAAATTATTTATTTATCAAAAAATTTAAGTCCTATGGCATCAAGATAGTTTTATTCTACAAAATTAAAGATAAATATGAAATTAATTTATTTGGTTCAGTAAAATGTCTCAAATAATAAAAGAAATAAAAAAAGAAGAAAATGACACTTGTCTAAATATTTTTTTCTAAATCGGAAATATTTTTTAATTATTTTCACTAATTAAGTTAAATAAGAGCGAAAAAACCTACTTAATTTTAGTAGAACCATTTCTTTAACATTTTAAATAGTTATATGATTATTTTAGCCCCTGTTTTGTGTAAAATTCATAAATTTTTTTTGAGGCCGATGCAGATCTAGACGTCATTTTATAAAATTTGGCTCCTGCTTATGAAACTAATCTTGTAAAACCCCATTTTTTGTTTTTCATGATAATTCTAGACTAAAATACAGAAATAATAGTTGTAGTTATTTTTTTCAATCACGAGTGTTCAATAAATCTTGTCAAAATTTATTAATTCAAAAGAATTATCGAATTTAACAAGATTCACCATCAAAAAAAGGGACATATGTCTGCGAGCTCAAAACATCAAAATCTTTGATATTAACTTAAAAAAGTTAAAGGAAAGATACGAAAGCCACAGCTTTCTTACAGCCCAAAAGTAAAAGTGATTAAAAATTTTATGTTTTGAATTAATTGAAAGTTTTTAGTTCTAATTGTTCTGAATTTTTTTCATATGATTGAAAATAAAATAAGAATAATGTATGGCGGTAATCATCCAAACAAGTTGTTCTTCGTTTTATTTTTGTTGATTTGATTTTGACAATTATTTCGTTTATTACTTGGTGGTTTTCCCATTTTGAATGATCCTTAAGTTTGTTATAAATAAAAAATATTCGAAAAAATTTAAATTTTTTGGTCATCTGAAGCTAAAAGACGTGACTCCTGAAAAAAAATGATGACGATAAAAAGTTACATACGCAATTAAATTTTTAAGGCTTTAAAAGGAGATTTATTCAAGAGATATCAGCAAAAATAATCAATTTTTAAACTTTTGCATTCTTAGTGCAAAATAGTTGAGCATTTAAAAAATTGTAAATTTCAAAAAATCAAAAATCTAAAATAATTAGAAAATAAAAAAACTAGACTTAAAATTTTTTTGAAAAATTTGAGTGATTTCCAAAAAGTATGATTTTAAATAAAACAATTCAATTTTAGAATAATAAATATCAATTAATTTTTGTTAATCTTATTTTACGCCTTTTCAAAATTTAACTTCAAGTGGACATGGTACTAGATTTCCAATTTATTCAAAGCTCTTTTAGCAATATAATCAGTTTCTTCTGTTATTTGTCTATCTTTATTACTTTCTTAAGCTTTTACACTTTTTAGATTCAAAAAATCGATTTTTATTTTATCTTTATCGTAATACTCAATAGTTGGTACCAGACTCTCCGTTTTTTTGTAGCTCTATATCTGAACTACACCTGAAACATCTATCATAATCATTATCTATTTTGTGATATTTTTTGTTGGTAAGTATAAAATCATATATTATGTAATTCCAGAGTAACATAATCGACAAGATCTAAAAATTTTTTTTGAATTAAAAATTCCTAAACCATTTTCAAAAATTTATTTTGTGATTTTTTTTATACAAAAGAGAAATTTCTCGTTTTCAATTAAAATATGGAAATCTTTTAAATTTTCACTTATAATTTTTCCTTTTATTCTGAATTAAAAATTAAAGAAAACTTTTACTTATTAGGTTGTTAAGAAAATATTTATTAGATAAAAGGTAATATTTTACTAGATGAATATAAAAATGACTTACATTTAATAGAATTACTTAGTTAATTTTAAAATGTGAATTTATTTTAAAAATCAAGTTTGATGCTAGTTCTTTCAATATTTAATTAAATTTTAAAAAAATAATTTTTTATTTATCTTTTGCCTCTATATAAACCAAATTGTAATAAGCAAAGAATTATTGAGATCTTAATTAGAAACCAGATTACAGAACTCACATTTTTCATCAAAATTCATACCATAATATTCTTTATTATCCAAATATTGTTCTACTTCAAAAAAAAATATCTAATTGTACAAAACATCCTTCTCTGGCTTAAAAAGATACTCAAAATCGAGTTAAACGTCTATCTGCTGATTTTTAGTTTTTATAAAGTATAATTATTTTTAATTTATAATTTTAATACGATTTAGAAAAATTAATAAGAATAATATCAGTTATGCAAATTTAGGAAAAAAAATTTTTTTATAGTAATTTTAGTTAAAAAATAATTAATCGCCAAAGGTAAATTATTAGAGAAATTTTTAGATTTTTACTAAACATCATTTAAAAAATTTATATTTCTATAATTTATTTTTAAAGCATTTACACTTGATTAAATTTTGTCTCATTTAAATAAAAAAGGAAAAATGTTATAAGTTAAATAATGTAAAAAATTAAAATATTTAGAAACACTAACAAATTCGCTAGTGTCGCTCTCTATTTTCATATTTAGCATTTTCGATAATTTGTACCAAAATTTAACTGGTAACATGGCTAAATCTGCCATATTTTGATTGTTTATATCAGCATAACACGACGCATCCACACCATTTACCAAAATTGTCCCATGGTATGTCAACGGTGCAATAAATCCTTCCTTAATTTGAAAATCTATTTTTTTCACTTCGAATTCTTTGAATGCCTTTTCTTTTTGAGAATAAATCCTGAACTTGTCGCCAATTTGAACATCTCTAGCTTTCAAATAACCTTTTGAGAGTACATAAATCAAATGAGAACCGGTTAGTGATATTTTGTTATCTTTAAAATCGTAAAAAACTTGAAATAAAGCTTAAAAAAAAATTATTTCAAATAAGCTTTTTTTTTATTCGAAAATTACTTGACGAATTTGGGTCTTTGTGAAAAATTTCTATTATTTCCGAATTTATTAAAAGACCATTTTCATCAGTTGCTTTGACCATGTCTCCCACTTTTGACTCTCTTATTGATTTTACGCTACCATCAGCCATCATTACAGTGTTGTCAAACGAAAAACATTTTGACAATAAAGAAGGATCTAAATTTAATAAAATTAAAAAAAAATGTTCTTTTTTAATTTTAATTGTTACTTTTGATAACACACTCCTGGTTTCGGCCACTAATGCAACATTTGAGATTCAAGTCTTGTAGTTCTTCAAGAATTCCGGTAGCAGCCTTGCCACCGAGACAATCACGTACATACGTAGTCATGCAGGTCATGTAGCCATTGGCCATGTGACAAAAACTTTTATAGTCGCCTTTGGATATTAAATCGATGAAAGCTTGTGGGTTTATTGTCAAGCATTGGAGCATTTGGCTTGGATTGTCCGAAACCGGACACCCACAATTGATAAAGTTTATCAATAAAAGTGTGACTGTTATTTTTATGAACACGAGCTTAGTTGTTTTCATTTTTAAAAAATGATATGTGTAAGTTATCTTTAAATTCAAAATTATTGATCCTTATACCAATAAAGAAAATCAAGAAAAAAAAAGTTAAACTAGAATGAAATAAATTATTTTTGCTAATAGCTTTCGTGATTTAAAAGGAAAAAAAAGAACTCAAAGCATATCTTTACAGGTGTCAAATTTTTGTCATATTTATTTGGCTAAGGTCTTTATTTCTATTTAAAATTTAATCTTTTTTTTTTCTTTTTAAAGATGTCTAGATTATTAAAATGAATTGTATCCAAAGCTCTTTTTCTGAACAATCGACATCCGATACTTTGAGCTAATTAGGTTAAAGAAGAATATTATAGCAATTTAAAATTCATTTTTTTTTATTTAAATATTTAAATTGTAAATTAGAAATTTTATCAAAATTTTTATTGTGCGGCTTTTGGTCACTTTGCAGACCTATAAAAAATTCTACTCCAATATTTACTTTATTTTTAATTATTTTATTCTTCGATTAATTATTTACGCTAAAAATTAGACCTTCGAAAATTTTTTCAAAAACGGACCTTCTGAATTCCTGTTCTAAATTTTCATTAAAAAATAACTGTTTCATTTAAAATGAAAATAATTTAATTCATTCTGAAATGCTTGAAGATTTTGGGTCTATAGATGTAAGTTAACAATCAAATACACTCCTTATCGAACCTTTAAAAATACGTAATAAACCACGCTTTAGAACTTTAAATTGAAGGTCCCTAGCTGGATATTTAATCTCTTAGTTGAATGTAAGTTTTGAAAAAAAAATTTTAATTTTAAAAAACATGCTTTCGACAGCTTTAATATTTTTGGCTCTGGTAGGAAAAATCAAATCCGATTATTTCCTAATGAGCATTAACAGCACACGTGGTGTCACTAATACCATTATCAATTATGACAAAGCGACTGATCTTTATTATCCGGTAAAATTTTCGCAATTGTTAAGTTATTTAATAAATCAAAATATTAAATTAATGTAAATCTTTTGGTCTTTTTTTTTTTAATTTCTTTAATTTTATGACCAAGATTCAAGCAAAAATGTGACTTAAATTTGACTGTTATTTCCCATTTGAAAGATAAAAAAATTTCATGCTCTACAACAAAATACTGTTGCTTCACTGAAGGTTTAGGCTCATGTTGTTCTATTAATGGAATCGAGTAAATTTTAAAAGAATTAATTTTTTTCTAATTTTTATTTAAAATTTAAGTTTATATCTAAAAATTTCTAAATTAATTGAATGGATTTTGGTTATTCTAGTTGTGAACATACTTTATGTGACTTTGAAAAAATTATGGTTCAATTATAAAAAATACAAAATAAATAAAAGAAATGAAGATGTTCCAGCAAATGAAACGACAAACGAGCCAGAGTCTAAAAAATTTCTCAGAGCACCAATTTATGTCAAAACTCTTCCGGAAGGTACGACCAAAGAAGTCTATGAAAAAAATTACAAAAAAGTGTTAGGTAAATAATTGAAGGAAAAAATTTTGAATTTAAATAAAATATTGAAATAAATGCTTAATGAAATTAAAATTCCATTTTATTGCTTTTGACTGTATTCTTAATTAAATTTGGCTGGTTCTTTATGTAAACACGATATTTTTTAAAGCATTTTTTACTACAAAAAATTTAAAAATTTGATATTAAATTTAAAAAATGTACCATATTATTTAAACTTTGGCCATTCTGAAAATTTGTCCCGTAACTAATCTAAAAGGGTCCAGTCTCAAGCCAAAATAAAGAATAAATAATTAAATAAATAAAAAAAAATGATTTTCTTATCTCAAGAATAGACGTTCGGTACAGCACCGGCTTAGTTCATTAAAATCACTTCTGAACAATGTCGTAAAAATTGACTTAGTGGAGTAAAATTTGCTGGGGCTCTTTTTCCAGCACCCACAGGCAAACTCAGCATTGACATGTTTTACCATGAAATAATTTTTGCATATCCAAATAGGGAGCTGAATAATAACAGCAAAGTAAATTGTGGATCGACATGAGGTTTTGGAAATTTTCAAATTAGAATAATAAACAAATCGACAACCTGGACTGAGGCTAGCTCAAATTTAATAAATAAATTTAAGAAGTTTTTTAAAGAAAATTGTGAAAATTAATTAAAAAAAAGATAGAATTAAAATTTTTTTGTAAATTTTAAGTCATGAGATCTTTGCACGCTTGTTATTTTTACATCAAAAACTTATGACTAAGAATCGTCGCTTTATGTCGATTTTTCGATGCAGATATCTAAAATTTTAATATTTAAATATCATAATTTATAATATTATAATTTTTATTATATTAAGTAAAAAAAAATTTGATAGACTCGAAATTTTTATTTTTCCATCCAACTGGTATGATACATTGAATCCAAAATCTGGCTTTTATCTAGTTAAAGCAAGCATTTTCCTTTAGTAGATAATATTAAACACAATGTTATCCAAAATTTTATTTTATTAAGATTTTTAAAATGAAAATAATTTTTTTCCTTTTTGCATTTATTGTCGTTGTTTGGTCAGAACAAAACGCAAATCTCCAAGTAGTCGAAACACCTGATTATCTTTCATTCGATTCCAAGAGCCCACTTAAACTAAGCGACTTTAAAAATATTCTTTTGGCCACCAGTGGTTTTCCAGTTGAAAAGGTAAAATCAATTTTTCTTAATAAAAAAAAAATAATTATTTTTTTAAGAGTGTAGAATGGAACGGCTTGAAAAAAACAAAGACCATCGAATTTCCAAGAATAACTCTATTGTTCATTTTAAATAACAACCAAACTGATGGCTCAAAAACCCAATCTATTTCAGTCATTCAGGTAATTTGATTCAAAGTTTCCTCTTTTTTTTTTAATTTAATTTTTAAATAAAGGATACTGATTTAGATTTCACCTATTTGAATAAATTAAGCCAAGGTTCGGAGACTAGTGTTAGATTTTATGATGCTCTAGCTGATGAAAAAGAGTTTGACTGCTCGATTTTGAGCTCTTTTCATATCTTTGAATTATCTGAATCAGTGAAAGAGAACAAAATTAAAGAGATTAGCAAAAAAGTCTCAGAAAAATGTTCAAACGATTTGGTCTCTTATGTTCTGCTTTCGAATAAACCATTGAGGACCAAGAGACAGGTTTATATTTAGCAATTTTGATTATTAAACAAATTTTAATTTTTAAACAATGAAAATAATTTTTTTAAGGCTTTGAATGATGATTCCACTTTGAATGCAAAAGTAGCAAATGAGGCCGTGTTCTATAGTGATCAGTATCCAGCTATGTTCAATTTGATCTTTTGGTCAAGTTTAATACTTGGCTTAGCCGTGTACGGCATTGCATATGGAATGTGGAACATGGACCCAGGTCTAGATACTGTCATTTATCGCATGACCAGTCAACGAATCAAAAAAGATCAATAAGGAAATTCTTATTCCAATTCTTCTAATTTATTCGTCACCTAAATTAAGATACTTTATTTATTTGTGTGTTTAAATCTATTGACTTGAAATTTAAAAATTAAATCCACTTCAATGTAATGTTTTTAGTAACTAAATAAAAAACCACAACCAAAATTGTTGTTAAAAAAATTTAATTTAATTCATTTAAATTCAATTTTATTTAATTTTAATTTATTCAATTGCTTTATCAATTTTGATATCAAAAATAGATTTATTTGGAATTAAAAAAATTAATTAAGATACAACCAAATGATCCTAAAAAACTTCAATTTTTCAAGAATCTTTATACACTAACTAAATTGATATTATGAGGAAAAAAAAATTTTTTACGAATTTAACTACTGTCAATTCTCGGAATAATGAATTCCTTGGGCGGAAAATTCTGAATTCGTTATATCCAAATTCGCATATAAAACGATAGGAATAAGAAAAAAAATTTAAACAAAATTTTATTGATTAAAAAAAAATTAAAAAAAAACAATTAGTTAGTTATTTTGAAAAAAATCAGTAATAGATGGTTATTAGGTAAAAAAATTGTTAAATTTTAGTGTTTTCTTAGGCCTTATAAAATATCCATCGTCAATCACACTTTTTACAAATACTCTCTATTTCTTTTGTCTTTTGTCTTATATTTGAATTTATTTTATTTAGAAAGTTATTCTTATTTTTATGCTAAAAGAAAAAATACAAAAATTGGCTAGGATTTTAGCGGTCAAAAATCAAAATAGAGTCATTTTGACTCGTTGGTGCTTCAAGTGTTAACTAATTATATTCAAAATAAATTAATTTTAAAAAAATTCAAAATCTTAATTCGGGATTTTTCGTTGAAAATTGCAATCAAAAAATGTAAAAAAAAAATACTCAATTCATTTGTTTAGGACAAATTCAGATTTAAAATTTTTTTTTAACTTCCTTTAATTTAAAAACGATTTAAAAAATAAACTTTACATTTAAAAAATATAATCCAATTAGTATTAGTAATGGGTCTAATGTCATATATCATATATGTTCACTTAATATTTTTATTGTTCGCCTAATTTTGGTAATGGTCACCTAAATAGAGAATAAAAAGAGGGGAAAAATAGGGTTTATGAGCAATTTTGCGTTTTTCTGCGGATCGTGCTTTATTACCCGTTTTTGATAATCAAAAATGTAGAAAAGGTGATTTAAAGCAAAATAAACGGTTTTATGACTGTCACACACTTGGAAAAAAACAGATGTGTCCTGTCCGAATGTATCTAGGCATGCATGACGATTCCCAATTGTGTACAGCCTACATGTCAACCGACCAACACAACCACAAGGATAGACTGGAACTCGAAAGTGAAAGTGATCGATTAACCCAAAAAGTTAAAACAGAGATTATCCGAATTTATGAAAACGAAACACAATCAACAAATTTGATTTTAGAAAAGCTTTCAGCCAAAAATATGAAATCTAATCCAGTTCAAATTTGCAATCTCTTGCTTCGATACAAAAAAGAAACGTATGGCTCACGTAATATGACACTTAATGAAATCAAAGATTGGTGCTAAAATCATCAAAACTTGCCTGAAGATGAAGATGAAGTGTACGTCGCAAACTCTGAATTTGAAGCTGGACTATTCTGTGCTGAAACTTTGAGGTTTGAGGATATTTTTCACCACAAAGAGATTTTTAAAGTTGGCTCAAAGTGTAAAGCATCTGTGTGTTGATGCTACTTACAAAATTCTTTGGCAGGGTTTTCCGTTGATACTTGTTTGGACGACTGATAAAGGGAAAAAATTACATCCGTTTGGAGCATGTTTATGTAAAAACGAAATTGAGACTCAAGAAGCAGAAATGGAAATTCAAAATGAAGTTGAAGTTGAAAACAATTCTAATGAAAATTCAGCTCAGTCTGAGATTCCAAAAAAGAAAAGAGGAAGACCCACTGGATCAAAAAACAAGCCGAAATCAATTCAAGATCAACCTCAAAACAAAAGAACAAAAAAAGATTAATTTTTTTTCTTTGTCTTAATTTTTCTTCCTTTTTGTTCCTTTTTGTATTTTCTTAAAATATCAAAAAAATTCTACTTCCGTTTTTTTTTAAATAGATACAACAAAAAAAAATATTGATTAACAATTAAAAAATTTAGATACTTAGATAAAGTAATTAGATACTAAAAAAAATATTTATTCACTATATTTAGATAGCTTATTATTTAGATACAACAAAAAAGAATTAGATACAATGAAAAAATAACAGTCCTTTGTTAATTGCTTGAGTTGTTTAATGATTCCATTACATGTCATCTGTTAGATAGATTCCAATATCTATATCAACTCTTGAATGGATAATTGGTAAGTTGTTCATTGGTAATTAGATTCCATTAAAAGTTTTATTTTTGAAGAACATAAATTTGCATTTATAATCGTTAAATTTCAGTTGCCAATCATTCGACCATTTAACAATCCTCTCAATGTCTGTTTGCAACTGTCCATCACCAAGACGATTTAGATATTTTCGAAGTCCTTTTTCAATTTTTTTTGTCTAATGACCCTGTTCTATGTTTATTAAAAATTTTGTAGTCAAATTGAGAATTTTTATTTCCAAATTGCATTGCTTTAAACATCCCTACGTTTAAATCAGTCGCCCATGTAATCACCCAGCTCCAATTTTGTGGTTTTTAAATTTAAAAGAGTTTTGATCTTAAGTTTTTTGTTTTTAGATTTTTCTTTATAAATTAATAAATTTGCAATTAAGACAAAATTTCGATTGAATTTTTAAATCGAATCAACATTTTAATTAGGTTTTGTTTTTTGACAAAAACGTACCTTTTTTATATTTCAAAATAATTTTTAATTAAGCGAAAAAAATTTTATTTTCATTTTAAGTTATTGAATTTTATTTTAACACTTTAAATTTATTAACAGAAAACGCTAAGAAAATTTAATTCTGCGATTTTTTATTAGAATAAAATAATTTAATTTTAATGTCAAAATTTTCTCTGATTAAAATTAATTTAAATTCTAAGAAAGCTAAAAAGATTTAAGACTTAACTTGAAGACGAAAATTGAAGAATTCATACAAAAAATTAATCTTGCTTGGTATAATAAACTAACATTGAGAAGAAGCCATTTAAAACATTATTAATTATAAAAACTTAAAAATCAATCTTGAAAATTAATAAATCCAAGTTTCATTAAAATTTTTCTAAAAAATAAAATATGCCTACCGAAAAACCTTTCGATGATTTAAATAAAGCTTCCCGGCTAAAATATCAAATTTGGTCATCTGAAAATGCCAAAGAATTTTTGGACTCAGAAACAAGCACCAAGCAAAAAATAAACGCAAAAGGCTTGAATCGCAAACAAGAACATCATTTAGTAAATCAGGTAAATTAAAAAATTTAAAATAAAAAATTTAAATCAATTCCAAATAAGTACAATGTCAAACAAGATCGATTTAATGCTCTCAAAGAAAGCTCAAAATTCAAAATTCCTATTTGGCTTATCGCAATTATTTGTGGTATTGGCATTTTACTCTTGTTGGGTGCCATTGCGGCTATTTTTATTTCAATTTTTGCTCGTATTTAATAATTTTTTAAAGAAAATTTTTTGGACTAATTTTTTATTTGAATAGCCAAAAATTATTCAACTTATAACGAAAAATGTGACAATGCCACTTTAACTTGTGATCCCTCAAAAAATTTATTCTGTTCAAATGGACTTTGTGCCTGTTCAGACTCTGATTTTTTTTGGAGCACTTCGTCGGAAATTTGTGGTACAAAACTTTTGCTAGTGCTTAAAATTAAAATTTTTGAAAAATTTTAGAATATAAAAAATCATATGCACAGTCATGCTCGTCAACCAGTGAATGCTTTGAGAACAATGGTCTATTTTGTTCAACTACAGCAAGCACTTGCAATTGTCCCGTAATAACTGAAATCAAAACTTTTTAATCACCTTTATTTAATTAATTTTTAAGGCAACATCGGTGGCAAATATGTGTGAATGTTCAACAAGTACATACTTCGATGACCAGACAAAAAAATGCGGTAATCACTTTTTTGATACTTATTTTTTTATACTAATAATAAAAGAATATTTTTGTTCAGTTAACAGATTAACTTATGGATCAAGTTGTATGTTTGATAGCCAGTGTACCCAAACTATTTCACTAGTCTGTTCATCAGCAGGAACTTGCTCGTAGAAATAAAATGATTTTTTTTAAATAAAAATAATTTTATTTAAAAAGTTGCCCAACAGCTCAATACTATGAAAATTTTCGATGCAGTAGGATCTAGAAAATAAAGTAAACCTTTATTAATTTTTTTTAGATACGAAAGGTGGATACCAAGATACCTGTAGTTCAGCTAATCAATGTGATGAATCCAAAGGATTAACAGAGTGTTTATCGGCCAAGTGTGAATGCCCTACTGGATTTTATTATGACACAGACATAAACCAATGCAGTAATTACTTAAAAAAATAATTAACTTGAATTTTAATCAATATTTTGCTATAAAGATTTGGCCAAAACCTATGGATCGAGCTGTACTTCAGACAACGAATGTGATGAAACCAAAAATCTTGAATGCAAAATTTTTTGGAATCCCAAGACATGTAATTGCAAAAGTGGCTCTTGGGATTATTCAAACAGTATTTGTTCTTAATAAAAAAAAACAAATTTCAAATACACTAAAATTCCAAAAAAAAAAAGAAATTTAAAAGCAGCTTTTATAAAGACTTGATTCAACTAAAACACAAAATTTAGTCAAAATTTTATTTTTGAATAAAAGTGCTTGATTCTTTTAATTTTCTCTTAAATAAAAATCGAAAATCAGACTTAAATTAGTAGCTGCAATGTTTTCTTAGTACACTTGGGTCTGTTTATGTCCGTTTATCTAAGTATCACATCAATTTTACAAATTAATTCAAAAAAATAGATACAGAATGTATTGTTTTTAGGCCCATTAAAATCGGTTACACAATTTTTTAATAGAATACCACAATTTTTTAAAATGATACCACAATTATTTAATAAATGTACACAATTTTTAAAATAATCCATAAAAATAAAGATTTACACTTAATTAAATAAAAAAACACTTATTATATAAAATTGACACTTATTTGATTAAGAAGACCATTAATTAATTAAAAAACTCATTCTTTTAAATTTTTGACCCTATTTACAAGTGTTGAAATTACTCAAAATAAAAAGTGGAAGTAAAATAGAAATAATTATATTACATGTAAATTAAAAAAAATTTAAAATGTCCAGTGCAAGCATTTTAGAAAATAACTTTAACGACACAGTCGAAGATGCTGAACCTTAAACAAAAAACAAAAGAAGCACAGGTAGGACTTTTGATTTTTTGCATGATTGCGAATCGTTAGATGAATTCGTACAATCAAGCGTTAAATGGCAAAAAGTGGTCGAATTTCGACGAGAAAGGGAATTGAATCTGACGAAGATTCAGAAGATGAAGTATTGTCAAAAAGACCAAGAATCGAATCAGATCAGAACGAAGCGTTTGACAGCGAGTCAAAATCATGCGAAAACTGTGGCAGTAAAATGACGAAAAGAAGATACTGGGCTGGTCCGAATAAATGTGATTAAAAAAATTTTTTGTGAAATAAAAAAAATTATATAGCTTTTTTTTAATATTTGTGTTTTTTTTAATAAATATGTGTTGAAATATAAAAAAAAAAGGTTTTTCTTAATTTTAATGGATATTTTTATTAATTGTGGTTTTTTAATTAAATTGTGGTATGTAACTTAAAAATTGTGGTATTTTATTAAAAAATTGTGGTAACAAAAATGATTTCGCGTTGTTTTTATAAATTTTTTATTGTTTTGAAATCCATCAAGATAATTTTTTATTAAAACAAAAACCCGACAAAGAAAATCGAATTTTTTTAATTGACGATTAAAATTGAAACCAAAAGTTTTGATTAAAATATCCTAATTGTTTTATTTTTTTTCAAAATATTAAATAAATTGCACAATTATTAAGATTCTACATAAAAAAAATTGACTAACGCTAAATAAAAAAGAAATACAATGCTTTTAATTTTTGACACTTTTTCTTAAAAAAATAATAACTAATTCAATAAAAAGTACCTAAATTTTGTAATAATAATATTGTAATGTTCCACTTTTTGTTTTTCCAAAATTATCGAAAAATAAAGTAAATTTACGAAAATTTACAAATAAAAAAGTAAAAAATCATAAATTTACCAGATATTACATAAAATTGAATGAATTTTCAAAATTTACGTAAATTGTTGCAAAATCAAAAATATCCAAATAATCCGGGCATCTTGAAGTTTAGGATCAAAAAAATCAGATCAAATAGTATTTTGTTAATAACTTTTGAATGGTTCTTGATTAAGTCTCTCTGCAAAATGCAAAATAATGCAAAATACATGCTGAATATTGTGTGAGGCTCTGCAAAAACTCTGCATTTTGCAGCAAAATGCACGCCATTAAAAAGTATTTAATTTGACTGCGCAATTTAAATGCAGAGTTTTTGCAGAGTCTCATACAATATTCAGCATGTATTTTGCATTATTTAGCATTTTGCAGAGAGACTTAATCAAGTACCATTCAAAAATTAGAAACAAAATACTATTTGATCTGATTTTTTTGATCCTAAACTTCAAGATGCCATAATCCAAAGCTTTGGCGTGTTTTGAGTGAGTTAATTACAAAGGAAAATTTAATAGATTCTTTTTGATTCATTTTATTATTAAGATTTTTGTAAATTATAATAAAAATTAATTAAAAAAAACTTCAAGTCCTAAATTACTAAAAAAGGTAAAAAAAGACGCCAAAGCTTTTTCTCAATTATGTTTTCTTAATTTTTCAAAACAAACTTTTATAAGACCTTTCTGACTAACTACATTTTTAAAAATACACTCATTTTTTTTGCTTTATTTTTTTAATAATTGTGCCTCTCTTGTATGTTATTTTTCAAAAGATGCAATAATCAAACTTGCTAAAAGTTATTGTTTTCGAATTTTTAATTACAAAATTTAGGCTTTTTTCTTAAATTAGTTAATATTTTTTAAGAAAAAGCGTCAATTAGTTTAAAGTATTGCATATATATTTAATTTAGTGTTAATTAATTTTTTTTTATTTAGAATCTTAATAATTGGGGAATATATTTCATATTTGGGAAAAAAATAATGGGTTTTGTGAATTTCAAATACAAATTGAACAAAAATTCTTCATTTTTTGATTTATTAAAATCAGACTTGTGCAAAAGTCATTAAGTCCAAGTCAAGTCAAGTCAAATGACTTGACTTTGAAAAGACTTTAAAATGACTTTTTTTTTGACTCTTGCCCAATTCTGATTAAAATTAAATTAAATGAAAAATACTAGAAAATAAAGTGCAACATTCTTTATTGCACCTTTATTACCTAGAATGAAATTTTTATTTTCTTTTTTTTTGTAAATCAAATCAATAATCTATTTAAATCTTATTGATTCTTTATTTTTTGTCATTTTTGATACCAGAAAAATTATTTTAGGTAATAAGATGCAACAAAGTATGTTGCATGTTGCAATATTTTTTCTAATAATTTTTATATTAACTCTTATTTCAATTTATTAAAAAATGAAGAATTTTTGTTCAAATTGTATTTAAAACTCTCAATACCAGGGTATTTTATTGTTCTCGAACTAAATTTATCTATATTTACTCCCTAATTTAATATCAGAAAAGAAATAATAAGGAAATTTATGGTAGATTTTTTAAAATATTTAATTATATTAATAATTAAACATCATTAAAAAATAACTAAAGTAAAGATCAATCAAGTTTTTAGACTTATTAAAAATTTTTTTCACTAATTTTGTCTCAAACCCTAATTTTTAAAATATCTTTATTTATAAATTATTTCTATATTCACTATATTTCAAAAATTTGATAAGTAAAAGCTCTAACATTTTTCCTATGTTGTGCTTATTTTTCCTGAGATTAAGGAATTTTTAAGCTGCTTGAATTAATTTATTAATGTTATTCAATTAACAACATAAAATTAATAAATATACGATTAAAAAAAACAACAAAAAATGTTTATTATTACTCGGGTCTTAATGGTTAAAAAAATTGAATTTTCTTTTGTTAAAGAGTTAAGTTAATATTTTTATCTAGCTAAATGAATGCACAAAATAACAGCTTAAATTCTTTAAAAAAATTAATTAACAAAACTTATATTTTTATCTAATTTTCAATTTTCAATTTTTTTTAATTTGTTTTTAATATCGTGTTTGTTAAAAAATTTTGAATTATATTCTCAATTTTGATAAAAATCACAATAATCATGATTTTTCTTTTTATTCAATAAATTTCACACTTATATGAAAAATAAAGATAGAAATTATTTTATCAGTTATTCATGAATTTACTTGAAGTTATTATTGTTCTAGGTTGCAATAGTAATGATAACTTTTTGTCTTTATTTTGTTTAATCTGATATAAGCATAGGGCTTTATTGAATAGACCGGTTCTTTTCATTAATTTTAAAGTTATTTTAAAAAAATTCATAGAAAATGAGTTAAAAAAATTATGAACAAAATTTTAGTGGCCATGCCCTTATTAAATAAAGAAAATTGTCCATTGCAATTCAAAATTATATATGATTGGGAAATTTATTTGATTAATTTTTTTCTTAAATTAAATTACACAAAAAAATACTTAAAATTTATTGTAAAAAGGCTTCATGTGTTAAGAAAAATTATGGCTTTTCTTTATTTAAAATTTTTACTGGTATTTTCAATTTCATATTTTTTTAATCAGTAATTATTTTTTAGAAATTGAATTTAAGTAAAATTTTGAAAAATTCATAAAAAATAAATAGCCTCATTTTACTTTATTTATTCATTGCAACATTTACAAACAGGCAAATTATTGATTCGCACACAGTTACCATTTTGATGATATTGACCTCTACAATATAAACGGCATACTTTTTGTTGAAAAGGATCCAAATTATCACAAAATAAATAACTTTCATTTTTTATTTTATTTTGACAGTTTGTGTTAAATATTTGATTTGAGCATTCTGAACAATATGGTTGAATAGTATTGATGCATGATTTACATGCGGTTTTACCATAACAATTCAGACAAGTGTCTATTGAATCTTGGCATCCCGACTTCTGACATGTTCCAAGCCAATGAGCTTGAAATTGGCTTATTAATACTACATAGATAAATGAAAATTTAAAAATTAAAATCATTTTTTATTATTCACTATCCTAAAGTGAGTTTAGTTAAAATAATTTGAAAAAAAATTTCCAAGAAATATTTAGGCTAAATAATTTTAAAGTGAAATTGTTCTCATTTATAAAATTCATAAAAATAAAAAAAAACGAGTCCAACTAAAATAGAATGGCTAAAATATTTTGCTGAGTATTGCGTATATTGTGCAAAAAGAAGATGTTTTTAAAAATTGTTTGTTCTTTTTTTTAATTGTCTTAAGAAATTTTAATCTTTTAAAAATTTATTTAGACTAACAGTCTTGGCGATCTATCCAAAATTTTTTCGACAGTTACCTTGGTCGGCTAAATTAAAGGATAAACAATGGTTTTGGCGTCAGCCCTATCTCTAGATCTCTCACATTTTAATTTTTAGTACAGTGGTGATTTGATAGCAGTATTTTACGAAAAATTGTGTAAAATTACCGTATTCCCTTGTTCGATAATGCAGCGCCACAACCTAGAACACATCATTGGCGCAGGCGCTATACTAAATCTCGCCCATGTTAAATTCAACTTAAATTGTGTTGCATGCGCCAAAACCGTTTTTAGGGTTGTGGCGATGCACTTTATCCAGGATCTTGAGAATGGTGCTGCATTATTTAAGTTTAGCAAAGGGATAATATTTAAAAAAAAAAAAAAAATTTTTTTTAATTAAGTATTTGGTGCGGCATTAAAGTTTAAAAATAAAAAAGAATTTAAAATAAAAAAATATTGTCTTGAATTATTTTTATATTTTCTTTTTAAATCATTCAAATAATGCAGTACCATTCTCAAGACCCTGGATGTAGTGCATCGCCACAACCCTAAAAACGGTTTCGGCGCATGCAACACAATTTAAGTTGAATTTAACATAGGTGAGATTTAGTATAGCGCCTGCGCCAATGATGTGTTCTAGGTTGTGGCGCTGCATTATCGAACAAGAGAATACGGTACGTAAATTACCGGAAATTGACAAAATTTTACCACATTTTACGTAAATTAACGTAAAATCCGAAAATTGAAAAAGATGTATTTTACGAAAAATTAAGTAAATTTTCATGATTTTGAGATAATTTTGGTAAAATTTGGTAAAATTAAAAACGGCCAATTCAAAATTCAAAATTTTTTGAAAAAATGCCTTTTTTTCCGAAAATCGAAAATTTAAGAAAGTTTTTTTTTCATAAATTGGTAAAAAAAATAGTTATTTTTAAATTGTTGTAAAAAAAACTTTCTTAAATTTTCGATTTTCGGAAAAAAAAGGCATTTTTTCAAAAAATTTTGAATTTTGAATTGGCCGTTTTTAATTTTACCAAATTTTACCAAAATTATCTCAAAATCATGAAAATTTACTTAATTTTTCGTAAAATACATCTTTTTCAATTTTCGGATTTTACGTTAATTTACGTAAAATGTGGTAAAATTTAGTTAATTTACGGTATTTTACGTAATTTTTCGTAAAATACTGTTATCAAATCACCACTGTATAAGTTAACACGTCAATATTCCTCGGATAGATTGAGTGACTAATATTTGCTTGGTTTTAATTATTTTTTTAATAATGATTTTTCTTTTTATTGAAATTTTAAGTGACGATTTTAGTATAATATAGTCCGAACTAAGTTTTTCCTGTCATAACTTCCTCATTTTAAACGCAAATTCAATTTGATACCACAATTTTATTTAAAAAAACCAAAAATAATGAAAATATCCATTAAAATTAAGAGAAACCCATTTTTTTATAATTCAACGCAAATTTATTTAAAAAAAAACTATTTTAGTTTTTATTTCAAAAATTTTTTTTTTATCCCCATATAAAATTCATACAAAAAAAACAAACAAAATATCTTCTTTTCATCATTTTACTGCCACATTTTCGCACGATTTTGACTCGCTGTCAATCGCTTCGTTCTGATCTGTTTCGATTCTTGGTCTTTTTGACAAAACTTCATCGTCTGAATCTACGCCAGATTCTATTCCCTTTGGAATCTATAGTGATTGGACTTATTGATAGAAAATTCAATCGATCATGTCGACAAGGTGAATAAACCTGCAAATTTCCCTAAAGCTTCTTTCCTCAGATCTATTGAAGATTTTAGGTCAAAATTAAAAGGGGAAGTCCACGAGGTAAGCTGGAAAGCGAAAAAACTTCATCAATTGAGGCTCAGGATATTAAAATGTCTCCGTGAAATCAGCCTAAAATCAAGACCCTAATGGAAGGTTTCAAAAGTTGGATAGACAAAATTCGAAGAAATGGTATGATCTTTAAGTTTTCTTCTTGGCCTTAGTCTTCGTTATTTAAAAAAGAAGGAATTATGACCTTTCGACAATATTCCGGAAACCGGAGGAAATTAAAATTTTAAATCAAATTTCATTTTTCAAATTTTTTGTGACGCAGTATTACAAATTACGATCCTTTTTCAAAATTTTAAAAATAAAGCTTTGAAATGTTACATAAATTTAAAGATCTGCGACGAAATTTAATTGCACATTTAATAATCTCTGATAAAATATTGAAAAAAGCAATTAAGGAGGTATATTAAAACAAAAAAAAATTATAGAATTGCCAAGAAAAAAATTATGTAGAATAATCAAAACATAGAAAAATCAAAACAATAATAAAAAAATAAATAATTTAGGAAATGTAGAAAAACTAAAATTTTTTTTGTAAAAGCACACGCATTTTTATTTCTAACAAAATATTTTTTTCAAAAATTGATTAAAAACAATAAAAAAATCAAGCACAATTAGAAAAAAATGGGGTTAATTTTTTGGGGGTGACAAATATATTTTTTTCGGGATGACAAAAAAAACTATTTTAAGTGAACTATTAAATCCATTTTGGACTGACAAAAAAAACTTATTGTGCTGACAAAAATATTTATTAAAGATACTATTAAATATAAAATTACAAAGAAGATGTAAAAAATTAAAAGATAAGGAGAATAAAAAAATTGATGAAATGGAAAAAAATAACTTATTTTGTCTTTTGCTTTTTTGTTGGCCTTCCTCAGTTTTTAGGTAAAACCACATTCAGTGCTTTGACTGCGACTAATGCTTCAGCTGTGACTGGTGCTGCGACTTGGACTGCTGCTGGTAGATCGGGTTCAGATTCGTAATCGATTTCAGAACTGTCATGATGTTCATTTTGGTAGAACAAAGTTGCCTTTTGCTTCTGGGGTCTTCCTCTTTTGCGCTTTTGACCGATTGGAATCGATTTCGCTTCATTTGGGAAAGTGCAAAGCTTGTATCGATATGCCAGGTCAAGAACATGAATGCAATTATAGTTCTTTGCGAATTCTCTACAATTGCAGGTACTGTCTTTCCAATCGTCTGAGCAAAAATTGGTCTCGTTGATTTGGCACAATCAACGAGACCTGTGATAAATTGGTTAAATAGTCATCAACTGTTTCTCTAGACAACTTGGTGGCTATATCTTTATGGCTATAAAAACGACGGCCATTAGGACCAGAAATTTTAAAGATGTTTTCATTTTTTATGTTACTGGTTCATTGGAAAGCGGCGGTTTACAATTGCAGATCACATTTGAAATTTGTGTAAAAAATCGCACGATTGACGTTATCAGGATGTCTGTCTCTTGACCAGCGCTCAATAATGTCTTTCTCTACGATAGTTAAGAATGCACCAATGTTGTGACGTTGTCTCATTGTCGACTCAAGCTTTAGTTTGTTTGTCACCTAGTTTAGTGTTTATTAGTCATTAATTATATTAGTCACCATTTTTTTGTTTGATTGTCATCCCGAAAATATTTAATTTGTCGGTCAATTAGTTTAATTGTCACTCAATTAGTTTAATTATCAGTGAAGTAGTTTGTTTGTCACAAAGTTTAGTTTTTTTATCAGTAATATGTGAATTTTTTTGTCAGTCCATTAAATGATTGCCGAAAAAAATCAAATAAACTGTTTTACAATACGAATAAAAAAATTAAATTACATATTAATTAATATTATTATTATTAAAATTTTGAAGTCCCATTGACAAAAAAAAATTTAAATTCACAATTCATAATATACTTTGAATAAAATAAAAAAAAAAACAAAAGTTTTCTTTAAAATAAATTTTTTTCTAATTTTAATTTTACAAGATACATAATCCAATTTTTTAAAAGAATAGTAAGTAAGATACTAACTTAAAATAAAAAAAAATTCCTTTACAGCTTATCTCTTCAATATTTTTTTTTCTTAAAAAATAAATTATGATATTAAATTCAGTTTATTAATAATTAAAGATGTGGGGAAATTAAAGTAAGTAAAAATTCAATGTGAAATATATCATGAAACATTTACTCTTTGCTCTAATTTATGTGTTTTTTCAATTTTTAAAAAAAAATCAAAAATAACTTTTACAAATCCCAGAATTAACGCTAATGTGGCTGAAAGGGAGAATTAATATTCATTCCAAACAGCCAGAGAATTTTCCCAAATTATTTTTTAAATAAATAAATAAATATCATGAAACAAACTCGAAATAAAGTTGAAACTAAAAAAAGTATCTTTCCTAATTATTAATTATTATTTTTATTTTATTTTAACTTTATATTGATTTTTTGTTTATTTTTTTTGAGGAGATTTAGTTAGGCTCAAAGACTTGACTTGAGACTTGTGACTTAAAAAACTCTGTGTAAAAATATAGAAGTAAGTTATTTCCTTGGAATAAATATCTTTGATGATTATTACAGATGAAACTAAAAAAAAATTGGATACTAAATAAAAATAAATTCCTTACTATAAAGTAAAACCTTAATTATTTTACACATTGTTTACAATAAAATGAGTTCTCGAAGACAATTTTATTAAAATTATAATTATGATTGTTTTTTTTTCAATTAAAAGATATTTATCTAGTATTTTTATTTGAAAAACATTTCAAAACTTATTTGCGCTTAACTTATTTTCATCTGAGGAATTTATTTTTTTTTATCTTTCCTTTAGAAATAAATTTCAATTGGAATTTATATCGATCTGACATATAGTCAAGGATTATTATATCTGATAATTGAAAAAAAGTCAAAATAGTTTGAGTAATATGGAGAAATGGAGAAACTTTGAGTAAATTACATAACAAATAAACAAACTTGATAAAATCGATGAAGCCTCACCAAGTTTGTGCTGATTTAAAAAGACCAATTTTTTAAATTATTTCAAAAAATGCTCAATAGAAATAAATTTCCATCCTTACTCCTATTTTCAGCCTGTTTCATTATTATTTATTTTTTATTCGATAGACAAATTTTAATTTTAAAAAAATCATCGTCAACTAGAGCTGAATATTTGCAGGATTGCTTAAATTTGTATAAAAAATTACGAAATCCTGACAAAAAAAATATCTTTAGACCACCTTTAAGAGAACCACCCAAAGAATTGTATGACGAGTTTACTGACAATGGCAATTTTCCAATTACCAGTCTGCGCTACTTTAACAACGCTTATTCAGACTCAGCTTCAAATTCATCATCATCTAAATTAATTTCCTCGTCACAATTTTATATGCTGCTTCAAAGTGTTATACAAAACAAAGCTCTCGGATACAAAGATACTCTTTTGAATAAAGTAATGCATGAATTTAAGAAAAATATTGAAAAAAAGAGTATGGCAGTGATTGGGACCGTTCTTCCATGGGTGGAGGCTATAGCTTATCATTTAGGCAGTTCAAAGATATCCAGTTTTGATTATACACGCAAGAGATATAATATATCTGGCCTTGAGTGGTGGCATGTCAATGATTTTTTGGACTCTTCGATTTCAAACAACAAATTAGAGACTTTTGACAATGCAGCATCGTATTCATCAATAGAGCATGCGGGACTTGGTCGCTTCGGAGATCCTTTAAGCCCATATGGTGATGTAGAAGCTGTGCAACAAGTTCACTGTATGCTATAGCCCGGGGGTCTTTTCTTTCTAGGTCTTCCTGGTTCCAAAGATGGATCAAGCTTTTTGGTATTTAACGCTCACCGAATTTACGGCAAAAGTCGACTTAAATTACTTTTCAAAAATTGGAAACTTATAAGAGAATACAAAGGCGGACATAATATATTTGTTTTACAAAAACACTATTATTAAGCTAAAAAGTGATTGTTTTAGTTTTTAGTATTAGTTTATGTAATTTTTTTTAATAAAACTTAAAAAATAATTTAATTTTTTCGGTCTTTCCTGTTTTGTGACCACAATAGTCCAAAATTTAAAAAAATTTGTAAATTAGCAAAGAAAAAATTTTACGAAATTCCAATTTATTTTTTACTTTTTATTGTTAAGCAAAAATAGGCTTATTTCGTAAACTTGAAAGCTTCATAACTTTTGAACAGAATCCGTCGATCGTAAAATACACATATTTGTGATCAGCTCATTGAGATCTACAAGTTTATATAGATTTCATACAGCTTCGTTTGTTAACTATAAAAAAGAAAAAATTCAAAAAAGGGTCTCGATAATATTAGAGGAAATTAAATTATTGAATTAGATCTTGTAGGAGATAATTAAAGGAGTTTAAAGGAATCGCGAAATACCCATTTTTTTTAAATATCTATTTACCTAGACAACCAAATCTAGTAAAACTTGAAAAACATAAGTAAAAAAAGAAGATTTATCTGTAAAAAAGCAGAGAAAAAATTTCCTGACAATGACGAGCTTAAAATTTTAAAAATTCAAAATTAAGGGAGCATTAACCTAAAGCCATAACCATCTTAGCTGGAGCATTCGAATTTTTTTCTTCAAGCTTTTTGACAACAAAGCTAGTTGAGGAACGTGGAATATTTTGTTTTTAAAATTTTTTTTTAAAAGATTCGAATTCATGCTTTATTGGCCCATACATTGATGCATTGGTTTAATTGAAAAAAATTAAATAATTTAATTATTTATTTTTGTGAAAGGCTATAAATCCATTTTAGCAATAATTCTACTAATGCGATTTTTTAACATCAAAAAATCGCATTTTTCTAAAAAAACTTTAATGAAACAAAACAGACTTGTTTTTAAGTCACAAGTCTTAAATTTTTTTTTTTTTTTAAGTCAAGTCAATAATTTAATAAATCCATATTTGATACCAATAAAGTAGTTGCCTCCAAATTCCTGGCTGTTAATCTTGACCAATGTGGTCTGTTAATGTAACCAGATTATGAAAAAATTCTTTCAACTGGTCCAAATGAAGCAGAAATTGATAAAATTTTTTGTGCAAGTCTTGACTTTGACTTAAATTTTTGTGACTTAGACTTAAAACTGTGACTTATAAATAAGTCTGAAACAAAATTACTTCTTTTAAATAAAATTTTTTTTAAAAAAATGATTGATCTCGAAGAGACATTTAATGAATAATTTCAAAACTTGGGAGTAAGAGCCCTAAAAAGGCTCAACATAATAAAAATTTTTGCTCACAGCTCTTGGCACCTAAAAAAACTACCCTCACTAGTATCTATAAAGCCTTAATTGGTTCCATGTTTGATTACTCTTTCTTTACCGTAGCATGTATTTCTAAGACCAACTTAAAACTTGTTCAAACAGTTCAAAACAGAGCTATTAGGTGTATCTATAAGTTAAGATGGGACAGCCCAACTAGGAGTCTCTTTTCAGTTAGTAAAATTTTGTTTATTAAAGAAAGATTCTTACAAATGGGTGCTAGATATATGCTAAAATGTTTCTCTTATAAAAACAGTTTCATTAAGCTACTTGTCGAGGAATATAGTGGGTCGTGGTCTGAAAACACAGCTTAAGTATCGGTTACCTCTACTCCGGTAGGAGCCTTTTTCTCTATAATTCGAATTGCGTATGCGTGTACTGTCCTAATTAGTTTATATTTGATTCTTAGCTTTTTTAAGATCTGATATGAGAACAGGATTCTCTTATATAGTTATTTAGAAACTATCAAATGTTTTGTCTTCTTTCTTTTCTTCTGTCTTTCTTTTTCTTTTTTAAAAAAAGAAAAAATTTATTTTTAATGATGTAATTTAAAATATGTTTGTTTGTTTTTATTATTGTTTTATTTTTTTTTTTTACTGGGCAGAAGGAGCTTCACTTCGAATGTGCAGTATGCGCTCTTTTCGAATGTTAGCTCGAAGCCTTTTTAAATTAATTTTTAAATAAAAATAACTTTTAAAAAAAAAATGAATCATCGATCGAAGATAAGAGTTTATCGGCTAACGAAATAGGCATTGAAATTGACAATCAAATCAACAACTCCTATTCTCGTAATCGACCAAACAATAACAAACAAAGAATTTACTGGAGCGTTGAAATTAAATTTAATAATTTCAATGAGGCCGTCAAAAGTATTGAAAAAAAAATTGATTCATCAAAACGCTCATAGCACTAATAATGGAATTAAAGAATTTTATAAATGTTCCATTAATTCGATATGTCTATCTCGAATGCATCTTCATTGTATTAATGAAAATCAGAATTTCAATATGCTACGAAACCAAGAGGATCATGATCATAGCTTTATTAAGTCGTCTAAACGGTTGAGAAAAGAGAATAAAGGTAAAATTATACAACTGTTTTATATTTAAGTAACTGTGCCATTTAATATTATTTACACTTTACGAAATTTTTGTCTTTATTTAAGAGTATTTTTTAAAAAATCGTTTTAAATATTCTTAAGTATTTTTAGACAATAAAAGCATTTTTATTTCATAAGAGTTTTCTTAGAATGCAAAGAGAAATTTTAGGAAAATGATTATTTTTGGTGATAAAAAAATTCTAAGCCTTTAAAAAATAAAAAAGATTTTTAAAATAATAAAACTACAACTAATTGTTTGTAAAATTCGGTTCTTTTATCTCATATTGACTAAAACTGTCTACTTTAGACAAAATTTTTTATGAGATTTTAGGGTGTCGTCTTTTAAATAGTTGAGTGCTAAATTCTATTAATTTCATCTCTATCTAAATCCAGATTTAGATAGCAGCTATTTTTCAAGTCTTTCGACAAAAATTTTTTTTTAGATTTTTAGAACTTTTTTGTTGAATCTTACTACCTGAGGTGATTTTTTTCGATTTTAATGAAATTAAAGAATAATCGTTCATATTCATAATTTTATTTCAAAATTTCTTTTTATAAATTAATGTTTCTAATAAATTTGAAAATATAATTTAAAATTCAATATGTTCGAAATTACATCTAACAAGGTTGTTATTTCAAGATGTTCTGGTGTTAATCTTGATCGATGCGGTCTGCTTATATAACTGGAATTTGCAAACAGTCTTGTGATTCAATGGGCTCTGTCAAATCACTACTAGCTCGAGTTGAAATCACCTCTTTGGTTTCATTATAAATTTTTTCCCATTCTTCTCTTATTAAATCTCGATTTTTTGATTTAAATTTGTCGATTAAATCAATCGATGAGTTTGTTGTTTCGAGCTAATTAAATTTGAATTCCGGATCAAGATAACTTGTAATGAACCATGAACTATCTGTAAAATTCCCACAAGCATTTCTTCCATTTACAGTAGAAAAAATCTCTCCAAACCGTTGTTCAAGTGCATTTTCAAAATCTTTAACAAATGCTTTTGAGGTTTTGGCTTAGGTATTCACCTCTTTCAAATGATTCTTAAACTAATGTAGACTTGGGGCTAAACAGCTTTGCGTGGAATATTTCTCGCCTAAAATTAAGAGAGAATAGGTTTTAAAACCAAATTACGTAAATATCCAAATTTCTTGACATGTCACTAAAAGAGAGTAACTAAAATAGAGCTCTCTTTTTTAGTTATTCAAAATTGAGCCCTGTTTTGAAAAAAATGTAAATTTATTATTTATGTTAATAATTAAAGGTGGAAAAAATTTTAAAAATAGTTTCAGCTTTTATGAAATTCCTTAAAAATGAAAATTTAATTATGTTTTAAATCTGAATTCACTTAAAACCGGATATATTTTTTAAGACATGTCATTTAAATTGAACATTGCTCTTTTTATAATCAATGCTCATTTTATACTGACATTCCATTATTTCATTTAGTGACTAATTTCAGATAATTACGTTATAAGTGAATAACATAAAATTTAAAAAAATACCTTGTAATAAATCGGTAACGAATTCGAATGGTTTAACAATGTTCACCAGATCAGCAACTTTGAGTATATCAGTGTTAGAAAAATTTAAATGAGAAGCTTTTATTAAATTCAGTTCTTCATTTAGACCATTAACCTTTATCTTGCAGATAGCCCTCAAGATTTTTAACTCGCTATTCCAACGAACTTTAATTGGTTTTGCAATCGATCTATAATTTTTTTCGGAAAGAAAGCCTTTTAATTCCTTTTTTTGACCGAATTTTTGAGTTATTTTGTAAGACTTCGAGAGCAAATTTTTAAAACATTCTGAATTTTTCAAAGCACCTTTAACCACTAATTGAAGAGAATGTGCAAAACAATGAAGATGAAAATTTTGATATCGTTCAGTAATGTTTGGTCTATATGAAGCAAATTATTTCTCGAAATAACCATATTTGCAGCATTATCAGTTGTGATTTTTACAATCTTATTTCTGTAAAATTTGAAAAATTAGACAATTTAATTAGTAATATTATTTAACAACTGCAAACCTTATTCCAAAAAAGTTGACAATTTTATCTAGTTCAATTTTTATATTTGATGCTGTGTGTTTCATTTTGACTTATTTACATGCCAAAGTTATAGTTTTATAACGAAAATTCGCATGACAAAGTGATGCGTGACACCCATAAAGCTTCGTAATCTCTTGTCAGTCCATATATCAATGGTTAAACATACATATTTAGTTTTATCTAAAACATCTTTAATATTTTCAAACATTTTTTCCTTAATTGTAGTTTGAATTGATTTCAAGGCTCTTCAAGTCGTAGGCTTCCATTTGGACACAGCAATTTCATAAACATTTGAAATCCTGTCCAGATAAAGTTAAAAATAAGAAAAAGTTTTGAATGGAATTTTGATAAAAGAAGTGTACCTTTTTATTCAATTGGACGAAAGGGTAGACTACACAAAATTATCAATTATTTATAAATGAATAGCGTAATATTTTCTTGATTCAACTTCATTTTAAATCAGAATCTAATTGAAATGAGGTTTTCGAAAAATCAGTAAAGTTCTCGAATTCATTGAATAGACCAGGATTGCAGATTTTTAGATGTCGACTAAAGTTCGAGTTATTACTAATGGAATCAGTAAATGTGTTCCCACGTGTAATGCAATTTGCATAAATGTTCATTTTCTCGTATTTATTCTCTTATATAAGGAAAAAATTCAAGATTAGAAAGGATAATTTTTCGATGAATATTTTTTACTCTTAATTTCGATGTTATCAAATCCAAACTCAAATATCGGATGAAATTTGTGTTTTTTCTTAGTTTTTTTGGGTGATTTATCTTTCCCAGTAACATTTTCAACGCTGTTTTCCATTTATTTTTTAAAAATTTTAATAATTTTCAAAAGATTATTTTATAAATTTATAATTTTTTTGTTAACAATATGATTCAATTAAAAATGTTAAAGTTAAAGATATTTTAGAGAAAAAAAATCAAAATTTAATCTTTACAAAAACTTTAATTTAATTAAAAATGAAATCAGACAAAACATCAACTCAAGTAATTATTTAACTTTTTATTCAATAAAAAAATTCAAGTCGTGACTAGGACTTGACTTGAGACTTGAGACTTGATGAACAACTCTGATCTAAATATTATATCAAAAATTAGTTATTGAAACGCCTTAATATTTGAGACTAAGTTTGTGGTTGTTAAGATAGAGTAAAATTAAGAGCTATGAATCAGTATAAATTTTGAAACGAATGTGCTGATTAAAATAAAGCTAAAGAATTATTTTAAAAAGACATTTTTTTTATATTGTTAGAACAGCGCCAAATTAATATAACAATAGCATAAAAATATCCAATTTTTTTAAAAAACACAATCAAAGGTCACCAGTTGGTCACATATTATGCAATTCTTTACTTAATTTTAAATATTTTTCAAAAAAATTAAAGATAAGAAAAAGCACACACATTCTATCATCATCAATAAACAAAAAATGATGACTTTTTGAAATTACTTTTTTTTCTTATTCACTCCTTGTGGAGCATAAGGTCATTACTTTTGATTTCCACTCAAGTCGATCTTTTGCCTTTACCCTTGCTTCTCCCCATGTCATTCCCATTTCGATGAGCTCTTTCGTGATTATTGACCTCCATCTTACTGCTGGTCGTCCTACCTTATGTTTCTCTTGAGCTGTCCATTGAAGGGCCCTTTTTGGTATCCGTGTGTCTTTCATTCTAAGTACATGCTCGAGCCATCGTAGCCTTTTGTTCTTAATGCATTGACTTAATGGCTCTGAATTTGTAATTCTGTTTAGGTCAGCATTCGACAATGTTTCAGGACAGTGTATCTCGAGAATCCTCCGTAGGCTTCCAGTGTGGAAGGTATTAAGGCTTTTCCTATCAGATTCATTCATCCCCCAACATTCACTTCCGTACATCAATGTTGCTTTTACTACACTCTTGTATAGTTTAAGTTTTGCATCTATTGCCAACGACGTCATAAATATCTAGTATGGAACTTTAAAGTGCTGTATATATTATGTTTCTTTTATGTACTTCATGTGTCCTTTTTTTTTTTATTTAATTTGTAAAATCTTATATTTAGTAAATATAATAAAATCTTTTAACAAACAAAAACTTTTATGTGCTTTATGTGCTCTATACCATATAATTAAGTAAAGAAAATTTTCCATTTATGTAAACTTTAAGGTAATTTAGAAATTTTAAAAAATCTTGTAACAAACCACGACTTTTATGTACTTTATGCACTTTATACCATACAAACCCATGTAATTAGTTCCAAGTATGTTATCTTTTATGTTACTTTTATCCGATTATTCCTGGCTACCTTAGACTTTTATGTACTTTATGCACTTTATACCATACAAACCCATGTAATTAGTTCCAAGTATATTATCTTTTATGTTACTTTTATTAGATTATTCCTGGCTACCTTAGACTTTTATGTACTTTATGCACTTTATACCATATAAACCCATGTATTTAGTTCCTAGTAAGTTATCTTTTATGTTCCTTTTATTAGATTATTCCTTGCTACCTTAGACTTTTATGTACTTTATGTACTTTATTCCATATTATTTATGTAAGAATATATTCCTTTATGTATACTTTAAGGTAATTTAAAAGAAAATTTAAAATAATCTTGTAACTAACCAAGACTTTTATTGATTTTATTGAAAAATTGACTAATGAAGAAACGAGTTAAATAAATCTAACCCTTAAATTAGCCATAGTTTGACTATGCGAAATACGTTGCAAGACGTATTGAGCTTTGTCAAATTAGGGTTAATTTAAGGGTTTGCTTTATTTTAACAAAATTGGATTCAATTGTAGTTTAGGGTTCGGGTAAGGTGAGGTAAATTATTTCAATGGTTTCAATGATTTTTATATATGCT
The DNA here is from genome assembly GCA_010279815.1 of Brachionus plicatilis. Lineage (NCBI taxonomy): Eukaryota > Metazoa > Rotifera > Eurotatoria > Ploima > Brachionidae > Brachionus > Brachionus plicatilis. The sequence continues at coordinate 86,188 of QEOQ01000707.1, forward strand.
TAAACTTAAAATTTTACAGTCATTTTCAAGTTTTAATTTAAAATTTTTCACAATCCTTTTTTTTTGATTAATCTTTTTTTAATTTAACTTTATCATAAGCTTACAAAAAAATTTTTAATCTTAACAATATCGATACAGTAAATTTAACTTTTATCAATTAAAATATTTGTTTATTTAAAAGATTTATATGATTTACATTTTAGTTCGTTTAAATGGCTGAAAAAATTAAATTTGAAGAGTCAATAAAAATTGTACGAAAATGCTTCGGTATTCAATATCCGTCAATTTTTGATGATCAAATTTCTAATTTTTTGAATTCAATTAGGTATAATTTAATTTTTATTAATTTTTTTTTTTAATTTAAAAAAAAAAGCACTGAGCATGGGACTTCAACTGGATTTCTTTTGTGTCCGCTTATTACGGCTATTTCTAATTTGATGGGAATGTCATATGTTACTGCTCTTAGAAGTCTGAAAGAAACATGTGTCCTGTACACATCATTAATTGGTCTTGCTTCTACCGGAAAATCTCCAGCAATGAAAATTGTAAAAGATGCATATCGCCAAGTTGAAAAATTTTCATCTGTTCCCTATGAAAAATCAAAATTTATTAATGGTATTTATTTATTTCAGGGTTTTTAAAAATCACAACAAAATTAGAGTCAAATCTGGACTTGACTTAATATCTGTGACTTAAAAACACATATGATTTATAATTTTTTACTTAATTTTAAAAAATTTAAAAAAAAAGCCGCTACTGTTGAAGGCCTGTTGCGTCATACCAAGTCACTTAAATATGTTTTAAGTTTTTTTGATGAGGCATCTACTTTTTTTGGAGCAATAGCAATGTACAAAGGAGCGTCATCTGCGTCATATGACAGATCCGTCTTTCTTGAATTGTATAATGGGCCTGATGTTTATCAACGTGATATTTCTGGTGAAAGATTAGTGCTAGAAAATCCAAGATTAAATCTTTGCCTTTTAGGTAAAAATATTTAGATATTTTAAATCTTAAAATCAAAAATTTTATTAAGGCCATCCATCTTTATTTATTGGTCTTGTGACTAATGAAGCCCAGCAAAATGATGATGGGTTGATTCAAAGATTTTTATTGTGTGCCCCAGATCCAGGATTTATTGACTGGAATGCAATATCCAACGCAAGTCCTAAGTGTTGCTCTCTTTCAGTTATATTTTACCTGATTTTAAAATCAAACGAAAAACCGATAAGATATACTTGATGAAGAGGCTAATCATGAATTTGAATTAATTTTTTCAAAATACAGAAAATATGTGCAGCATTTTCATGACAAAGACGGCTTTTTAAGGTATTTGAATCAAACTATGTTTATAAATATTTTATTTTATTTCTAGTGCAATTTGTGGAAAAGCTGCCTCACAAGTTTTAAGACTTTCAATGATATTTCATTGTTTTGAAATTGTTTTTAATTTACTAATGAAAAATATATCATTGGATAAATATGAAATAAATTTGTCACATCAGGAATTTGCTGAAAATTTGTCTGCCACTGATAACTTTAACATCATAAAATTAAAAAATTTAAAGGATGCTCATGACATGGTTTCTTACTTTAATAAAACAAAACTAATTCTGGCTAACTATGAAGCGAAGTGCTGGAATGAAGATATTTTTATCATTTTTGATCATATTTTAAAAGTCACAGTCACATCTTCTCTTTCTTTATTAGAATTAAAAGTATGTAAACAAATATTATCATATAATTCAATAGAAATCGACAGTAATGAAATAAACCAAAAGTCATCCAAAGATATCAAAGCTAAAAATGTAATTAGCTGTTTTGAGTATCTTCAAAACTTGGGACTGGGAAATATTCGTGAAGAAAAAAGTGGATGCTTTAAAAAAGTAAAATAATTAAATTTTTTGACAAAATAAATAAAAATATTTCCTATTTTAATAAATTAAACTAAAAATATATATCAAATTAAAAAAGTTTTCTTTATTATAAAAGGAATTAAATTAAATTATTAAATTTAATTTTAAAATTTATCATTTTTCATTATATTCATATTTTTTAATTTAAAAAATAAAATATTTAGATAAAAAAAATTTTTAGGAAAATAGATCGTCAGCAATTAAGTCAAAACCTATCATTAGCAATAATTCTTGAAGATTTTGAAGTTCCTTTAGAAGAGTTTCTTGTAAAAACAGGTATAAATAATTTCATTCTTTATAATATAATTATATTTAAATTGGTTACTTTTAGAAACTTCAAAAAGCTCTAATAATTTTTTTTCTCTGACTAAAAGAAATCTTTCTTTTGATGAATCACCAAACTCTAAGAAGAGCACAAATTTTGTCGAAAATGATCTTGAAAGTAGCTTCAACAATTCTTTTACACTGACTCATAACAAAGATAAAAGAGAAGAGGAACCAATTGGCTTTGATTCAGAACCTAATGAAAATCCTGGAGAAAATTCAAATGTAAGATTTTCAAATGAATGTAAAGAAGAGACAGGAAGACCAAGCAGATCCTGTAATTCAAAAACATTAAAAAATAAGAAACCTGATTCGGATTCGATTTCAAAAAGGAAAAAAACTAATAAACAAACCAAAACTACTTCTTTGGATGTCCTGGATCCGAGTGACCTAAATTCAATTTTAAATATAAAGATGGTATTTATCAATGCTGTTTAAGTCAAATCAAATTGAAGAAAGGAAGAATTTTTTCACATCAATCTATACAAATTCACGATCTTTTTGATCATCAGGAAGGAATTTTTTTTTTTGTGTGACTATTCAAATGAAAAAATTCCATTTTGGGTGAGTGAAAATCAATTAAACAAAAGTGAAGTTGATCAATTTATGAAAATACGCAAAGAAAATTGTAATCAAGAGAATATTGAATATAACTCTAGTTCAAAATTAACAGAACCATGTAATCATAATAGTAAAACAGATGGGATTTTTTTAGGATGTTACAATTGTAATATAATTGCGAGCTTCAAGGAAATATATAGCTCTGAATCAGTACCACAAGCCAGTATTTTTTGCCTCGAAACTTTTGATTGTATGTATACAATACCTGATCACAAAGTTTATGATTTAGGTTGTAAAATGAAGAAATTAATTAACAATAAACAAAGGATAAAGACAGAAACAACTCGTTTGAATGAATTTCAGCAAAAAAAAATAGTTGTAGACCGTTTCCATTTTCAAAAGCATTCGCAAGAAGATTATTTTTGTAGAGAAAATTGTGATGCAGACAAATATTCAGAATTAAATTGTATAAATACTTCAGTTTGCGAAGAGATAAATTTTTGGCTATCAGGTTACAAACATATGGTAAAACATATGGATAATGTAAGGCATCATTTTTTTTTATACATTATATTTGATGAATACAACTTGTCTCAGATTTTTTTAAAAATGAAGAAAAGACCAAAAGATTATTAAAAGATTTTGATTTTGAATAAAAATATAAAAAAATTTTTCTTGAATAAAAATTTATTTGTCTTAAAATTTACTGTAACATTAACATTAAAATAAAAAATTCAATTGAAGCTAGTGCTAACAAGACGTTACCGAGTTATTAAAGATAGAAATTTTATATAAAAAATTCACTCAATTAATTGAAAAGGCTCAAGAAATTCATGATTAAAATGATTAAAAAGAATTAAGAAAAATTAAGGAAGGGGAAACCTGTAATATTCCTCTTAAAGGCTTAAAATGTTGAAAAAAAGATTTAGAAATTCATGGTTTTGAAATGAATAAATAACATGGGTTTGTATGGTATAAAGTGCATAAAGTACATAAAAGTCTAAGGTAACCAGGATTTATCGGATAAAAGTAACATAAAAGATAACATACTTGGAACTAATTACATGGGTTTGTATGGTATAAAGTGCATAAAGTACATAAAAGTCTAAGGTAGCCAGGAATAATCGGATAAAAGTAACATAAAAGATAACATACTTGGAACTAAATACATGGGTTTGTATGGTATAAAGTGCATAAAGAACATAAAAGTCTAAGGTAGCCAGGAATAATCTAATAAAAGTAACATAAAAGATAACATACTTGGAACTAATTACATGGGTTTGTATGGTTTAAAGTGCATTAGGTACATAAAAGTATAAAGTATTCAGGTCAGTTCAAGCTTCAATTCAAGCAAAAATATGAGCCGACATAAAGGATATACTGTATCTTCGAGCCGAATTTTTTTTTTTTAATTTTTTCCATTAAAAAGGATTGACGCTGGTATTAAAAAAATTACCATACTGGTTTTTACCAGCGTCATTGACAATACCTCAAGTTTTGTTTCCTTGCTGTAGCTGTTTGATTTCCATGCTAGTCGGAGTCTAAGAAAGACACTCTTTGCTTTAACAAGTCATTTTTAATTATATATTAATTATTTATTAAGCCAATTTAAAATTTTAAAATATTATGTGACCATTATCCCTCACCCAAAATTTGTGCTTATAAATAATGAATCTTCAATAAAAAAAAGAGGAAATGCTGATTTTGACAGCTTTACAGATGTAGTTTGGAATGGTTCTAAAGCATCAAACACCGTTGATCAAGGAAAGATGTTTAACAGTTGCTTTGCATCTATTGCATCTTCTTCTTTGTCTGATGAAAATGACGTTTGGGGAATTGAAGTTAAATAATTCCCTAGTAAGTCCAGGTTTTTCATTTATTGATAAACGTGGAATAAATATCTTTGATGATTATTACAAATGAAACTAAAAAAACATTGGATACTAAATAAAAATTTTATATATTCCTTACTATAAATTAAAACCTTTATTATTTTCCACATTGTTTACAATAAAATGGGTTCTCTAGTATAGTTTAACTTACTAAGACGATTTTATTTAATTTTTTTTTTTTTTGACAATTTTAGGATATTTATTTAGTATTTTTATTTGAAAAACTTTTCAAAAATTACGCGCTTAACTTGTTTTCATCTGAAGAATTTATTTTTTTTTATCTTTCTTTTAGAAATTAATTTCAATTGGAATTTATATCGATCTGACATATAGTCAAGGATTATTATATATGATATTTGAAAAAAGTCAAAATAGTTTGAGTAATATGGAGAAATGGAGAAACTTTGAGTAAATTACATAACAAATAAACAAACTTGATAAAATCGATGAAGCCTCACGAAGTTTGTGCTGATTTAAAAAGACCAATTTTTTAAATTATTTCAAGAAATGCTCAATAGAAATAAATTTCCATCCTTACTCCTATTTTCAGCCTGTTTCATTATTATTTATTTTTTATTCGATAGACAAATTTTAATTCTAAAAAAATCATCGTCAACTAGAGCTGAATATTTGCAGGATTGCTTAAATTTGTATAAAAAATTACGAAATCCTGACAAAAAAAATATCTTTAGACCACCTTTAAGAGAACCACCCAAAGAATTGTATGACGAGTTTACTGACAATCGCAATTTTCCAATTACCAGTCTGCGCTACTTTAACGACGCTTATTCAGACTCAGCTTCAAATTCATCATCATCTAAATTAATTTCCTCGTCACAATTTTATATGCTGCTACAAGGTGTTATACAAAACAGAGCTCTCAAATACAAAGATACTCTTTTGAATAAAGTAATGCATGAATTTAAGAAAAATATTGAAAAAAAGAGTATGGCAGTAATTGGTACCGTTCTTCCATGGGTGGAGGCTATAGCTTATCATTTAGGCAGTTCAAAGATATCCAGTTTTGATTATACACGCAAGAGATATAATATATCTCGCCTTGAGTGGTGGCATGTCAATGATTTTTTGGACTATTCGATTTCAAACAACAAATTAGAGACTTTTGACAATGCAGCATCGTATTCATCAATAGAGCATGCGGGACTTGGTCGCTTCGGAGATCCCTTAAGCCCATACGGTGATTTTGAAGCTGTGCAACAAGTTCACTGTATGCTAAAGCCCGGGGGTCTTTTCTTTCTAGGTCTTCCTGGTTCCAAAGATGGATCAAGCTTTTTGGTATTTAACGCTCACCGAATTTACGGCAAAAGTCGACTTAAATTACTTTTCAAAAATTGGAAACTAATAAGAGAATACAAAGGCGGACATAATATATTTGTTTTACAAAAACACTATTATTAAGCTAAAAAGTGATTGTTTTAGTTTTTAGTATTAGTTTATGTAATTTTTTTTAATAAAACTTAAAAAATAATTTAATTTTTTCGGTCTTTCCTGTTTTGTAACCATAATAGTCCAAAATCTCATGGAAATACAATGAGATTTAACTTTTTAAAAAATGTTTTCCTTTTTGTACTTTTTGTACTTTTCTAAAATAAAATTTATTTGGCACTGTTCCTTTTTGTACTTTATCAGTATTTTAATAATTATATAAAAAGAAGTTATTCATTTCGTTAAGGTTGGCATTATTTCCGTCTTAGACACGCACTGAGTCTGAATCTCCAGATTCCTCTAACCGTGGCCGATAATGTGCGATATTTTTAATCGGTTTTAAAATAATTTTTTTTGATTTTATATTGAAAAAAGTTTAATTTTATTTGATAAAATATTATTTATTTTGAAGTAAAATAAAATTTTAATTGTGTATTAACCAATTTTTCTGTCAACGAATGGTTTAAATTTAATTTCATTGTTGTAATTGTTTAAGTGTTTAATTTCAAGCCTTGAAATTACATCTTATTTTTGAAATAAAATTTTATAAAATAATTTATAAAATAATAATAATATTCCAAAAGTTTAGACAAATGAAAAATGGGAAAGCAACCAATTCAAAAATAAAAGAAAATCATAGAAGAAATTTTAAACAAGACTGTACAAGCGACATTCAGTTTGATTTTTATGGTGCAAAACTACCAGATGAGACTTTGAGACGAAAAAATTTAGTAACCGGCTTATAAGATATTCAAATGAGGTAAACGAATAAAAAAAACTTATTATGGAAAAAAGACTCATAAATGTTTTCGTCAGAGGTCTAATATCAAGTTTAAAGAAAATATTGGCTACTTTTCTTCGAATGATTTTGATGAATTCGTAAGAGTAGCTAAACGAATCGAACAATCCGAAGGAGAGGAACAAGAGTCTACACTAAACTGTCAAGTTTGATTTCCTTTTTTAAATATATCTCACATTCAATTCCATTTTGAATTTTGAAAATTTCATTAATTTTAAATGAAAAATTATTCCATCCGAGACTGTAAAATTTTTTGGAAAAGCTAACTTTTTTAAACGATTAGTTTTGAACTCTTTTACTACATTCTTCAAACATTTGTAAACAGTATTTAGCTTTGGTTTTTCATTCGAACTTCTTACTATAAGGTAAATTGTGATGTGTCCATCTTTATTTACCTTTCTTATGCATTTTCCAACTCGTTTATGTGCCTTTTTGGCGGAGTTAATCCATCGAAATTTCTGTTAACAAATTTTATTATGTTGTCCTTTTTTGTCAAAGGTTAAGCTATTACCGATACGATCGACTCGTGTGTTGTTGTTATATTGTCGTCTTTAAATTTGATTTTATCAGGTTTTGATTTTTCGATTATACTTTTATTATTGCATTTAATAATAATAATAATAATTTAGGCTGTAGAAAAAGAATGATTATTCATCATCCTCTTACGGAGCAAAAGTTTTAGTTGCGCTTTTGTAGCTATTAATAACATTTTTACAATTTTTAAAATAAATATCAATTTATTTTTAAAACTGTTAGTTTCGTTTGTTCGACAACCTCTCTTGGTAGTTCGTTCTAAAACTTTGACACTCGATTTGTAAAGAAGTTGAATCATCAGTTGTAATTTCGCACCAATTTATATAGATTTTTATTTTGTATATAAACTCGTGATAAAGCGTCAGCATTTTTAGTTATACTTCCATTTTCTTATTAAATATTGAAGTTGTACTCGGCAAGTTCAAACAGTTCATCCATGGAAAAATCAATCCATTAAACTAAACAGATTTTTCTTGCCAAATTCTTATAACGAAAAAAAATGATATGATCGCTGTAGATATTTTTTAAAATTAGTCGATCAAGATCTGGAAATAAATACGTCGTTTACCGACTATTCGGCTAAATTGGTGAGCTGGTAAAATGCTCTCAGCTTATGCAAATTCTAACCAAACTCACTGGGATTTATAATTATCATTGGTTTTATTCCCATATAGAACAGATGAGCAAAGTTCAAGTGGTTTTTCGCCATTTAAATTGTTTTATGGTCTAGAACCAAGATTAAGTGATCTTGATAATTAGATTTGCATACAAACTGGTTGTAAGCTAAAAAAAGAATTGACAAGGAGGCTGAAGTGAACATGAAAATTTACGATTCCAAGTATAAACGGAAACCAGTAACATACAATGTTGGTGACCAAGTGAGAATTAAATTGACTCAAACCAGAATTGGATTGAAAAAAAAATCCGAAACGATTTATGGAGTGAACCTTTGAAAATAACAAAAGTAATTTCAGAGCAGAACATAAAAGTCGTTAAAAATAAAAAGAAAAAAAATGATAAATATTAACAATATTAAGCCTAAAGAAGCGGAAAGAATTTGCCACCTAGAGAAAATTAAAAATCAAGTCACTATTACTAAAAGCAGAAGAATGTCGAAACCTCGTTTTCAAAATCTTTAATCTGCGTAATTAAAATTAAAGCTACATTTTTTCTAATATTTCATGATTCTAGAAAAGAACAAAAAAAAAACGTCTAAAATGTCGGTACCAAAACGATTGATATTGATAAAAAAGTCCATGATTTCAAGAAACAGAAGAAAGATCAAACACCAGAACCTCCTCTTGAAAAGCCACGTGACGAATTCGGATTACCAATTATTCAATTTTCGAAACTTCACAATATCATTAAGGAACCAAAAAATGCCAGAGAAAGAAGAATGATGAAACGTGACCAAAACAATGAGCAAAGACTTAAAGTTCGACGTTTTATGGAAAATTTGGGAAAGCATGATCCTCGAAATAAAGAAGCAATCATGTCAAAGGACAGAGTTGAAACTGAATTGAAAATAATCAATGGTATAAAATTACATTCATGAAAAAGAAACTTTAAATTATTCATTTATATATTATGATTTTATTTAATCGATTTCGTATATTTTTTTTTTATTTTTTTTGGAAAAAATTTTTCCCGTAAAGGGGGAGGTGTAAAGATGTAATTTCAAGAATAAAAAGAAATAGAAAAAATTCTTATAACTTTGTAATTTTTGTATATTTATTAATTGTATTTTTAAATAATTAGATAATTAAAAAAAATATAGATAAAATCTTATCAAGATATTGAAAAGTAACCTTTTAAAAAAATCCTATTGCTTCGTTCTTTGAGGCTCTAGGAACTAGGCGAAAGACTCTCCTTTTTCCGTATATTGAAAAGTTTTCAAAAGCCATTAAAAAGTGTCATAGGGACCCCACTTTCGATCGTACAACAGTCAAGCAAATCAACAACCGAAGATTGATCAAAAATCACACAACCGTGACGGATCAGATACCCACGCGAGGCATTACAAATGTTTTAAATCTTAATTTTAAAAAAGCAAATATTTTTATTCTAATTGATCTTTAATTGATTTTACCAAAATCTTTTTTTGAAAACTTTAAAGACAAAGTTCAAATCCTCATTGAGTTATCCAAAGTTTGGCTAAATTAAACTTTTTAAATGATATTTTTAATATTGATATTCGGTCTGGGTAAGAGAGACCTGTTAAAGGGTCCGAGGACAAGGTTTACGGTTTCTGATAAAAGGAAACTTAGCGTCTTTTTATTAATTTGGTTTTTTACTCTTTTTTTTAAATTTAATTTCTTTTTATTAAAAAGCGATATTTTTGTTAAAATTAGCGAAAAATAGCGGTGTAGAAAATTATGGGCCTTTTTGAAAATTGTCAAAAATTAAATTATAAGGATTTTTAAATTAACTTGTGGTTTTCTTGATATAAAAATTTTCAATTAAAAATAAAAAGTGATTTTTTAATTAATCAAGTGTATATGGCAAGTTTTTTTTTCTATTTTACATTTTTAGAAATAATTGCGTAATTATATTTCAAATTTTAACATGCTTAAGTATTGGGTTTAAATTAAACAACGTAATTTCAAAATTTCAAAAAAGTTAAATAGAAAAAAAAACTTGCCATATCTTAATTTTAGTGGATTTTTTCAATAAATGTGTACATTTATTTAATATTTACGGCCAGCTAGGGTCTTGGCCTTTTTTTTGGCCGGCCACATGGCCTCTCGACCGGTCACCATCGCTAATCTGAATGAAGCTGAATACTTGTTCCCATGAATTTATTTTAGTTTGAATTTTTAAGACACATATTTAGAATTAGTTTTGAATATTTTGTCTAATTTAAAGTGAATAGTAAAAATAATTTTCTCTATATTTGGCAATTTGAATGCTAGGGTTTATTTGGCCTCATCTTAAAATTTTGTTTTTGCAATTCAATTGATTAAGAGAAATATGTGGTATTAGCAGACAATTTGTAGTAACACAAGGTAATTTAAGTGTAAGCGCTTTGCAGTCAAATATTGATTGGGTATGATCTGGCAAAATTTTTGAGTGAATCACTGAGTTTAAAAAAAATGAGTGAAAAAATTTTTTAAATAAAAATTTGTCTAGAATTTTATCTGTTTGATAAGATAGGTTTAATTTCCAAGAAAATATCTGGGATATGAATTTTTAGAAGCTATAAAAAAATTCTTTAAAAATAAAATTCTCTTTAATCAATTAATCTTTTGAAAAGATACCAAAAAAAAAATGGGCAAAGAAATAATTAAATTTTGAATTGTTTTTTGAGACTAAAATATTTACCTGATATTTTTTAATATTTTAAAATATTTCTTCGGTATTTTCAAAACAAAATACTAGTGATTTTGTCGGATTATGATTAAAAGACTCAATTAAAAATGTATATTCAATTTTTTTTAAATTATTTTTTTTTTCAAATTTGCAATGGTTTTACGTTAATAAAAAATAATTTAAAATTAAATCTTATTATAAGTCAAGAAACATAAGATACAAAAGAATTTAAAAATTTCACTCACTCCTTTTAGTCAGTTTTAATTTTTTCGTGTAAATATAGTTTCGTAAACCCTTGCAGAAAAGCCTGTCCCAAAAACTTAAAATAAATGCAGCTTTTTAGTTTAAACCAAGAAAAAACTTAAAATTGAAATTAAGATTTAAAGAATAGGGAAAAAAATTAAGTTTAAGAGATAATTTTTAAATTTTTTAAAATATTTTTTTTAAATAAATGATTATTTTTCAATGTGCCAGTAGAAATTTATTAATACAAATACTTTCTATATTTTTATACGTTGAAAATTAGCTTACAATAATGACACTCCAAAATTCTGTTTCTTTAAAATTTTTAAAAAATTTTAAATGATTTCTTGTCATTTGACAAAAAATTCTGTAAATTAACATTAGAAAAAATAGATTTTTTTGCACAAGCATGTTCTACTTTTGACAGCCTCTATTTTATAATTTTAAAAATTTACTTGTCAAATATTCCATTTATACAGTTTATTTTAAAAATGAACCAGAATTATTATTTTTTCATTGTTTATCATTTAATCTTCTTAGAAAAATTATTTTTTAATTGAAAGAACTGAACGCCTAAGAATTTTCCTAGGCCCTAAAGCGAAGAAAAATGTCATTTAATCTCCACCATTTAAATTCCATCAATTGTTACTTAACATTCAAGTTAAAAAAATAAAATTTTTAAAAAAACATTCAATTAAAAATAACACAAAATTTTTTTTAATTCAATTTTTTTGTAAATTCCTAAAGCAATATTTCAGAACAAAGATGACTGTTAGTCTTCAGGCTTTTCGAAACAAAAAATTCTTGTTTATTTTCTTAATGTGTTAAGTCTTAGCGGTAAAAATTAAAAAAATCAAGCACTCAAAATTTAAAAATACTCTGGATATTTTATTTACAATAATTTTAAATTAATTTTGTCGGAATTTTAAAATTCAAAAAAAATTTAATTTACAAAATTTCAATTAACAATTATAGTCTTGTTCTTGAGTCTTTAATTTTTTTACATTTCTTTGCGAATCATTCGAGTCCCCTTCGTCTTCGCAGACCGCACTAGATTCTGAATTCGACTGGTTTTGATCTTCGTCAGACTTAGATTTAGGTTTTTGGATTAATTCGGGATGGCTCATTAAGAATTGGACAGCTTTCTCAGCTGCTTGCATCCGCGCCAACTTTTTGGTCTTACCACTTCCCTCAAATTTATGTTCATCTATGTCTACACACATGGTAAATATGGGTCTATGTATCGGGCCACTTTGACTCACAAATCTGTACTCTACATTTTGTCTGAGCTCGTGCAAAAGCATGAGAGAATTTTTGGGCAGTACTCGCCTCAATTCAGGTGGTTTTTTGAACTTTTTTCTATTTTTTTTAAAATGGTTCGAGCCGAATGCGCTCTTGGCTAAGCTAGCACCGATGCTTATGTCAGTGAATGTGGGAGCTATGTAAGACGTGGTTGGCAATAGAGTGGACTGGTCTAAAATGTAGGAGCAGTCTGCGTTGGACAAATAAGTCAAAGGGTTACTCGATTGTAGCATTGAATTGCTCTGAGCACCTTTAAGAAAAAAAATAACCATTCAATAAATTATTATTTAAAGCTAAAATTAATTTATTTAATTAATCAAATAAAAAAATATGACAAAAAAAATACTTTTTTTACTTAAATTTGTCAATGTGGTGGCAAAATTTGCCGAATTTTGAATCAATCTGCTGGGTTGGGTGTAAAGATATGCGTAGGCATTGGTCGGGTATGCTGGATAAATACTTGTTTGCATTGGCAAATTTTTGGCCAGTAGTTGGTTGTTGATTAACTCGGTTGATTTAGTGCTTATCTGATTTGAGGTCATTTGTGGTGAAGTCGAAGCAGACGAAACTGTGGAGAGCGATGAGGACGTCGAGGCTGAACGTACCTGTGTAAACGCCTGATTAGACTGGGCTAGACTATTTGCAAGAATTAATTTGTTAGCCGACTGATTCGATCCATTTGAAGTCATCAAATCGCTAAATGGATTAACATAGATCATAGCTCATACAGAATATTCGATTTTGTGATTAACATTAAAAATAAATTTGATTTTTAGTCTAAATTTAATTTAAAAATATTTATTTATGAGCCGACACAAGTCTTTTTTAAGAGAGTAAGTAACAAAAATTTTATTTAGGTACAAAAATCAAATTTTAGAAATAATTTTTTAGCATGACTAGAAAAGTAATTTTGGCCAATTATGTAAAATCGGAATGACTTAAACCTAGTTTTTAGATAGGATTAAATTATCGAGTTTGTCCAAAATTTTTAATAAAAAAAAAAGAGAAAATTTTCGTTTACGTTTGCCTCAGAGCTCAAGAATCTAAATAAGTGTTTCTTTCACTTTTTTTCTGAAATTTTTTAAATTTAAAAATATAAAAAAGGCTTCATTGTTGTTTAAAAGGCGAAATTATTCTAAAAAAAACATACAAGATTTTACATTCACGACAATTGACTCGAATCTTTTGGAGCATTAGTAATTTTTATGCTTAAGGTTAATCGATTTTAAACTACGTTATTACACATAATTTCGTGTTCACTAATTGCGGACGTAGAATAAATTCCAAAAAATCGATCATGAAATCATCAGACATTGATCATCAAATACTTAAAAGGTTTTTTTATAAGCAGCAAATGGATGCAGACAATCTTGATTTTTTTAACATCTATTAAATTTAATCTAATTAAAGAAAAAAAAAATATTTTAACAAAATTATATTAAAAATAGAATTCATACTTTGAATTTAATCTTGAAATTTTTTTCATGAATACTAGGATACTTCTTTTTATCAATTTATCATTTGTTTTATTTTTAAATAGAAAATTTGAAAATAAGATCATTTTTTAAATTTCATCTTAATTATTAATTGAAATCGCCTTCTTTGGGAGAAAAGTTAAACTAAAAACTAAATGAAAATCACATAAAAAGAAACAAAGAAAAAATATATATACATAATTAACACATGTTTAGTAAGAAATTTACATTTGGTTAGACAAAAAATAGCGATTCTATTAAATAACATGTTTATTTTTTTTTGTCAGTTAAAATTAAAGAATAAATCAATAATTATCTTAAATCAATATTAAAATGACATTTGAAAATTTTAACTAATTATTTTTTAAAAAGTAAATTTTATTTAATTTTATAAAATTACTTTTAATTTTAAAATACTAAGGTGAGATTATAATGTTTATTTTTAGATTTTCTTTTAGTCAAATTATATGTTTGATTAAACAAAATTGAATATTCTTCAAAATTGAATGTCTAATTCTTTGTTTTTCTTATTCTAAAAATTCATAAAAATAAGGAAAACTTGGAAAAAAAATTTTAAAAATAATTCAACATCATTAATCGAAAAAGATCTAAGGGCAAAAACAATAGTCTATTAAAAATATTTATTGGGAGATATGAATGACATCAATTTAGAAGGAAACATTAAAGGTTCAATAAATTTCAAAATTTATATTTGTTTAAAATAATTCAAAAAAATTAAATCATAAAACTTTTTGATGAAGATGTAAGTAGTAAACTTTTGAAAATTATAGAATAAAAATAAAGACCTTTTCGATCATCAAAAAATTTCTTTTTTAAAAAAGTTTTTATTTAAAAAATAAAGTTACATTTTTGAATTCTCAATTTATTTTTTTTAATGAAAAAAATAAACAAATTTTTGGAATTTTTTTATTTAAATTTCCTATGCTTTCACACTTAAAAAAAAGAAAATAACAAAAACTTTCCTTTGTAAACTTTTGTTTTCTTTTTGGAAGAATTAAAGTTTGAAAAATTCTCTTTTTTTCTTAATTAAAAAATAATAAACAAACAAACAGTTTATATTGATTTTTTTGTTTCGTAATTTACGAACTTTTATAAAAAGAAATAATCACAAAATAGTTGTAAAAGAAATGAGAACGATTTAGATAAAAAAAAAGTAAAGGTATTTAAGAAATTCAATATTTTTAGTTTCGACAACATTCAGTTGAATTAAATAAATTATTTGACTTTGGAAAACAATCTGGCCTCATTAAATAAATTTAAATAATTGTTTCCGATTTGTGCTATGATATTCAAAGATTAGGTTTGATTGAACCAAGCCTTATTTGAAAAAATAATTAAATTTTTATCTTATCAAGTCGAAATCCAGATCCCTTGCGTGCTTGTATCGGGAAAAATGGTTTACAAAACACAACAGGAATGGAAGCAGCTTAAGATAGAATAATAAGAAATTAAATTAGAACACCAGTATTGCGGGGAACAACTCAAATGCATAAACAAAGAAAAGTTTAGATTTTTTTAGATAAAATTTAACAAAAGTCAAATTAAAATCGACTGATAAATATTTCAAAATGAAAATAGCAATTTCAAATGCTAATAGTCTAGTGGCCTAGCAATTAATTAAATTCCTCTTGATATAATTCTCGAAATCACTCTCGAGATTTTACCCAACAATTTAAACAAATATTTAGATATTCTATTTGAATCTTCATCGAATAGATAACTTTTTATTTTGTGTAAAAATTTTAATTTTTAACAAATGAACTTAATTGAGGAATTTTTTCTTTTTAATAAAAATCAATTAGAAAATACTTATTATTTAAATTTGTCTAAATTTAGAAAATTATGAATACATTTTATTTTTAGAACTTTTTTTTTATTTTCATAATCTTTTTTTTTTGTCTTACATATTTTCTTTTTTGTCCATGGGACTTTTATTTTTACTAATTCATAACAATTTTTCATCGTCGTTTGGCGTTAATTGAAATAAATAAATAAATAAATAAATAAAAAATCAATTAGACTTGAGCACGCTATTCGCTTCTCTCCTACCCACTTAATAGACTTCCTGACAATTAAATATTTGTAAGCTCTTCACAACGGTGGCATCGTAAAGCTTGGATACTTTTTCAAATTTAAATATTTGACAATGTGTCTCTAGTTAAACTTGTCAATGCTCGAACTTGATGGGAACAAGGCAATCAAGCATACAAAATGTTTGCCCGCAGTCATCTTTAGCAAAGCTGTGTTGCCAAATTTTAAAAGAGGTTTTAAAAGATATTGATACTCCAAAGCTATTTAGTGCATAAGCGCAGCTTATTTGGATCAAGTTTCAGACCAATTTGATTGAACGTGTTTGCTTGGCTGCAATCTCAGACATGCCGATCTCAGAAGATAATCGTGAATGGTTTTTTTCTTTTGAAAATCAGAAAAATTGTCATAGCAATGCTTTAATGTTTAAGAGGTGTTTTTTTTTTTTAAAAAAAAAGGCAGAGGTAATTGTCAAAAATTTCAAAAATTAAATTAGCTGAATACGTAGAAAGGTTGAGAGTGAAAAAAAGTGAAGCTAAATCAACAAATGGTGCCAGTTTTTTTTATTTTTTTAGTGGCATAAGGAATCATTCTTTTGAAAACTAAACTCTTAAGTTTAAGCGAAACCTTAGTTTTAGATAAAAAAACATTCTTGAAATTCCAATCTGAGTGTCTTTGGTTATTCTTTTTTAGATTGATTTGTTTAAATTGGTAAAGCCTTTAAAAGTTGAAAAATTTAGTTGAGAAAAAACAACACTAAAAGCTTATTTTTAATTAAAAACTAATGAAGATTGCAAATTTTATGTTGATTGTTGAACTCATCGGCTTTTTTGCCCATCTTTCACTGCTAATAAGATAATAAATTTTTTCTCTTATCAGGTTTCTTACATTTTTTCAAATGGAAGCAAATTTTTGACCCACTCATTGCTTAATCGAATTAGACACCCTGATTTATCATCTCTAAATCAATCATTTTAAACACTTAGTTTGCCTATGGCAAAAAAAATTAATTCCTATTAAATAGATACAAAAATTAATCTATGTTTAAAAGATATTATAATTTATAGCGCCAAAATTCGGTCCATTATTTAAAAAAAAATAAAATTTTTTTTTCGTTCTCAATTGCCTATTACTAAACAATTCATAAGACTTTAATAACTTGTTGATTTTTCAACCATGACTATTAATCATATTAAAATTGACATTTATTGTGATTAAATAAAAATTTATTTTGTTAGTGATTAGTGTGAATTAATAGTTTATTTGTGTGCCGAGATTAACCAGGGTAATAAAAAGCCCATAAAGATTAATCTAATGCGTTTAAAGAAAGCACCCGATTAAGCTGTATCTTAATCACCGAATTATTCAGTGCTTAGAGCTCTTAATTGAATTTTTCAAAGTAAAATTTATATTCTAAACGAGCGACATAAAAATTTTATATAATAAAATATCCATATTAAATGAAACTTCTTTTTTTTATTTTATTTAAAATGCTTAATAAAATTTACTTTGTTAGATTAATTCTTGTCTATTTTTAATATAGATTTTGAAAGATTATAAAATTTTATATCTTTTGTTGATCTCAAATATATCTCCATAAAACACTTCTGATAAATCACTATGCTTATGAATTTTGTGAAAGAGCTTGAGTGTTACAAGAACCACTTACAAACATTAAACACTACTAGTTAAGAATTATTTTAAATTATTTTTTTAAAATTTATCAAAATAAGTGATCAAAAAATTGAATATTTTTTATTTTTATTTCCAGTGGGACTTGTAATTATGTGATTAAAACTAAAATTTACCCTTTGAATTTTATGAGAGGAGTTGTTGAATAACTATTTATGCTCTCTGATAACATAACTGCTTGGCTTAACAGTGAAACTGATCATTATTAATGTCATCACAAAATTCTCAAATACCAGGATCATTTGTAGACATCCGTTTTTTCCAGGTACTAACTTACACTCATCATGTAGCCTCAAAGCATACGATGATTAGATATTTTTTTATCTTATTTTAGCTAAGATTATATGTTAACATTAGTACTCTATTTTTTTTGGATGCATAGGGTCACCTATTTTTGCTGGATAAAGCGTAAATTTTTGAAGCTAAGAAATGTATTTTTTTGCATCATGTTTTGATATCTAGAATTTATTTGAATCAAAAAAATCATTTTATCTAATTTTGTTTGTTGTTGCAAAAAAAGAAGATGTTGACCATGATGAAAATAAAGTTAAGGCCAATTCCATTTATTAGTTCTGGGATTCGGAAAAGAGGAAAACCTCCTGGGTCAAAAAAATATCGAAATAATTTAAGGCTCATCAACTTCAAAAAAATAAAATCCTCATCTTTTTCTTAATTTTTGACTTTAACTTTTTAAAATTTTTTTAAATTCTACAAGATAAAATTTTAAAAATATTTTACTTACAGTTTTTTTTTCTCATTTTTTTTAAAAGATGCAAAAATAATAAGATAAAAAAATAATTAGAGTCCATCGACGAATAAACTATTTATAGTTCGATTAAAAAAAAACAAGGGCATTGAAATCTATAAAAACAGAAATTAATATTTCCTATATTGAGCAAAAAAAAATTTTTCTAATAATTTTTAAAATCAGATGTTATTAAGGAAAAAAGAAAAATTGCTTGGTTCATCTTCAAAAGTAAATTTTATTATAAAAAATAAAAATTTTGATAAATCATTAGATTTCAAAGACATCGAGCTTCGTAAAGATCAGCTCCTTCAGGCATGAAAATAATTTTCCTAAATAAAACTGAAAACGTGATTAAAAATACTTGTTTAAAAAGAACAAAGCATAAACAAAAAGATAAAAGAAAATATAGTTTAACTAATTAAAATTCGAAAATTTTATCTTTTTTTTTTAATTTCCTTTATTTTTAAATAAAAAAAACAATTTATTAATCATTTCTTTAAACGTCTTATTGGCAGACGATTGAACAAAGTTATTTTTTAATTTACAACAAAAAAAGCATCATTTTTAATAATTTTGTACAAGGTCTTAAAAAAAAAATATCATTAGAAAAGCACTTATCTCTGGAGTAAAAAACAATTTTGCCTAATCATTCATGGTTTCTAAATAACAAAAGAAAATTTATTTGAGTGAATTCCGCTTGAAGAACGGAAGGCAGGAACCTAATTGATGAATTACCAATCAGTCAAATATGAGTATTTAACTTCAATTATAATAAAATTTCAAATTCAAATTTTGTTTCAGGACGAAGATAAAAAAAATCTTTTTATATGCTAATTTTGTCTTATCACTGAATTCGAATATCCTAGCGATTGATTTAATATCAATTTAGCAGCTTTTCTTAATTATTCAAATTGAATTCAAAGCCTTAATAAGACGCAAACTGTTAAAAAAATTATTTATTTTATTTGTTTTAAAAGTGTTTTTATTTACACTTGAAAACTTGTCAGGCTTGGTAAACACTTTTAATGGCATCAACTGAAAATTCCTTTACTAGCAAAATCGATACCATCCAAATGCAAATAGTAACATGATTATTTGACTACAAAATTATGTTTTTATATTTCTCCGAATTCAATCTTTAAAAAAATAAGTAAACTTTGGGTTATCGAATTTACAGGTTGGTCTAAAACGAGTCTAAACGTTTATAGACGGTAAATAAAAAATTAAAAAGACCTGCTTGCGGATAATTCATTTTTTAAGTTAAATTTTAGTTTTAAATTTGTCCAATAAAGGATTTAAATATTTGATTTTGCTTAAGTAGATTTTATGACAACTAAATTATTCAAAATTTTAGGATTTAAATTTATTTATTGAAATTTTCCAACTTCCTAAAAAAATTATTCATGTCAAAGCAAAAAAAAATACTTTAATTTGATTTAATTGAATTTAAAAAAAAATATCAAATTTCTCGACTATTTAGCATAAAACATTTTTATTAAATCACTATCTAGTTTAGAGTGAATGAGCTTTTTGATTCAACAGATTCTTTGATAAATTTCAACACTTTATTTTAAATTATTCAAGAATAGATATCAGATAATCAACTTGAACACAGATATCAAATATACAAAATGCCTTATTTAATATGCCAAAAATGTTTTTTCATTTGCTGATAAATTTTCTACCACTCAGTTAAGAAAATTAAAATTTGGCACAGATTTTTTAATATAAATCTAGGAAATTTTGTTTTCAATTAAATTTTAAAAAACAAAAATTTCAAATTTTTTTTATTAACCAATGTCCTCAGAAAAGACTAAATTTTCCCACTTTTTCTTTTAAATTCATCTAATTTTAAGTAAAAAAATTTAATTTTTGTTCATTTGGTGTTTTTGGGGGCGACTACATTTTTCCAACTTCCTTAGGCTTTTCTTCTAAATTTTGGAGTTAAAACTTTTGATAAAGATTTTCTCTAACCCTTTTTTTAAATTATAATTAACAACCATTGCGTTTGTGCATTGCGGATGGAAGCGCCTGACTGGAAAATGACTAGCAATAATCACAAAAAATTTTCATATTGTTCAAATGCAGTAGACCTTCAAAACAATACTGAGAAAAGAATTCAGGCTTTGGAACAATTGGAAGAGAAAAATAAATGTTAATTGGTCTTACCGTATTTTAATGATTATAAGTGCCCTCTAAAACCCCCTAAATTTTAAAAATTAAAAAAAAATTAAATTCTTAAATGAATAAATTTTTAGAATGATAATTGTCCTCATAGACAAGTGCAATTTTTCTTTGTTGTATACTGTCCACCCTCTCTCGGATCTTCCATTCTAAACCTGAACATAAATTTTCCAATTTTGGTTGTTCATGAATTAATAAATAAAAGAACTAAAATGAGAATTGAAATTTTCTAATAAAAATTAAACTTTAAGGAGATATCAGAGCAAATGGCAGAACCGATAAAGATTTTTGAAGACTAATAGAAAAATATTAAATGACTTTGAGAATTATTGAGCTGGTATTGCTTTTATGAGAAATTTAGATCGAATACCACAATTTATTTAAGTTGTTTTCCCAATTTATTAAGAAAAAACCACAAAATAATAGAAAAAAATTATTTAAAAATTAATAAAAAAACACGTTATTGTTTAATTCAGGGCAAATTAATTAATATAACAAAAGTAAATTAGAAAATTCAATTTTTACAGAATTCGTATACAAAATTTTTAATTTTTTTACACATCTTTATTGAGTTTATTCTTTTACCTTGAAATCAAATTCATCTTTTTGAACCGTTTCTAAAATTTTTTAAAAATTTAGACCCAATTTTTTGTTTGAAAAAATCTTTATTAAATTTAACTTTGAATTTTAGCATTCTTTAATTTAATCTAAAATTAAAATAAAAGATAATCTAGAATAAAATATAATCTAACTTTTTTTTATTCTAATTTTTATTTATGTATTATCGTTGTTCCAAAACTCCTTTAGATTAGAAAAAAAAACTAAAAGAATTAAAAATTTTCATTTTGCTATTCACAAAAATTTTAAAAAGATAATAAAAAATGAGGTACTTTGTGTTAATCTAGTTTTAAATTTTAAATAAAAAGTGTCATTTTTAAAAGATAAGTGTCAAGAAATTAAAAAAAAAAGGGAAATTTATATTAAATTCGTTTTTAATTTATTTTATTATGTATCATCTTAATAATTGGGGAATTTTTTTAATATTTAGGGGAAAACATGAAAAATCGGGGTATTCTATTTGAATGTTTAGCCAGTCAATACACTTACTCTTTGGTCTTCCTCTAACTTTTTGAATAATTGAACGCAACCCCTTCTGTTATAAAATTTAGAAATAAAAATTTTTATTTGAAAAACACTGCTGAAATAATTAATAGTGATTAAGCAAGCGCTCTAATCCATAAACTGTTTCAAACTGATAAATAGAATCAATCAAATATGTGAACAATTCGATTAGAGACACACATAAATTGAGTTTATGCATTAACTAAGTGTTTGAGCCTCAATAAATAAGCTTTGTAACAATTTCTAGTATTTAAAAACTATTTAGTCTTGTTTCAGTACACTAGGAATCAATCACTGAACTTGAAGAGAAAAAAAATTAATTTACTTTCGCAAAATTAAGTCTCATGTGGTGCTATTCATTATTTTAAATAAAAAATTATAAACACCTTACTGGGAATTTCAAAAATTTTAAAAACACATGAATTTGTACAAGGTTTTCTTTTATGAGTTTTATATCGATCTGAATCCTATTTGAATGTTACCACAGTATTACTCAATTTGCAAAATAAATCTTTGCTAAAAACATAATTTTTTCCACCAGGAAGAAAACAAACAGAGAATGCTTGGAGCAAAATTTTATATTTGGTTTCAAGCGAGTCTAAATTTATCAATAATAAAACAAGCAGTTGGACAGTCTGATTTTCAAGAATACTTGTCTCCAAAATCTAATTAGTCCTTAAATAAAATTTTTTTCTTGAACTACATTTAAGCATATTGCCCTCAAACTGGTTTCTTTCGAGTAAAACGAGTGATGCTTTCTCTAAATCAGATAATAGCATCATTGATCCAGTTTTGGGTCTCTAATGGTAATGGTAGCAGAGACGACGTTTTTTTGACAAAGTTTTTTTTAAGAATAATTCAAAAAATCAATATGGTAAACGAAAAAAAATTTAAATCGACTTCCTCGGTTTACGATCTTAAATAAATTCGGAAAATGAAAATCAAATATTTTAATAAGGTTTTATGATGCAGAAAATGGATAAATATTTTAGAAATAGTTATTTTACGATTTTTATTTATTTTTGAAACAGTTTTATTTTTAAAATTATATTGAACAAATTCAAAAATTAAGCCAAGATTTATTTACTCTTTTTCACTTAAGATTTTTTGTTAATAATTTGATTTGAAACACTTTTAAATCTACCAGGGCTATTCAGAAAAAAAATAAAATTATCTTTTTGTTTTTTCATATTTTTAGACTTGAGGAGTAAAAAATTTTTTTTCAATTTTAAATTAATTTCAATGAATTTTCTTCTATTTTCATCTATTAATTTATGACAAAAGCATAATAATTTAGTCTAAGACAGCCACACACCAACCTATTTCCTATGGCAACTGTAAAGCACCTACTATAGACGGCTTCCTTATTGCTGCAGTCTATTATTATAATTTTTTGTTATTATTCAATGATTAAATGAAAGTGGTCCTTTTTTTGAAAATTTTCTCTAAAAAAAACCAAATGTTTAAAATTATTATTTTAAAAAAATATAATAAATAAAAAAGGCATTTTTTTTTATTTTTAAACTAATTATTGATTTCTAATTTTCATTTGTTTATTCAACTGATAATTTCTTTTGAAATAAATATTTTAAAAATAACATTGTTGAGATTCTGGGTTTAAACAATTAAGTCTGTATCATTACCAAAGGGAGACCGTCTAAATAAATAATTATTTATTTATTGAAGGATATTTTTTTTAATTAATTTTAAGATATTTTGATTCACTGGTTTTTGATAATTATTTTTTATTTAAGTTTAAAAATTGAAGAGGTAAATTGAGGATGCATTTCTAATGATCATGCTTAATTAATTTTCTTTTAAACTAAATATTTGATTAGAGGCAATTTGAAGTTTATGATCAATTTTTGATGCTCAAAATGATCAAATCGAACTAAAACTATAAAATAGATTTTAATTTTTTAATAGAATTAGTGCAGAGATACATTTTTGGATTTGACATACTATGTTAAATAAAAAAATAAACTGTTAAATATCAAAATGCAAAATTTAAAATGGATAATTTTTGGCAGACTTATGCAGATTTTACCTTTAGATTTAACAAAGTACGTTAAAAACAAAAATTTACCTCTGCACTAATTCTTTTCCAAAATTAAAATCTATTTTAAAGTTTTAGTTTGACTTGATCATTTTGAGCATCAAAAATTGATCATAAACTTCAACTTGCCTGGTAAGAATTAAATTATTAAAATAGGATTTAAATCTACATTCAAACTATTTTGCAGAGCCTTTGCAAGCCATGACATAAAATTAAAAGAGATTGTTTAATTTGCTTTATAATTTGTAGAAATAATTTATTGTTATGAAATAAAGTTATTAAAAAAATACTTAATTGAGCATGATCATTTCATGTTTTCAATTTTCCCTTAATGCTTTATTCTCAACCAATCCATAACAATCAATTACTTATTATTTTATTTTTACATGAATTTTCATCAAAAAAAATAGCATTATAATAAATGAAATTACTTAACTTAAACTCTTTAAAATCTTAAAACTTTTTATCTAATTTGTACATTAGGATCAATTAAATCTTTATTTTATTTTATTTCTTATTAATAAATCAATTCTAGAAATTTCAATACAAAATATAAAAATACTCGTTCTTATTAAACGAAAAATTTACGCTTAAATTATTAAAAGCTTTTCCTCTTAAGAGCTTATTTAAATTAAATTTATTTTGAACAAATTTTATTTTAATTTTTATCCATTTTTTTTAAAATTAATTATACTTTTTTAAATATCAAATGTTTTAAATAATTAATACTTAAAAAAAAGACTTCTATTTCTCATTTGGATTTTAAAAAATTTATTTAGTTTACCAATAATAGATAATAGAAGAGTATAGAAACTTCATGAGACTGAAGATGTATAAATTACTCGTCTTCTCAAATAAATCGCTATCTTTTAAAAATTTTCTAAATTGATTATTCCTTTTTGCAGATAAAACACTTCTTTATTTTAATTTTTTTAGGAATGTAATTAAAATGCATTTTTTAATGTTATTTTTTTTCGTTGAATCTTTACAAAATTTAATTTTAATAGTTTAAATTTTTAATTTTTTTGATTCTATCTCAAACAAATAGAATGTAAAGAAATTTCATAAAAAATTTTATTAATTTTTTTGACCTTTTCATATTATTAATTGGAATTAAAAAATCTTTTAAATAATGATATTGATTTTTCTGAATATTCATATAAATTAAAATTAAAATTGACATTAATTTACCTTTTAGAAAAAAGTAGGAGGCAATCTTAATAAATAAAAGGTACATTGAATAAAATACGAAAACAGTTAAACAAAAAAATTAAATTCGCATCTTTAAATTTTTGACTTTTATTAAATAAAATTGCGTAAATTCTGTTAAAATTCTATTATTTAAATAAATTAATGGAACTGGATCTCTGAAAAAGCCTCGAAAAAAAATTTGAGGATACAAACCAAACTTTACAAACAAACCAAGTTGTGATCAACCTTTTTATTGCCCGTAATTCTTAATTTTTAAACCAATTCAAGAATACATTAATAAATAATCAACTCACTGAAATTGGTAATAATCTGTTTAGGCCGTTCTACCAGGCCTAATTTTTTGAATTCAAAATAATTTCTCAATAAAAAATTTAAAAATATGCTTCCAATAGTACAATGGGTTAGGGTTCTAAGAAGACTTAAGATATTTTTGAGAGATAAAATTTTGGATTAAGCAAAGTTTCAAGATAATATAGAACTCTACTAAACTATTTTATAAAAAGTTATTCAAATATCTTGATTGAACTGAAAATGAAAAAAGTTAAGCCTCCAAAAGCTTCATATTTAAAAAATGTCATGATAAATGATAAAAAAAGTAAAGGATTTAGATAATTATAGAAATTATTTTAATATCTTGGTAAGATTCTTTGTTGCCTCATTAATTTCCAGGGTCAAAAAGGGCATATTATTTAAAAATGAACAAATAACTTTTTAATCAATTTAAGTCTAAGAAAAAATTCACATTTTATTTTTAATAAAAAATAATAAGTTGTGAATAAGTTGATTTAAAAAAAGGCAAAAATAAAAATAAAATACTTCAAAACCATGAATTAAATTTTCATCGTGGGGATGAATGTTCTAGATTAAAAAATTTTGTAAAATTCAAATTTAGAAAAAAATGATTAATCAAAGGTGAATATCTAAAATTAACAAACAATTTTAATTTTAATTAAATAAATTTAAATTTCTTCATTATTAATTTTAAAAAAGCTTTCATAAAATTACTTTAAATTTAACCAAATATTTTAGATATTTTTTAAAAAATTGAAAATTTTAGTAAATATATTGGAAAAATTTTACTTGATTAATTTAATTTAAAAAAAAATCAAAAATAAGAGATATAACTCTTCCTCGATAAACAACTTTGTTTTATAAATAAACTTCTTAATTTAATAAAATCTAAACATTAATCCAACATTTTTTAAACAAAAAATACTTTGTTAAAACGTTGCCTTCTTTATTCCAAGTTGGTTTAAGACTTAACCAGGAAATTGATGTTTTGAGCATTGATTATTTTATTTTATCTTAGCAATCGCATTTTTAACAAAAATATTTGAATAGCTAAAAAATTAAAGTAAATAATCTTCAATCAATTAGCCTGATACCTTTAAAAATAATCATAGAGATGATAGGGCAAAAAAAACATTTGAAAAATAACTTAAAAATAGCTTTCGGAAATTGAGCATATTGTGTATGTTATACAATTTAAAACAACTCGCTTCCAGTAAATGCAGCTAGAAGCTGACGCTTTGCTAAAAATGACATTAATATATTTTATTTGTTTTATTTGAGATGATAGTTTTCTAGTTCCATTTTTATCTCTAACTCACGATCACACAACTCTTTTGCAGTTTTATTTTTTAAAAAGGGTAGAAAAATATTTTCATTTAGAAAATAGGATTTAGGTTTTGTTTATCTTTTCATTTCAGTCTGTAGAAAACTTGGATTTTTTTTTAGCAATCTCTGAAATATCGTCTTCGAAGTAATAGAACGGCAATTTTGCTCTAGGAAATGCTGTTATCTTCGCTTTTAATTATGATATTTAAACAAAATTTAAATCAAAAACAGAGACAATTTTTACGCACTTGCTTTGCTTAATTTTAGGCCAGAATACATGGTTCAATAAAATAATCCCAACAATAAAAACAATATTTGAAACATACAAAGTGATAAGAAAATTTAAAAATCATTGTTTTTTTTGGTTATAATAAGCACAATAATCAAAAATAACAAGATTTTAATTAATTTTTAAAAACCGAATGAATGCTAAAACTATTTTAAATAGCAAACTTAGGATATCATTGAATATGCGAATTAATTGATATGTGAATAATAATAATTTTTGAAAAAAATAATAAAATCTATATTCTTATTTTCATAGATATTACATAGATCTTATTTAGAGTAAATAAAATATTCATTTTAATTTTAGCAATAGTTGAATGTTGAAATAAATATCAGTCTGAATTAAAATTAAATAACTCCCGATCCATGATCAAAAAATTCATTTTTGATATAAATTTCGAGTGATTTTTAAAAAGACACCCTTGAATACAAACTATTAATTTAATCTGCACTAAGAAAATTTTTCCAAAATAAGAAAACGGATTTGAAAATTTTAAAAGTGTGAATCTTGATGCTTAAAATTTGTTTTTATAGAGCTAGTATTTATTTTAATTTTCAAAAATGTTTTAAATATTTAAAAAATCGATTTTTAATGAACTGTAGGAAATGTGTTCTTAGAATAAAATTTTCAATTAAAATCAAATTCTTTGTTAAATTTATCTATTTAAATTTAAATTAGAATCTAAATCCGAAATTTTTAATCCGAAAAGTTGATCATCAGAGGGTCAAAAACTCTCATTTTTTCCATATTGTCTTTAATTTTTCTATTCTGAATTATATATATTTTTTTAAATTTTGTTAATTAAAATAATTGTGGCTGTGAAGTTCGTTTCAATTCGATTTTTTTAATACAGATAAGTTTAAAAGCATTGTGAAATTTCATACAAAACTTCTTTTTTATAACTTTTGTTCTTGCCAAAAACATATTCTGCAGATGAAAAAAAGTTAAACAACTTTTGTTCCAATTAATTAGCACAGATTTTGCAGACTTCCGCAGCAGCTGACCATAATTACCATAATGCCGATTCAGAAATTAGTTTTAGTGGCAATGTGAAAATTTGGTACATTGGTTAAAAAAAATTAAAAATTTTAATCGAAAAATGGTTAAAATAAACTAAACCTTTTTATCTTTTTATATTTATAAGGGGTTAGGTAGAACGAAACATATAAAAAGATAAAAAAAACACACAAATAAAGAAAATAAAACATATAGGAAAATATTGATTTAATTAATAAGAGAAAAAAAACACATTTTTTATCATTATTAGCTAAAAGATTAAAATTTAAATTAATTTTTCTAAAAAACCTATAAATTTTTCAAACTTGAGGGATTTAACTATTTTTGAATCAGATTCAGTCTAAATTTTGTCTCTTATTAACTATTTAAGTTATTTTTTATATAATTCATATTTTATCTCATTTTGATTTTTTATAGTTTATATAGATATTTTTTTCTACCTCACCCATTTATAAGTTCCTTTAAATTTGTACATCCAAATTCAAAAAAAAATCAATTTCAATTTATGAGAATGTGTATTTCAGTTTTTTATTTTTGTACTCTAAATTTGGGCTTAGTTTTCACACTGCAGTTTTACTTAAGATTTGGTACTAGTTTATTAAAATATTTGATCTAACCAAATTTTAAAAGAGAACTTTAAAATGCCATAAATATGATTGAACACTTTTTTAAGTTAAAATAGAGTAACACTGGCTTTAGATATTAAATTTCGTAGATTTACCTTTTCGAATTTACAGCACTAATTTTTGATTCTAGTTTTGCAGAAAATTTCACCAATTTACTAATATTTGAGTAAATTAATTGGAACTAAAGTAAAAGAGCAAAATTACTAGATTTTAGACGAGTTTAGCCAAATATGCAGAAATTTACGAAAATTTACAAAATACCTGATAGCTAAAATTAATTAAAAAAAACTTTTAAAACTTGATTCATTAAAAATTAAATTAATAAAATTAAACCTAAGATAGAATAAAGCAATAATAATTTTATACACTGAAAATCTAAATAATCAATAACTTAATAGTTATAATAATTTAAAATACTTTTATTAGAAATTATGAAGAAGATTTTTTTTTTAACAAGGGTTAAAGAATTTTTCACTTATCTGGATTTATAGTTAAAAATAATATTCCATTTTCAAAAGAGTTTTCTCACTAAATTTTTAATTATATTAATTTGTCATCTTCTGTAAGCTTACTTCCAGAAAAAAACAAATTGATTGATAGCATGCTTGTCATTCAAGTTATTAAAATATTAAAAAAATAAAAAACAATCGCTTGATCAATAAGCAAAAAAATAACAAAAATGAAATTAGAAAATATTGATTCATCTGACAAAGTGTTATTTTAAATCAGAATTTATCATGATGATAAAAATTTGTTCAAGTTTTAGAATGTTTATTCAAAAAAATATTGATAAATTAAAAAATTCACCAAAAATTTTCTTTAAGCATATTTTGATAAAACTGTAGGCCATAAACGATTAAGATTTTACTTTGTAGTAGAATGCTTAAAAACTTAATATTTTATTCTAAAATCCAAAAAATTCAATACTGTCAAATGAATTATTAAATTTATAAATTATATAAGCTCGTTTAGTTTAGGCTATCTTCCCAAAGGATTTTTAAAAAAAATTTCCTTTCTTATCTGTTTTTACGAAAGAAAATTTGGTTTATAATAATTTTTGATCACAATTGAAATAGTAAACTGAAGAAATTGTATGATACAAGATTATTTGATTGTTTAAATTTGTGAAAAGACTTCAATATCATAAATTTTTTTTTAGATAAAGGAGTTTTTAAAATTCGTTTTTTTTTTAAATTTATATATTGATCTGAGCATTAGATGAATTTGATGTTGTATGTATAAAAATCAAAAAAAATATTTATGTTTAATTAATGTGTATCTTATATTAATTTTTTGATTTTTCAAATTTTATATGAAACCGATAAAAATTATTAAATTCGGTAAAAATTTGTTATTTTTATAAGAAAAGATTTTTGGTTGTAACAATAATCAAAAACAGTTTAAAATATCTAATAAAAAATACAGTTGGCCAATTTGATGGGTTAGTTTAGTCAAATTCTACAAGAAGATTCAACAAATTATAATTTAATGGGCTGATACAAATAACTTGCCTAGGATGAAAGCGAAATTAAAACATGAAATAATTATGAACCTTATTTGTATAAACTTAAAAATTCTTTTTTAATGTAATATGTTATTAAAAATTCATGATTGCTCCCAAATTAAGAAAAATCTTGCTTTACAGTTAACCTGTTGTACCTTATTATTATTTGATGGAAAATTTACGCATTTATGACTCTATTTTAATGAATTAAAAAAGAATATTAATCTTAAAAAAAATAAAAATTAATCTTTTTCAAATTTGCAATTTGAATTTTAAATTAAAATCAAATTACTGAAAAAATTTAATTACACTCAAATAAATATTTCAATAAAAAATTCTGTGATAAATACACAAGTCAATTTAAAAATTTTTAATAAATGATCTTGTCTGAAAAAATGTTGTATTTTTATTGAAAAAATAATATTTTAATAAAATGTTTTTTTTTCTTAGGCTATTATTTTATAAAATAGAATATTTTTTTAGATAAATAGTACAAAATAACTTAAAATAGATAATTTTTTTCGTTTAGATATTATTCTATTAAAATAACGCTAAATCATTACTAATAGAGATAATCTTTATTAGAATGGGATTGAGGCATATTTAAGACCGAAAAAAGAACTAACAAAATTCAAGTCTAATTAATTTAGCCTCAGTGTTTGATGTTGGATTGATTTATTTAAATTGATCAAAAAAACTAACAATTTATTTAACAATACTTCAAACAAGATAGCTAAATTAATGTCTTTAATTTCTTAATTAACCAAATTTAATCAGTTTAATAATACATAAAAATTTAACCTTAACTGATAAATCAATTTTTTAGAAAAATTTATTTTTATTTAGAGTAAATAAGACTTTCGTTTTACTGCTGCTTAATTTTCTGAAAGAGGAGTAAAAAGTCTCTAAGCAGCTGACCTTAATAGCTATTTGTAATAATAATAATAATAATAATAGGAGCCGAGAGGAAATTGAAATAAAACTAATTTTAACTTCAAAATCCTCTTTATTTTAAAGAAATAAATTCTATTTATACTCACCAACTCAGTTTATTTTAGTTAAGTCTTTATAATAAAAAATCTTAAAATCTCTTTTCATTACACTATTAAAAGAACTAGCAGGGATTATGAGTTAAAACCACTACCGCTATTTACCACCGCTGACGTAGAAGACATCTCCTGATGTCTTGGGAGCTATTTGTATGCTTTTTGAGGTATAACTCAAATCACTTCAACCAGGTCTCAAAATCTGTGATTTTAGTAAATCACTCTGGTTAAATCTGAGAGTCTTTTTTGATAATTATTGTTTTGGTTCTATGCTTTAAATTTTCTCCACTTGAGATTCACAAAAATGTCGAACAACTTCTTCTTTGAACGATAATAATCAGAGTAAGTATAATCTAAAAGTCAGAATTGACTTTGACATTAGACAAGTTTTTTATAAGAAAAGAGTCTTTTTAAATCAAAAACGTTGTGTTTTATAAAAAATTTATTTAAGTGATAAAAAACAATTTTAGCCAAATCATTAAAAATTATATTTAAAAAAAACTTTATTTTAATTCTAATCATGCACATTTTAATTGAACACCAAATGTTTCATTAGATTTTTTAAACCTTGAAACATTTTTGTAAAATTTTTGAAAAACTTTTAAGTAAATTTTGATTTTCTTTTTTTCAAAAAAATTTGATTTTATCGACAATAAATTCATAGTTAATTAAATTTTTGAATCCTTTTAAATAAAATTGAATTTTTTTCAAACTTTTTCAATGCAATATAAAAATAATTATCAATTTCTAAAAAATAATGAATATCACCAAATTTTACAATTCGTCGCTATTAAAACTAGTGATGTAACCACATTTTTTCTCACCAATTCATTTATAAGCCACATAATGAAAAATTATATTTCTCTTAATTAAATATTGGATTATTAAAACTCTCTAATTAAAGTCTTCTTCAATGATGAATAAATTCTTAATATCAATTTTAGACATTTTTCTTATTTTTTAGGCCCTAAAAAATAAGAAAAATGTAACAAAAATAACAAGTTTCAAAGTCAAATTGTCCAAAACTTTATACATTGTTAAAAACTAACGACTTTCTAAACTCATGAGATTATTGCGCTGTCAAACTATAGATATTTAGTTTGGCTAAAGTCGCTATTGTAATTTTTTCGAATCCTTCATATTAAAAATATCGACGCAAAAGTAACAGTGCAAACGGACGAAAAGTGTATGTAATTAATATACGCTTATTTACGAACAATCAGTTTAATATGTAAACAAAAATTTTTAATTAAATTTGTTTGAATTATATTTAATTTTTTTTTCAAACATTTATTTTATTTTAGCTTGCTTTTAAAAGAAACTTAAAATATTAGAAATCTTCAATGAGTTAAGGCTAAAATTTAAAGACATATAAGTTTAAAGACATTTTTTTTTTTAGTGGTTTAGTGGTGTTTTTTGAAATAAATAATAATAAGGAATTCTAAAAAACTGTAAAATTTTTGATCCAATTTCAAATCCCAAATATGATCAAAATATTTTAAATGCGTAATTTTATCATTTGCTAAATTACAAGCGGCTATCCTCTTTTTTCAAATTCAAAAATATTTTTTTTGAAGCTTAAAAAATGCTGAAATCCGCAGTACAATTAATAACGCGGTTAAAAAGTTTGAAATTTTGGAAATTTGATCATTAATTTTACTTTGCTAAAAAAAGGTATTTTTATGATGAAGATCAATCAGAGTGTTGAATCCAAACAACATAAAAAATTGATGACTAAACTAAATTATTATTATTATTATTAATTAGATCAAAAATTTTACATTTTTTTAGAATTCCTTATTATTATTTATTTCAAAAAACACCACTAAACCACTAAAAAAAAAAATGTTTTTAAACTTATATGTCTTTAAATTTTAGCCTTAACTCATTGAAGATTTCTAATATTTTAAGTTTATTTTAAAAGCAAGCTAAAATAAAATAAATGTTTTAATTAAAAATTTTTGTTTACATAATTACAGAAATAAAATTCTTTTTCATTAATTTAAATTGAATATTGAAATTTTTTTAGCTTTGATGATGCAACAATATAGAACAAAATATATTTCACTAGATTAAAAAGATTTTTCTAGGACTTATTTTCCATTCTAATTAGAATTTTTTAATTACAATATGAAAATTCTTTTACCTAAATGTTCAAAATTCTGGCATCACTGCTTAAATAATTTTGAATAAGCTGGTCATAATTATAAAAAATTTCAACTTAAGAATTGCAATTAATTTAATTTCAATTCTAAAATAGAATAAATTTGATTAAAAATAATCAATTTATTTGAAAATATTTCTTTAAGTTTTTTCGCTTGTTTTACATTTTTAAAATTTACACTAAATACAGTTGCACAAAATCCATAATTCCAAGAATTTAATTTTTTTATTTGAATTTATGTGTGAAAAAAACTTAACTAAATACAAATTATTTTTCTTAATAAAAAAATATTTTCAATTGAAAATTAAAATTTTTAAAATGTCAACCGAGATACATGCTGAAATTAGCAGAAACGGACTATGAGCTAAAGTTTCACATAAAATCAGAT
This sequence comes from Brachionus plicatilis, assembly GCA_010279815.1. NCBI lineage: Eukaryota > Metazoa > Rotifera > Eurotatoria > Ploima > Brachionidae > Brachionus > Brachionus plicatilis. The sequence continues at coordinate 119,700 of QEOQ01000707.1, forward strand.
TTAAAGCCTTATGTTCAGAAAAGAAGGAAAATCCCTTTCCATCTAAGAGAAAAGGTGGACAAAACCATTGACGAGATGTTGGAGCAAGATTTGATAGAGCCAGTTTGGAGAGGTAACTCCTTTCGTGCCATGCTTTGTACCAGTAGCATAAGCCTTGCAACCCTAATGAGCTGCGAATCACTTTAGATTCAAGAGTAATCAATCAAGCGATTGAACGAGAGAGGCATAATATGCCGACCGTCGAAGATGATACCACCAAATAGGAATTCACCCAGACAGTAGATTCATTACAGTTTTCAGGACTCCACGTGGGCTTATGAGATAAAAAAGATTAGTAATGGGCATTTGTTGTGCATCGGAAATGTTTCAAAGGGGAATCGAACAAGCATTAAATGTTTATTTACTTTTGGTCAAAAAAATCGCCAAAGCTTCTTTTTCGACTTGAGAGTACCTTTTCTCCACTTCGGAAAATTTTTTTGACCAAAAGTAAATAATTTTTCTTTTCTCTTGGTTATGTGGATCTGTCTGATACAGAACCGCTGCCGCTCCATTTGGACTAGCATCAACCTCCAATATTGTGTCCCATTAGTTATTAAAATAACCTAATGCCGTCGTTAATACCGATCCTTTCAATTTATTGAAGTTTTGAATCTCACTTTCCGACCATATCAACTTTTTAGGGTGATCCTTGTGGGTTTTTGACCAGAGTTTGTCCGCCAAAAGTGCAAGATTTGGAATTGATCTTGAGCAAAATGTAGAAGGACCAAGAAAAATTATGTTGACAAGAAAAGAAGAGTTACTAAAAATTCTCTTAATGAGGGTGATTATGTTTCACTTGACGTTACCCATGGCAAGAAAATTGTAAACAAATTAATACCAAGGTTTAGCTCAGATCTCTGGAGAGTAAAGAGGTCCAAAGGCTCGATGATAACTGCTGAAAAGGCAGACGGTACATCGATTACTAGAGACTGCTCGGTGTTTAAAAAGACTCTTTATGAACCAAAGATGTCAGAAGAATTTGAGTATGACCCAGAAATAAGTAGATCTGGCCCGAGTAACAGTCAAAACCAAAGAGAACAACAACCTGAGCGTGAGGTAAACAATGTAAGGAGATCAGCTCGAGAGAGAAGACAAGTCGATTTCTACGTTGCGGAACCAGCAAGTGGTCGTTTGAATAGCGGAACCGTTGGATACAAAAGATAGTTTTTTTTTATTTTTTTTTGTACAAATCAATTTCTTTTTCAATTAAATTTTATCAAATTTTTATTTTGGTGTCAATAAATTTTTCTTTTTTTTTAAAAAAAAAAGATTGGGGAAGATGTAGCATCTATAATTTTTTTAATGTAAATGAAGATCTATTTTATAACTGTGTGAGTATAATCTTTGTTTTTAAAGAAAATCAATTGTAAATTTTAAACTTAAATCTTAACAGCATGTGAGTGTGATAAAGAGGGTGGATATCTAAAATTATTTAATATTGTGATTTTTTTTTATTTTGGAGTTTTTCTTGGGATTCGAAAAATAAACTATTTTAAACAAAGTCTTAAGCTTCTTGTTAGTTAGGCTTAAATATTAAGTATCGCACTGAACATTACATTTAACTATGTCTGCCTCGTAAAAATCTTAAAACTTTGAATGTTTTAACTTTTTTATTTTACCTAAATTTAGTTTCCAGATTTTACACCAAAATCCAAAATTTTACCCATTTTTTTACTCATTTAGTTTTCTCGAAATTATATCTTTAAAATAATTTCTATAAGATTGATATTTCAATAAAACTACTATTATTATGTTGAAGTGACAATTTAATAGTTTTGGACTGACAAAATAAACACTATTTTCAAATTTTATTACTGACTAAATCAAAAAATATTTATTCAAATGAAAAAAATATTTATTGAGGTGACAAAAAAATATATTCGTATAACAGATAAAAATCAAAAAAATAAAAATGACTCCTTTCTTCTTTTGTCTTTTAACAGCTGATTTGGGAATAGTACATATGTTCGCAAAAATTATGTTCGCAGACAAAAATATGTTCGCAAAGACGAATATATGTTCGCAGAGAACAATATATGTTCGCAAAGACGAATATATGTTCGCAAAAATTATGTTCGCATACAAAAATATGTTCGCACATACATGCGCAGCAAAAGTTACAAGAATTTGAATTCAGTAAACTTCGTACCGGTAAATTTTATAGTAAAGCGACAGATAAGGAAATTCGAATTTATCATACGTGCACATCAAATTACAATGATGATATTAAGGGTTTCCTAAGTGGTATGGCTCAAAATTTATGTGAATAAGGCTCTAAATAAATAATTATAGTCTTCCTTAAGTTTTTTTTCAAATTTTTTATATAATTCAATTTTTGTAATTTTTGATGTTTTTTTTATTCAATAAAATTGATCAAAAAAGTATTTTGCTAATTTTTTAATGTTAAAATATCTTATTTGAAATTTTTTTGCGAACATATTCCTGCGAACATATTCCTGCGAACATAGTTCGACCTTTGAGAACATAATTCGACTCTTGCGAACATAATGTTGCGAACATGTTGTCTGCGAACATAATTGTTGCGAACATACGTACTACTTCCGCTGATTTCCTTGATTAGTTTTCTTGAAATTACATCTTTAAAATAATTTCTATAAGATTGATATTTCAATAAAACTATTATTATAAAATATCTAGAGATATAAATTATCTTTCATAATGAATTAATAAAATTTATTTTTCATTAAAATTAAAATTAAATTTATTTAATTCATTTCCTTGGCCTTCCTCTTTTTTAGGTAAATTTACATAATTTTCCTGATCAACTATTGTTGCTTCGTCAGTGATTAATCTTTCGACTGGTGATTCGTCTGCGGCTTTAAGACACGTTTGTTCGACAGTTGGTAGCTCGTGTTCGAATTCATTTGCAGAACTTTATTGAAGTTCGTTTTAGTAGAACAAAGCTGCCAATTGCTGCTTAGGCTTTTCTCTTTTACGCTTTTGACCGATGGTATATTGGTATATTGGTGATACAGAGGATGTATCAGTTGCTACAATTTACAGAACATGTTTTGGTCCTTTAGAACCTAAGCTTTGGCATTTTTTATATTTTTTTTTTGTTTTTTGTACCAAAATTCACAATGTCCTGATCAGTGACGTTGTCTAATTGTTGACTCGAGTTTGATGATTAGATTCCAAGATTCTAAAGCATTGTTTGTGGATGAAAAACCCACTTTAAATAAATTTGCCAACATGTTTTTAGTTTAATTTGTCATCCAGAAAATATTTTATCTGTTAGTAAATTATATTTTTTTTCATAGATATAAAATAAAGCTAACTTTTCCTATTTTATTAATAAATATTTATTTTTTTATCAATTTGAAAATAAACATTTTTTTCGTACTTAATTTTACTTTTTTGAAATATTTTCAATTTTTTTATAAATCAGTTTGAAATTATTCAATTATTAAAAAATTATCTTTTTTTTAACTTTCAAAATGAATTATAAATTATTTTCGATTTTTATTAAACACACAAATGTCATTATTAAAATTTATTTATAACATAAAACCAATCAATAAATAATTAGAGGATGACCACAAGCAGAGCAAATCTTATAATCAAAATATTAAATGGTTGCTTAATATTTTGACAAGAAAAATACTCTTTCCCAAATGAATTAGAAAAAATAATTTCAAAATAATTACCGGTTATATTTTTGGCTTATGTGAGCTTTTGATTAGTATGATGGCTTTAAACGATACGAGAGAGAAAAACTCCTATTTACCGGTCTTTGAAATGGAATTTAAATTAAACCCAAATTATTCTGGCATTTCGCTAGAAAATAAACAAAATCATCATTGCTCGCCAATCATGGTCTTTCGATTATAATTTCAAAATTTTTTCTCCTCTCTATTCAAACTAAATTAACTACTTTATAATTCTAATCTAAATTCAATTTTAGTTTAATTAATTTCAAATTTGGCTAAATTTAGATTGCTATGCGCTCTCGGCACATTCAAACCATCCTAAATCAGCCTAACTTTAAAAAAAAATTGTTAAAATTTTCAAATTCAAATAATCTAAATAAATTAGCTTTTTTTTCTATTAAATTCTAAGACTATATCAGCAATTGTTCGCTATAGACAAAATTTAATCTAAAATAAATCGATGAATTAAATTTATTTGTGTTTAATTGTTCTTGCTGTGAAAAATTACCGAGACTGTTTATTGAGCCAAAATTTGATTAAAAGTAAAATTATTACAACTAGTTTTAGACGGTCTAATCAAAAATTGGGCCGAATATTAATTAATTTTTATCAAAAGTCCCATGTTCGCACTCAATTTGTAGCAAATGTCTCTAAGGGTAGAGAATATTTGAGACTAAAAGACAATTCTAAAGCATTTAGAATTTAGGCTATTTTGACTCGTTCTATGAAAAAGTAGAAAAAAAGAAAATTAAATTTACCGAAAATTTACATTGTTTATCAAACAAATTTTTATAAAAAAACATGGCTTAATTAAGAATAACTTTGGATGCTTGAAATTAAAAAATATTTCTTTAAAATTTAATAAATTTTTTTTTGGTATTGTCAAAATTTTTAAAAATTTTTATTGAAAAAGAAATTAATAAAAGCACCAACATTTTATCAATTTCAATAAAATTTTTTATTTTTTTTCCAAATTTTATTAAGGTCCAAAAGTAGTTTTAGAATAAGTTAAATATCGAAATTGTTTTAAAATAACATGGAAACATTTAAAATGATGCTTTAAAAATTAAAAAAAATTTTAAGAAATTAAATTTTAGATTTTATTTGAAAGATTGTATTTTTTGTAATTTTCAGTAAGGCCCAAAAGTAGTTTTAGAATAAGTTAAATATCGAAATTGTTTTAAAATAACATGGAAACATTTAAAATATTGCTTTAAAAATTAAAAAAAATTAAAAGAAATTAAATTTTAGATTTTATTTGAAAGATTGTATTTTTTGTAATTTTCAGTAAGGTCCAAAAGTAGTTTCATATGCGACATTCAGATAGTCTCGAATAGATTATCTTGTCCGCACGAATTGAATTCAGAATCGATAAAAAAAGATTAGTAAATATCACATATTGAACAGAACTAATCTAAATCATGCCTCGGAATGCGGGTCATTCGATTCCATTGTTTTGTTTCTAATTAAATTAAGTCTACATACTAAAGCTTCTATCTATAGCTCATTAGTTCTCTCATTTTGGTAATATTACAGACATATGCACAAGTGTTACGTTTAGTTAAGGATTTAAAAGTATGAAAGAGCTCAACTTGTGTTTTATTTTGATCTAAATTCAACCGAGTCTGATGCGATTAGCCTGACAATTCGTGATTTCAAGTGAAATTTTGTTGAATTTCGATCTCTAAAATAATTCAATAAGTTTTAATCAGAATTATTGTTGTTCTGCTTAGTCTTAACGAGATTTCGTTTTGAAAATTGTTGTGTTCAATCAAACAAAAAACGTCTAGAACAAGTTACGGATATGGTAAATTGGTTGCAAAAGAATGCATGGGAGTCAAGTATGAAATTTTTGTTTATCTATCATCGTATTTTTGAAAATCATAGAGATAATTTGTTTTTTTGTGATTAAATAAAATATATTTTTAGACAGATTTTGGTGAGCAAAAACATTTTTTTGATATTTTCTAAAATATTTATTAGTGTACCTAGTTTGAGTGGGGCTATTTTAAATTTTTTCAAATTGAAGAAATAAAAATTTTAAAAATAGCCGCAAGGATATCAGGCTGAGGGCTGGTTATAAAGTCATAGTTTTAAATAACAAAAAGCATAGCTCTGAGTATTGCAAAAAGTTATTTTTGCCTATTAATAATGGTCGACTGCCATGATATTTATTTAAATGATAAACTCAAGTTTTACGGTCAGGCTCCTAGTCTTAGTCAAAATAATTTTCCATTTTTTTTTCTTCTAAGAATATTTTTTAAAATGTTGAATACTAAAAAAAAATTTTTTATAGAGCTTGTTAAATTTAAGAATAATCACAAGAATAAAAGATTTGAAAAAAAATTTAGTTGTGAAATAAAATCTCAAGTCATTATGGACTTAAAACAGCAAAGTAATTGTGGTTCTTTATTTCAATTTAAATCGATCATTATTTTATGAGAAAAAATTCTACAAAAAGTATCAAAGTATAGTTTAAAAATTGATCGGTGAAAAACGTGATTTTTCAAAATTTTTGGCACTAGATTTATTTTTCATTCTGTTTTTTTTTAGTATAAAAAATCAATTTTATTTCATTTAGATTTTGAGTAAACATGTTTTTGTAAATAAAAGAAAAGTTTACATTATTTATTTTATTTTTTTTTAATTTTTATTTTATTTGCTTTTAATGAAATATGATAAAAACAAGTACACTGAATATTTAATTAATATACACGGTTAATAACCTTTTTTTTAAATCCGACAAAATTTTTAAGGTTTTTAAGTTTTCTTTATCACCAAATTTGCTATACATTTGTTTAAGGTCAAGAGGCTATCTCTTGACTCAAGTTTTGTTAATTCTATTCATCAATAATATTCATTTAAAAGTATTTTTTCAAACTTAGAATATAAAAAATTAGGTGTTTTATCTAATTTATTCAACTCAAATTATTTATTTTCAAATTCAAAAATTTCTCAAATTGATCCTTATTTTTAATCACTTCAAAACCACACATATAAAAAATCTAAAGATAAAATTTAGTAATTTTTTTTTTGTGATTAAATAATTTTTGTGACTAAACAATTTTTGCGATTCAATATTCGACAAAATATGTAATCATTACATAATTTATCGAATATTGAATTTTCAAAAAGATCAAAATTCCGGTTTATTAAAAGATTTTAAAAAAATTGTTGAAAATTGAAAATATATATTTTAAATAAGATTAAACTAAAATTTAGAAAAAAATTCAAATATTCTATTCAATTTTTTATTCCCTTACTAACACCAGGAATTTTTAGATGTTATTTCTCATTAGCTTTATGAAAATAATCTAAAATCATTGTTCAAAATTGAGGCTAAAAACATATTTTTTTTGTAAAAAATACTAGATTCAAAAATTTTCCAAAAAAAAAAGATTTTTAATAATATTTTCCAAGCTAAGTAGAAGTAAATATTTTTTAATAAAAAAATTAAATTTTTTTATCTTAAAACGTAATGACTAATGGATAAATAATTAAGGCGCAATATTTTTTGACAATTTATCGGCAAAACATCATATCGCGCGAGCTGAATAATAATTTAAAGTGTTCTTGGATAGGCAAATCATTCAATGAATCTAATTAAAATATGAACTAGGCACATAATCTTGATAAAGCCTGAAAATATGCTCACGAAAGACATATTTCTAATCAAAATCAAGTTACATTGAATTGTAATCAATATTTGATTTTCAATGTGTTCTCCAGTCTAAATGAGTGAGATAAAAAAAACTGGTCTATTGAAAATTAAGTAATTTGTTCGGATAAATCCTTTCGAGCTAGTAAGCACTCAATATTGAAAAAATTCGGCTTTCAAAATCGTTCTTATCAATTAAAATTATTACAAAAAATTAAACCGGTAATATAATAATAACTCAAAGGATATGTTGTTTAGATTTATTTCAAATTTGTTTCGCATCAAGCCAATAATTAAATAAATGCTTTTTTTTTAGATTAATTTCTAGATTATTTTATTAGAGGGTTACGTAAATTTTATTAAAATACTCGAGTAGCAAAAAAAATTTAATTGTCAAAAAATCGATTTATAAATCATTTTCATATTTGCCTAGAGACCATCGGGTATCAGTTAAATAATTTTTTTTTAATTCTGACTCAATAAATTGACCAAAATTTACTATTTTTTCGGATCAAGCTTGGACCAAAAATTAAGTCATTAATGAACTATATCAAGTTAAATGGACTAAAATAAAAAATTTTGTAATTTTTCTTAAAGCTTGTTCATTTTTCAATTTGATTATTCAAACATATATTATTTTAAAAAAATAAATGATAGATTTTGTAGCAAAGTTTTTTTTATAATTTAAAGTATTTTTAATACTTGTTGCAACAAAATTTTATTTTTAAAAGGTACATAAGTTGTTGCCATCATCAATGAATCAATTTGAGGGCCAAAATTGCACGATCTCTTTGTTTGAAATATCAGCTTGTCATTTAGTTTATTTTGAAGATAAAAATTTTTTTTTGTTGGAACAGATACTTTCTTACAATTTTATCTGTTTATTAACAATATTTTTGTTTAATTCTACGTGTCCTCTTTTTCAGTCAAATTTCAATTCGATTTTTCAGTTTTAAAATAAAAAGAATTAAATGAATTTTGAGGAAAAATAATTATTTTTAAAAATAGTCATTTAACTTGCTATTTGTAGCAATAAATTAAAATTGATCAATTTTTTAAAATATTTCGTTTTTTTTTTTAATTTTTAAAAAAGGCAATGATTAGTTAAAAAAAATTTACTTGTAAAATTTGTAAAAAAATGCCAAATTTTTAAAATCTATTTGAAAATTTCTATTTTAAATAAGTTAATCAAATTTCATGTTTTGCTGGACAATTGGAGGTAGAAGCTAACAATTCAATTACTTAAGTCAAAAAATTTTTTTAATTATTTAAATTTTTTATAAAAAAATTATATTAAAAATTAAAATCATCTCTTCCATCTATCAGTTAGAAATTTTATTCATCTTTTCCATCATTTTTGGTCTTACAGCTAAAAAGACTACCCATATCTAATAGTTTATCATCAGAATGTCTTTTTAGGATAAGAGTCATTGGAAAAAAGGAAAAGATGATGATCAGAATGGGAAAGATCAAAACTATTTGCTGAATGAAGATCAAATTTTTATATCTTGTTCCAGTGAAGCATGAGTTCTAATTGATCACTTTATCGGTCTGCCCAACTTTCCAACTATTTGGTTAGTTGAGATGGGTTTACAGAAATGAAGTAGTACGATAAAAATTTCAAAATTTATATTTTATAAAAAATCTTTTTTTTGAATTTTTCTCATTTCTTTTTTTACTTTATTTTAAAAAATTATTCACATGAGTGTAAAATGATTTTAAAAATTTTCTACAAATTGATAAATCATTTACGGCGATAAAATTTTAGAATCAGAAAAAATTTTTTTGTCTAATACTATTATTTAATAAAATATTTCAGAATCAATATTTAATTCCAAAACAACATTCTTAAAAACACAATTAAAATTTAACTATCTTTCACAATTATTAAAAAATACGTTTTGAAAAAGGTAACACATTTAATTTTTGTATTGCGTTAGATTATTTTCTAAACATATTTAATGCCTAAGGCTATTAGGCTTGATTTTAAAAATTATTGTAGCGCACTTTCGAAAGGGGTCCCTATGAAACTTTTCAGTTTACGAAAAACTAGACTACTCTAGATTTTTATTTAATTTCGATTGACCAAATCGGTTTCGTCTAATTGAAAAAACCCTCTTAAACAAAAATCTAATTACTTTATTAAAAACTAATTTTTTTTTTCATAATTAATATTCATTAAATTGGAAAAAAAATAAAAATGATAAAGTTAGATTTTTTTAGTATTCGTTTCTTCAAAGTTAAGCCAATATCTTCACACATAATTTCCTTAAAAATATCACTCACTTTTTTTTCATATATATTATGGGCCTAAATTAATGAAATTGATATTTTGTTAAAGTATTAAATGAACTTATGTCAAAATAAATAGCCTTGAGTGAAGAATTACTTTTAGCATGATGATTGATCGGATATAAGTCAGCAAAATGATGCTATCATATCAAATAAAATGCCAACATATTCTTAATAAATTATTTTTTTTAATAGAGTTATGTAACAAAATTTTCTATTCAAGATAAAATTCGAAGCATTCATTCAAACAGTTGAGAATTATGGTTAAATAATCGAATCTATAAGCTTTTATTTATCAAGTGCTCGTAAACAAGATATTTTACATTATAAGCTTATATAATTAATTTTGTTTTGTTTCAAAATAGACAATTTAAAGTATAAATTTAAGTTGTAATAACGAAAAAGACTCGCAAAAATTTTATCTAGTCTTTTAATTAAGCTTAAAATTTTAAAGTATTTACCAAAAAACATTATTTTTTCCAAATCTCAAAAAATTAAATAATTTCATTAATATTTTTCTTTTTAATAATTAATTAGTTATAGTGATATGTAATTGTTTTATTAAATTTTTTTTAGGTTTTTAAAAATTACAACCCATTACAATCATAAAATTACAATCATTTTTTTAAATTTAAACAAATTTGACTTTTTTTTATAACAAAATAGAAAAATAAAAGTTTATAATCAAAATTTATTATAAAATATAGGAAATTTAATGCAAAATTATATTTTCATGTTAATTAAACCATTTTAAACCATTGCCAAATGTTTTGTATTATTCTGCATATTGTAGGATTTTGCAGATATGAACATTAAGATAACAATTGCACACTAACTATTAAAAATTTTCGCTTTATTAAATTTTTCAAATTAAAAAATACTCAATATTTTTTTGTTATTGTTCATAATTTTTTCTTAAAAAATAATTTAAGCCTTATAGGCACTAAAATGAAGAACAAATACAGTATTATTCCGAAATGATAAAATCAAGATTTTTAGGTTAAATATTGATATTTATGGTCATTTTAAGACATTGATTGGAAAAATATTCTTTTTAAAAAATAATATAATAATAGTAGTAGTAGAAGTAGTTATGAGACTGCAGTATAGAAATATAAACTAACATCTTCCGGCATTTAGCTCTATAAGAGCTGTGTCAGTCTTTCGTTTCTTTCTATGTTCAATATCAAACACTTCTCAGTCGATACCCGCTTTAGAGCCATTAACTGTCTTTGAGTTGACAACACTTTGCGGTACAGCAATCCACTTTGAAACCTCTCTGTTGGTCAGAAAGTTATACCTTGATGTAGCTTGTTTGCAAATTTCTTTCTCTAGCTTCATGTCATGTTTTCTTCTTAGGTTCAGATTCAATAATAATAATAAAAGCTATTATGTGCTAGGCACATGAAATGAGGGATTATCATATTAGTTTGATAAAATTTTTCTTAAAAATTTTTTTTCATTAAATAATAAATAAATAATAAGAAAAAATAAATTAAATTAATTAAATGTTTTTGACCAAAATTTACGCTAATTTAATTTATTTTTGGCAAGAAAAAAAAAACATAGTAAATATAATATCAAATAGAGTAATTGGAAAAAAAATTAACTATTTTAATTATTAAATTTATCTGTAAATTGAAATGATTTTAAACAGATTTTTCAAATTAGGCTTAATTAGCCAATTTGTAATTTTTTGTTGTCTTTTTTCTTTTAAAGCTTTTAGAAGCTCTAAATTCTAAAAAATTTTTTTCTTAAAATTAAAAAAAAATTGTAATTATTTTTCACCAATTTTATCAAAAAAAAAATCGTTAATTTGCCATAAATATTTAAAAATGCTTTTTTATTTCACCAAACATTACTTAAAAAATGGTAAAAGAGTCTGGATAATTATTTAAAAAGGGAAACAAAAAAATTTTTAACTTTTTTTGGCAAAGAAATGGCTGTCAGTTTCCTAAAAAGAGAGTCTAGGGCAGAATGAATCTGGTTCAGTGGGACTAATTGATGGATAATCAATTGTAAGCTGATATCAATTGGTTCTAATTGAATGCAAGTTAAAACTGGTTTTGTTTATTTAGCATTTGAGTACATTTGATGATTTTTCTGATGAGGCAACTATTCATGATTATATTTCTTAATTTATAAGCAAAAAATTATTTGGCTAAATCAACACCAACAAATTAAAAAAAAAATTTAAAAAAAATTAAGAGCTATAGAGATAGAAAATCTTCAGACCGAAAATTTTCTATTCAAGATAATCTGTAATCGATAAGCTCGTGAGCTATTAGATTTCAAAAGAGTTCTTAGCGATTATTTTAATCAAGAGAGAATAATTAAATTTTTAATTAAACGAAACGCAACTAGATTTACAATCGAAACAATTTTCGATTTGACATCGTAGTCGACGTTGTCTCAAAGAGTGCAATTTGCAAGAGGCAATTACTTGAAACAAATGGCTAAATAATCGTGCCCATTACTTTACGACAAGATAAACAAAGAACGAGAAAGAGAAAGAAATAAATTGAAATCTAATTGCAAGTCAGACTACAATTCTTGAGCAACGAAAACCAAACAAATTAAATATACAATCTATTTTAGATTTGTTAGAGAAAAAAGTGAGCATAAAAATATAAATACAGACTAAAGTAAGACTATTTATTGCAATTTTGTCATTTAATAAAAAATTTGCATGCGGTCAAACTTGGATGAATTAAATCAGTGCGTAGGAGTTAGCTAGCCACGAATATTACAGGACAAGGAAGCAAGAGGAAATGAAAAATTTATCCTGTTTTTTTTTTTTAATATTAAAAGTCTATCGCATCAAATTAGACTAAGTATTTTTTAAGAAATTAATTTTTATTTAAAATCATAATTTTTTTTAATCTATATTAATCAATAAGTGCGTCGCTTGGGGAATAAAGGTTGATGGTGAGACATTTAACAAAAAAAAAAGGATAAATATTTATAGTTTTAGTTTACTATTGAAAAATTGTCTATCAATGTTTGTTAAATTTAGATTACTTTTAATTTTTTAAACAATTTTAAACAAAAAAAATTTCAAAAGGTTGATATTTGAAAATGTTTTCTATTTAATTTATTCCTAATTCTTTTATAATGTGTAAGATTTAAAGGGTCTAAATTTTGTCATTTGTCATTAAATTGAATCATCTCATTTTTATTCAAGATTCAAGAATAATTTTGAAACTAAGGAATTAATTTTTTAATTTTTTTTAATTACTGTATTTACAAGACCAAAATTAGATTTATTTAAATTTTGGCACATTTTCGGCTGGTTATAATTTTTCTAAGTAAGGCCAAAATTGATTTGAAATTATCTAATAGTAAATTTTGACACAAAAAAACAAAAACAAAATATTAATATGCCAAAGCTTAAGATCTGATCGACCAAAACATGCTCTGTAAATTGAAGCAACTAATGCATCCTTTGTACTACCAATATAGAGATTTTGTCAAATTTAGAAAATTGTGAATTTGGTATTATATTATGAATCCAACTCAGCTTTAAATGATGGCACAGAGGATGTATAAGTTGCTAGAATTTACAGAGCATGTTTTGGTCGGTCAGAACTTAAGCTTTGGCATTTTCAATCTTTTTTTTTTGTTTTTTTGTGTCAATATTCACGATGCCTTATCAAATAAAATATTTCAATAGTTAATTAGCTCAATTTTTTGTACTGTTTTTACAAATATCTAAAATTAAATCAAATCTACAAAAAATATTCAAATGAAAATTCTCACAAAATAGGTTTTTAAATTTTTAAAATGTAAAAAAAATGTAATACCTTTTAGAAATTATTCATGAGTCTCAAAAGAAGATTCAATAAAAAAAGCTGTTCCTAAAAATATTTTTTAATTTAAAAAATTTAATGAAGAAAAAAAAATTTTAGTAAGCGTTCAATCCTTATCTTAATGTTCAAATTTACTTAACTCTGCAATTTTTTATTACAGAATTATGCATTAGACTCGGTTATTGTTAAATTTAGCGTGAACCTAATTTTTGTAATTAACTAATAATTTAATATTTTAATCAAAACTTCAATTTGTCTATTTTTATTATAACAAAGTATATTATTTCAATTTTCGATCAATTACACTTTTTCTTTTTAAGGTAACATATAAAATAAATGTAAAAAATAATCTCTCTTAAAAGAGTATTAAGAAATTTGAACAGATACTTACGAATAATTTTATTTTGACTAAACTCAAATTTTCCATAAAAAACAAGAAAATGTCTTTATTTAATTTTGAATAAAAGAAAAAGAATAATTATTTGGTAAATGGGGTTGATAAAATCAATGCTCTTAGAAATGCAGAAAATATTAAGATTAAGAAAAAAAATAATTGTTTTTTTTTCTTTCTTATATAACTTGAATTTGTTTTAGTAGTTTTTTGATTTTTTAGAAGATAATGAAATAGAAAAATTAATCAAAGGATGTTAATGAGCTTTTTATTTTTTTACTTTAAGGGAAATAGTAAAAAAGTTCAGTATAAAAATTCATAGAATTTTTGGCCAATTTTAGAAAAATTTTGAATTATGAATTTTTTGTTTTAGACTATTTGAAAGTATCGAGCAGTAGTCCATTTATCTTTGAACAAATAATAAAAATTCAGATTAGCATTCACAAAACTGAAGGATAAATTCAATTTTATCGAACAGCATGAAAATAACATGTTGATTATTGCATAATAAATTAATTTATCAATAGCATAGATCGGAAAAAAAAAACTCTGATTTGATTAAAAAATATTAAAACAAAAATTAAAATAAAATTTTTTTAAAAGCCAAAAATTGGTTGTGTAAAATGCATCAGCTAAATGGTAATAAAAGCTGAATTTTGGGTGATACAATCAATGTATTAATTAAAAAAAATTTTTTGACTTTTTGCATTTTTGTCCTTATATTCCCAATGACTTTTTTTATAAATCAAAATCAACATTATATATAAGGCTTTTGTGTAAAAAGAATATCTGGTAATATTTACTTCTATGAGATCTAATTTCATCAAAAAGTCTTAGAAATAAGCATTTAAATCCTGAAATTACTTTTTTTGATCCGGGTCTTGGGTTTAATTAACTAAAATAATAGTATGTATAAAAGAATTGGTTATTTAAAGATTGAAGGTAAGACTTCTAATTAATTAAAATTGTAATCAGACTCAAATTTATCAAAAATAGAGCAAGGTTAGATGAGATGAAAAAAACAACTGATGCGAAATCCATTTTTTTTACTGGATTAAGAAAAAGAGAAAATCTAAAATGTAATACCTGAATTTTTTAACAGTACCAAAGTTCAGTTTAGAAAAGACTGAAAAGGTTCTTTTTTTCTTTTTTGACTTCCTTGATTAAATATTATAAGAAAATTTCCAAACTTTTTCTTAATTAAATTTTAATTGTCAAACAAGACAAAAGACCCGGTCAGTCGTTTATTAGTCTACACCTAAATGATTTAAGTACCAATAAGTCTAATCAAAACAAACCAAGATGTTACAAAAGACATTCAGACAAGTTTTCAAGTTTTTACTTCAAATTAATTTTTTAAGTAAATTATTGTATTGTTTTAAAACATTAAATTTAAAATTCAAAATTTTCTATTTAAGATCTAAAATTTTTACATGAATTGGCAAAATGTAATTTATTGTACATTTTTATATTTTTACATTTACATTACAAAGGAATTTTCAATAAATTATCCTTGGTTTTTACATTTAAATTTTTCTAAAACTCCTTTTTAAGTAATTGCGAATTTATTATTACTTTTCTTGGATGAAAATTTTTTTAGATTTTTTGATTTTGAGATTTTTTTTTTCTCTCAAAAATGTAAAAATATAAAAATGTACAATAAATTACATTAAGCCCATGAATTATATTTTTTTTGAGATGATTTAATAACTAATAATAAAAAAAAGTATTTGTGCTGGTGGCTATTATTTAATTAGACTTTCTGAGTTAAATCACTTTTATTAATTTTAAAAATCAAGCTAAAATCTTAAATTATAAAAAAAATCGAATATGAGAGCATTAAATTAAAAAAAAAAGAAATTCAAATAAGAAAAAAAATTGTTTATTTGTTTTTCTAAAATATAAAAATAAATCAAAAAAATTAGAAATAATTTAATTTTGATACTCAGGGTCAAAAAAAAATTTGTTTCACTATTCATGTATTTCTTTTTACAAGCAAAGCTGAGTAAAGCTGAGATTTTTTAGACAGTGGAATCTGCTTTATTTCTCTCCTCTGAATCGTGTTTATATATTTTTTTCTCAAAGAAAGAACGCCTGAAACACAGATTATTTAACAAAAAAGGAAAAATTTCTAACAAACATCAATGTGGACAAAGATTGCCGCCAAATTTAGAAATTGTAAATTTTGTTTATTTTTTATATTATTTTTTCTCATCGACCATATTTTGTTTTAATAAAAATAAAAATAATAATTACAAATTTGTTGTAGATATTAAAAATACGCTTTTTTTAATTACTATTTCATTATGAGAACTTAAGTTTTAATTAATTTTTTTAATGGGAAAAAATTAAAGTTTTAAGAACGATTTAAAGATAGAAAAAAAACACCATACAAAATTATTAGTCTAAATTGAAAACGAATTTTTTAGCCTATTTTGTTTGACAATTTATTTTTTTTTAGATTTGAAAAAACATTAAAAAATTATTTAATTTAATGAAAAAATGGAAACAGTTCAACAAAAATACTTGTGAATTTAAAATTGAAGAAGATAATTATTGATTTTTTATTATATCTTTTTAATGCTTCGTTAGTGTATATCTTTTGTCTGCTCTATGTATTCGCCATTCTTCTCTGATACTAATCGACACCTTTTTTCCAAGTATTAAACACTTTGATAAGTTGTAACGTCAACTTGTGACCATACTTCTTGGGAAATTTTCCATAGGAGTCAGATTGTCAACTTTCGTTTTACTTCTTGTTTCTAGTTTCAAATCTTTATGGATTACTTTGTGGATTTGTGGATTGTATCGAGACCCAATGAGGTAGATTTTTGGATATCAGGACGGATTGTATGGTTCTTTTTATCAACAAGCCGTTTTACTTTTTGCACAACCTCATTGATTTTCTTAATTGGTGATATTTGACTATATGGCACTGGTTGCTTATTGTTTATCGCAGAACGTATGATACCAAAGTTTTTGAGAATGCGACATTTAGTTGCTATGCTAAAATAAAAATTTTCCTGTTCGAGAAAGACCTTTAACGTCCATCTCAGTTTGGTTAATTTTAAGGTTAATTTGTGCATCGAAATTTCAAAGTATTTTATTTTAATTTATAATAATAGAGAATTGAACAAGGATTCGAAATATATTTATAAATTTGATAAATAGTCCAAGATTAATAAGCTAAAATAAAGTGTTACAAAAGAATTCGATGAACCCGTAGTTATTTCCTTTAATTTTTTTTTTTTAATTTATAACAACCGAAGCTTTACCTTCTTAATTTCAAGAGAAATTGTAAACTTTAAATTTTACATTTAACTCGTCAATTTAAATTAGAGATATCTGGCAAAAGAAAATAATTTTACATTTTTAAATTTTCATAATCTTAGATTTTTTGTGCAGCATTTCAGAAAATCTCTTCCAAGCTATTTGGTTGCTAAAATTAAAGATAAAAATTTTATGAAATATTGCACAAAAAATCTATAAATCTAAAAATGTTAAAATGAAAAATTATTTTCTTTTTGCCAGATATCTTCATTCATTCAGAAAAAAATTGAAAAGGAAAAAAAATAATACATTAAGAAATAATTTAAGATATAATAAGATTATTTGAAAAATTAATCTCAGAATAATTAATATTTTTTAAGCTAATTTAAATAATATTTTCAAGATGATCAACTCATTTCAGGTATATTTAATTAACCTAAATTACTAAAGTAAAATTAAAGTTAAAACCAAATTTAATTCATAATTAAAAAAAAATAAAATGTTAACAATTAATATTGAACAAATTGAATTATTTTTATTTTTTATTTTTTTTAAATTTCAACATAAGAGTTAAACAATTTTACCACGAAAAAAAAATTTATTTTAATTCTATACTTAATTCGAATTAGCTTGATTAAAAGACAAAAATTTAATTTTTAACAAATGACAAAATTATCTCCGTGAGTTGACCAGTTTATTAATTTATTTTAAAAATATTTTGAGTTAATTTTATTAAAAAAATTAAAGCCAAAATTAGAGAAGAAAAAAAATTTTTAATTAAAAAATTCAATTCTACCTAATATTGATTTAATCAAGAGATAAAATCTTGAATAAGAATTAATTTTTCGGTCTAGTTTGCTGATAAGACATGGCTGACAATAATTTAAATATGACGGCGTCAAATAAAATTGAGGATATATCAAACGGAAATTAAGATATTCATTCAGAATTTTAATATTCAAATGTCTACTTGGAGCTATTTCGTATCGCTAAGCCTTAGTTTTAATAAATTCGATAAAGATCCATTCTAATGTAAATAGAGCCCAATTTATCCAACTTAGAAAAAAAAATGTAATTTTGCATTTAATTTAGTAGATATTAAAGCGAAGCCAATTTTGGGCTAATGGCTTCATCGAGTCTACACAATTTTGAATTTTTCTTATCAAACTATTGAACGGTTTCCAGGAATTTAAATGCATAGATAAGCACTATTGTTTCGGATAGCCCAAGAATGGAATGATGATTTCAATAAGTTGATTGAATTTCTTAACATGACCACTAAGTGTTCAGTTTCAAATCTTTATCTTTTAGCAGAATATTTTCAAAGATAGGATTCCGACCGGTCACCATGTCACGTCCGCGGCCATCATTCCAGTTATGTGCGTCCGAACACGTAGTGTTCTAGTTGTTTTTAAACAAAACATTTTTTAGGGCTTTGTTTTGTTCGAAAAAAACAAAAAATAAAGTTTAAAATTTTACTACAGGCAATACTTGATTCCGAATGGAGAAAAATCCGTCTAAGTCACTTTTCAATATCAGACCAGGACTTTACTTAAGAGCACTTGAACACATATTCAATATTTATTATTTATATGTTTTGCTAAGTTTAAATCAATTTTTGCTACTGAATTCTCTCGACTTTTTTTGTTTGTTTAAGCCAAAATTGAATTAATTTAAACAACTGCTCTAACAGGGCTCTTTTCAAAATCTAAGCCCAATAGTCAATATTTGCTAAATTTGTTTCATTCAAATAATAAAACAGCAAACAATGTTTTATTCCAAATGATTAGACAAAGTTTGTCCAGCTCTCTGTTTCTTCCTAAGCTCTTAAGTCCGATTTTATCTGCTTTGAAAGTGAGCCGCTTTAAAAGTAAAAATAAGCTTTGTTTGGCAAAAAAAGTGCTCTTGACATATTTTAGTTTTAAATCAGCTCGGTGATATTATCTTGATGAATTGACAAAGCTGAAAATTCTGACCAAGTGGTTCCCAAATTCTGACCAAGTAAGTAGCTTTGCAATAAGTGAATCAATTGTTTTGCCCAACAAAATAGGAAAGAGTATGGAATATTGGTGATCCAATCTCAATAAACAATACTGGACTTAAGATTTTTCATTCAAAGCTTAAAATGTAGATTGATGAAATTTTTTTTTCTTTTTTTAAGTGATTAATTTTAGATGTACTTTATTTGGATTTTTAGGAGTCGAATATTAGAAGTGTTGAAATCTCAGCTTCTGGGTATTATTGGGAATTTTAAAAAACTAAGACTAAATTTTTTTCTAAATATTTAATTTGGAATCCGATTTAATTAGTTTTTTAAAAAGTGTTGTAAATGCTGCTCTAGATACTGAAGTTAAGGAATTTGGAATGTTGAGACTTTGGTCTTAAACCGTGTTGACAAGGCTGCAAATGGTCTTAACAGGAGGAAGACTTAAAAAAATTTATTTGAATAAAAAATTAAATTAAATTTTGATTTTTAATTTTTTCAAAAATGCGTAAAAAAAAATTTAAAAATCTTTGAGTTGTGGAACTCCCTTCAATCATTAAGAATGAATACAAAATAAAAAAAATTAATATTGTATAAATAGAATTTGTTATAATATTGTAGTATTATAAAATAGGATTAAGGTGACTTGGGTTGCGTGTAAAAGAATAAAAATGAAGAATCGACCTAGAGAATTATTCAATTGTTACATAAGGATTTTGAAGTCCACATGAAGAGATCATAAGGTTTTACACAAAACGAATAGTTTAATTCTAAAATTCAAACTTAAACAAAATACAACTTAAAAAATTATGTTAATAGTTTCAATGGGTGCAGCGAGTTAGATTAATAATTAAATAACATAACTAACATAAATTTTAAGATGAGAAACTGAAGAAAAATAGAATAAAAAAAGAAATATATAATCGAAAAACTAAAATTGACAATAAATTAGTTCTGTATTTTTTTTTATAGAAAAAAAAATTAAAAAATTAGTTCTGAAAAAATATTAGCCAGAAGAAAAAGATAGAAACGTTTAAAAAAGACATTTGTTTTGCTGTATGATATCTACTGTCATGACAGTTTAAAAATTGATCATTCAAAATGTATTTCACCACAATACAAGGAATTTAAAGCAAGTTTATTTAAAAAAATCAGTATACATTTAATACTGTCATCTCTTTGAAATAATTTTATATGAAATAACTTTTCAAAATAATATTTTTTTATGTTTTTAATCTTTCTTGGCTACAACTCTGTTTGTCAATACAGAGCAAATCTCGAAAAAAAAAATTATCAATTTTATTTAATCTTCACTGTAGAAGTAAGAAATCTTGTAATGGATAGAAATATGCAATGAACTTCGTGCATTATTAAAAGTATTAGAAATCTGAATAGAAGATTGTTCCGAAACAAGATTTCATACAATCTAGGCATTTTCGTAAAGATAAGTAAAAGAAGCTAAAATAAATAATAAAATTTATTAAATGTTCATTTGCAGTGTTTTGGCTGTAGTATAATAAAATTTATTTTGTTTTTAAGGTTTAAGCCTTTTTCTTTTTCTTTTTATTTCCTTTTTTCTTAAATTTGATTAACTTTAAACAAAAAATAGCTGTATTGGTATCTGATGTTATTTAATTTTAAGAATGTCTATTAAACTCTGTTTGCAATTACTTTTGCAGATTAACTCATCGGCCAGCTTAGGTGCTGTTTTTGGCATCTTGAAGTTGATGATCAATTCAATATATCATTTCAATTCAAAGAGTTTATCATTTGATATTAAAATAAATCTTTAAATTAATTGGAATAATTTAATGTAAAATGATACATGTTATGTACCGTATTCCCTCGTTCGATTATGCTGCACTACAAGCCAAGACATGCAGATTAAAACATCAAATTAATAATATTTTAGCATGGGTGAGATGTACTTTGGTGCATGGTTCAAAAGCTGGTAGCTAAATTTTTGGTGCAGCATAATCGAACGAGGGAATACGGTAGATTTAAAAAATAAAAACAAAATTTATTCCAAAAATTTTTTTAGAAAAAATCAGAGTTGTTTAAAAGTCAAGTCAAGTCCGGATATTTTTTTTTTTCCAAAAGTCCGACCAAAGACTTAAATTTAAAAAAAAAAAAAGGTCCAGACTTTAAATTCATTATTAAATTTAATTTTGAGTGCCAGATACAAATACTTTTGAAATAAAAAATTTCAAAATAAACTCAACAAAAAATCGATTTAAAAAAATTAAAATTTAAAAATCGATTTTATCAATGGATTTAGAAAATATTTGTCTTTAATTGTTTAATTTGTTTTAATCTACACAACATGTTAAGCATTTAACATTAAAATTATAATAAAAATATTTATAGATTAATTTTAATATCGAAAAATAAACTATTTGTATTGAAATGATATTTTGAATTGATCTTCAACGTCAAGATGTCCTGTTTTTTCCCAATTCATACAAACCATGTGAAAGTAAAATTAGATTATATAAGCTCTGATTTAAAAGCTTTAAACTGTTTTCATGCATCTTTTATAGATGGAACCTACCTTAAATTGTTTATGCATTTAATTTTTTCGATAGATAAGAGGGAGTCTTTGAACGGTATGAGAAATTCAGTACAAAAAAACAGAACAAAATGAAAAAAACTAAATAACTTTTTTCTTTAAATTTTTTTACGCTAGATGAAAAATGGTACAACTTACATAGTTGCATCAAATGTTAAAGGCTACTAAGGATGTGCAAGATTTCTGCAAATGCACTTTTGAATACATTAAGATTATATATTCTGCTAAATTTTCAGAATTTAGCAAACTTTAATAGTTAATGCAACTATTTATCTGGCACTTAGATGCATTTAGAAGAATTTTTAACCATATTGAAAAAAAATTTTCAATTTTTATCATTTTTTTTTTGTTTTTTTTTTTAAATAAAATTAAAATCAAAATTTAGTCTTAACTATAACTTTTAGATTTTATTTAATTTTAAACTACTTTATTTCATTGCAAAGCAAATATTCATCAAATCGATCTGCAAATAGAAAATATTTGCACTAATTGTTATAAGAGTTTTATTAATGTTTTGGTAAGCTGTTGCATTTTTAAAATGAAAAATATTTTTGAAAGCTTTAAGAGATTTTCGATAAAAAAAACTTAATTTAACGATCAAAGCAAAATTAATTTCAAACAGATGTATGTTTTGTTAGATTAAAAAGTCAGTATTTAATAATTAAAATATTTAATATAGCTATTATTAATTTTGTGAAATTGTTTGTGATTTTGAGAAAAAGAGTGCACCGTATGTCCTTTGAAATAAAGAAAAAAATTTTGTATTTTTTCAAGATAAGTATGGAATTTCGAAACTTATCTCAATGTTAATAGTTAAATGCTGATTAAAAAAATTTTAATTAGTACGTGATAAAATTTTTTAGAAAATTAATGACCAGTACTAAAATTTTTTTGGAATTTTTTTTCAAGGTTTAATATTAACATTCTTTTTTTTCATAAATTTTGCTCGTTTTAAATATGGAATCTTATTTTAATTAAAATTTACAAAACAAACAATGAATTATTTGTATTGGGCCATATTTGAATTATCAGAATATTTATTTGTACAATTTTTTTTCTTAATCATTTGAATAAAATTCCTAAGTAATTAAACTTAGATAAAAAACAAATTTGAATTAAATTGCCATCGTAGAGCCCTATTCTAATTCTTAGGACTGTTGCACCAAAATTCATATTGCTAGCCAGTTAATTTTTTTGGCTTAGTAAAACATATTCAACAAAAATTTTATAAAAATCAACAATTTTAATTAAACATCATAAATATGACAGATTATATATTAATTTAATTTTTTAAACAAGAACAAAAGTGACCCATTAAAATTATGTTAACTTATAATATTAGTAAAAAAGTTAATTCTTTAAGAAGCTTTTTTAACAAGGTTTTAATCAAGCAATAATAGAACTTTAAATTTGATCATTTTAAAAAAGTTAATAGAGTTTTTTAATTATTTTTTGGTTTTCAATTTTATCATAAATACTTAATGTTATTAAAATTCTGTAATGTAAATTTTGATCCAAAAATATTGGTGAAAAAAAATATTTTTTTAAGTAAAAAAAAACTGTTTTACTTAAAAATGGATAACTTTGACAAAATAGTTTTTATTGAAATTAAAACAAGCAATTGTGGTCTTAAGACGTAGAAATGAAGCAGTTTTCGGACTAGAGAAAATTGTCACAATGAGTGCTTTCAAATATGATTAACGATCTAGAGCTGCATTTATTTTAGACTCATATTTAACAAAAAATGCCTATATAAATAAAAAAATTCTTCGGCTAGTAACCCTTTTTATTCAATATTATTATCTATTAAGTAGATGAATTTTTTTCTTTCGAAAAAAAAGAAGACAAATGGATTATTAATGAATCTTCAGTGTGATGTTGCTCGGCCTGAGTTGGTTTTCTTCTATACTATTTCTAGTTGCAACTACTGATAAGCTATTAATATAAAATATATCAAATTTCAAATATAAAGATCTAGTTTTGGTATATAGGATGAACAGACTATTAAAAACTTTTGTTCTAATTATATCAATTTTGAAATTTCTTGACTAGTCAACACTTAAAATTTGGTTCATGCCGAATTAGACCCTATTGATTAGATAAATTTTCGATTTGAATTTAAAATTATTTTAGCCGATTCTTGTCACGAATATTTGGAGGTGTCAATTGATTTCAAATTAAGCTAGATGGTTTGCAAGCGAGCCAAATGTCAGACGAATTCATTGCTAAAAAATGATGGTTTGTTTATATTTTTTTCTTAAGAAAATCGCTCCAAAGAGTAGCTGTACTTTATGAAAACAAACTAATCTCGTCCTAATTCGAAAAATATAGATGAGAATAGACATAAAGTAAATAAGCGTTTTCAGCAAATATCCGAATGGAAAACAAGTTTTCTCTTCGGCTATTTAAAATGTTTTTTTATAAATTTTAGGGGCTTGTGTTCAGTATCAAAAATATCAGAGTATAAATTTTAAAAGTTGAGTTCATTTAGTTTGGAAAAATTAAAATTGAGTAAAATTTTATTAAAAAATTTTTCTGTGACAAAAAAAATTTAAACTTTTTTTAATTTTCAAATATTCAATTTAAAAAAAATTATTGAAAAATTATTTTTTTAATTTTTGATTAAAAAATTAACAAACTTTACATGTTCATTTTTTTGATATTTAATGGTAAATTTACATTAGCACTTTGAAAATAGTTAGAGTAATGCCAAAAGTTATCATTAATTTTTTGTAAATAAAAAAAATTATCAATCAAAATTTATTCGATTTACGAAACTCGAACAAAATCCTTTAAATCTTCCGAGTTAATGATAGAGATTTTTGTTTAATGCCTAAAAATGATTTATACTTCGAGTAGTTTGGGCTTGTGTGAAATTTTTAATGGATATTAATGGAGAATGCCTAAGATTCATTTTAATTCAGAGGTAAAGTAGAAAAAATTTTTTACGCTCGTTGAATATTCACGTTCTTAGGTTGTTTGTACAACACATTTTTGTCAATGATAAAACATTTGAAAGAATGAAAAAAATAGATAAAATTTATCTAAATATTTAACCTTTATTAAATTTTAATTATATTTGAATGATTTCGTGCTTTTTGTTTATTCAAGTTTGAATTTTTCTTAGGTTGATAAAGGTTTATTTAACGCTGGATTGAATTTTCTAATCAAGTACGAAAGTTTATCTACTCAAGACACAAGAACGTCTTTCAAATTATCAAAAATGAAAATTCTTTATGTTATTTGTTTTGCCAGCAGAGTTATTTTGAATGCTATTTTAATTAATCTGCAGCCATTGAATTCAAGTCCATTAAATCAGAACAGATAAGCCGTGAGTTTCCGAACCGCATCAATATTAAGCCACTTATTTTTACATAGATAAATATTTCGCTAATCAAAATAATTAAATATGTGCCAAAAAAGGTTCCAATGTTTTTTAATTTTTTCAAATATATTTTTCAAAAATATTAATTTTAATATTTGTTAGGGTTTTGAGTAAACTTAATGAAATTTAAATTTAGCACAAATCGCACCAAGGTCACTCTTAATTATCATGTCAAGATTTATTTTTCTATCAGTATTAGTTTTTAAAACAATTAAGCTAATTTAAATTTATCTTCAAAAAAAAATTTTTTTGAAAATTTTAAAAGCATTTTTGTCCTCAAAAAAATGACTAGCTTGTGGTCATTTAATGTTAGATTGGTCTTGGTCGAAGTTAAATTCAAATAATTTTGCAAGCTTGGCTAGGTTTTATTTAATAATTTTAGCCAAATTAAGTTACAAATTTTAACCTAATCAAACTAGTGGGTAATGATTTTTTAAATGAGATAAAAATGGTGGGCTTGATTTCTAAGACAATATTTTTTTAAACAAAAAAGATAGCAATTAATAGCAATTAAAGAGAATGCAATTTGTGTTTTTATCTAGATAAAAAATTGGGGATTTTTTTTTTAAATAAAAAAGGTTGAAATAAAAAATTAAGATTTAAACAGCTGATTAAAATTTAAAAAATTAGTTTTTTTTTTTTATTTTAGATTTTATTTGAATGAATGGTGCTATGGCGATCAATTTGATTTAGAGGGGAAGTAAAATTGGCCGATAATTTGATTAAGAACAATTTTAGAATTGGTGTTTACTCAAGAATACATAGACAGTTCCTTTTCATTGATGCAAGCACTTGCTAGACTTTTCAATAATTAAAGATAGCAAACAAGTTGAAAAAATATTTGATCTAGACTTTACAAATAATTTTTTTTTTATTAAAATGTTCAATTTTTCACTCTTTTGTCGAGTCGAAAAATGAATTAAAACTTAATTCGTCAAGTTGACAACAATATCGATATAGACACATAAGTTTCACTTTTTTTTTTAAGTTTGTAAAAGCTCTCATTAATTTTATGGATTGAAATTTGATGATAAAAAATTAATAGTATTTGTACACAAGATGAGAGTCTCTCGGTTAAGTTGTTGTTTTTGATAGCACAGCTGAGCGATTTTGGCAAACAAAAATGTGTTCGACAAAATCAACCCTTAAGAACTATCTTGTAAATTTTTTTTCTTCGAGTTTTTTTTTTTTTTTTTCAGAAACAAATGCCAAGATGAGAACGCCTCATTTGGATCACCACAATTCGCAGTAATTAACCAAATTTTTCTAATTATTAATTTGTTTATAAACAAAGTTTGAATGAGCAGGAACAAGCCATGTTGTTTATTAGAATCAATTAGAGCTCCTTGAATGAAGATAATTTTGAATATTTTTCTCCTAATGAACCAGTTTAACAAATATATTCTCAAGTCAACAAGTCAATAAAAACAAAATCAGCACGACACTTTTCTAAACAATTGACTTGTGGTCTTATCTATTTGTGTATATAAAAAATTTCCCGCAGATTTATTCTTTTTATGTTTGTTTCTCTTGTAAAAATCTCAGAAAATATTTGCTTAATTTTATTAAAAGTTTTTTTTTTCTTTTTTTTGTTAGTGGCATTTAAACTTCCACTATTTTAAATAGTATGCTAAGTCTTTTCCGTGCCTAATTAATTTCTCTCATTGTAGACTAGTATTCAAACAGAATTTCAATCACAACCCGTTTCCTTTGTGCTAAATTTTCACTCATTTAGGACGGAAGCTTTTGAGAATAGATTTCGATTGCAATTGTGGCCAAAAGATATGTCAATATCGTGTGCAAGTTGTCTGAGTTCATTGATAAGATACATTTGTAAATTAACAAATATCACTATCTATAGCCTTGTGTTAAACATTTGAATACCAATCCATTTGAAACATTTTTCTTTTGTATTTTTTTTGAATTAAGCACTTATTAAAATTTTTTTGTTGAATAAAATAAATCAGAAAAATACAAAACAAAGTTTGTTAAGTAGATTGATTCGAAAATAAATAATTTTCTCTAAGTGAAAAATAAGTTTATTGTTTTTGATATAAATTTGAAAAATTTTATCAACATTAAAATTCTATTTTTGTGTGGAAAAAATTTGAAAATAAAGTTTTTTTTTTCCCATTACCGAATTTTTATAGAGATTGACTGCTTCATAATTTTGGCAACAATCTGTCAATTAGTTTGTTCTTCTTGAAAATTTTTTCAAGGATATAGATTACAAAATTTTCAGAGATTAATTATAAAAGTTTCGAAAAAAAGATATTTAAAATTTTTTTTTAAATAAATATAGATTTATTTTAAGTATTTTTTTTTCAAACATTGGGTTTAAATAAAATTGACAAGATATTAAGAAAAAAGATACAAGATCATTTTGGAATCCGTAACAGATTTGAGGTCCTAGAAAACGCTTCAGAAAATCTTCTACCATAGGTATGGACTAAATTAACTGAAAGCAACCTCGAAACTAGGTTCCAAAAGTGATACGTCCATCAGTCTAATGTGGCAAAGTTTAATTTCTTAGAAATACCCCAACAAAAAAGACTTCTCCAACAGGTGCAATACTTTACTTTATTTCAAATCATCTTGTAAAAAAAATATCTAATTTTTTTACACTCTATTAGTGATTTTGATACCATTATTACTAAAAACGGTTTCATGAAAAAATTTTTACTATCAAGATCAAGTGATCATGTTATCTATTAGGTTCAAATAAAATTATTTTTTTTGAAAAAATAAATTCTCCCAAATAATTTTGTAAATAATTTTTTTAATCCTTACAAATTATTAATCTATTTAAAAAAAAATTAATTTTTAACATCTTGAAAGTAAAATTTCCTGTGAATTTATCGATTTAAATTTTCCATTGAAGTTTAAAAATTTTTTTTCATAGTGAATCAAACTGATCATAAATTTATTTTTTTTATTAATTAGAGTTTATTTAATTTTCAGTGGTTCACGTGCTTTTCTTAACATTTGGATAAAGAATTGGTAACAAAAATATGAAATTTGTTAAAATTAATTTTTAATTTGACAATTTGATTTTTTATTAGCCTAAGATTCAAAGTTGTCTCAATTAGTCTTGTATCTTGTCAATTAAATATGAAGGCTTTTTTTAAAAATAATTTTTAAGCTTTTTGTATTGTGTTTGAGCCGATCATGTAAGGAAGCATTAGGAAAAATAACAAATAAAAGAAACTAATTCTCTAGATTAAGAGTTTTGGATTGATTCATTAAAAATATTTAAAAATTTTAAAAAATTATTTTTTTCCCAGCTCTCTTTAATTTGAATATAATCGTTTTTTCAAATGACAAGAATAAATTAAACTTTGTGTGCAAATAATTTCAAGAGCAATTATTTAAAAGCCTGATAAAAGGAAAAACGAATAAGGCTTTTTATACAAATCATTTAAATTTCCTTTCTATTAGATAAATCAAACCGGAGCAGAGAGAATTTATGAAATAGAGTTTTTTGGAGGCTTTTAGCCAAAGAAATAGGAAAAAATTATTTCGCAATCGTAAATAAATTTTATTATATAATTGAAAATTGAGTTCCATTTAGAGTCTTCCGCAAGAAGAAACTAAATAGGACTAGCTTGAGGCTTTCTGGGGATGGTGGGAGCATTTGGTTATGCAAGATAGATGTTAGTAATAATTTTCTCTGACGAATTCAAATTGAATTTTTCAGTCTAAGTCATTAGCGGCTTGTGACACTAACTCATTAACAAGTCCATCAGGAATCCTATTGATATCCGACTCGAGAATTTCTAGCGCAGACAGCAAACGACACAAAACTAGTTTAAAGCTTTTATTGTTGAAACTAATTGCTCGAAATTAATTAATGTTAATAAAAATAAAAATGATGATAATAAGTAATGAATATATTAAAAAAAAATGGAACTATAACCCAGGATTTAATAAAACTAATGGAATATCGATGTTTGAAGAGTTTTTTTGTTTTTGTTTGATTTTTAATGGTTTTTATTAATCGAAAGAAGATTATTCAAAGCATTTGTTTATTTCTGTGGTTCTTGAAATATTTTATTAATGATTTCAAAGTTAATATCATTAGTGAATGTCAAATGAATTTAATGATATTGAAGTGGCTTTTTTGCTAATGAATATTAAGTTTGTTCGGGACGAGAATAGTTGAAAGGATTTTGTATTGATCATTAATCAATAATCGATGACCAGTTCTTTAACTTTAAAATTCAAATTTCATGTTATGCTCTAGATTTTGAATTTGACACCAAAATTTAATTAAATTTTTGTCCTTCCAGTCATTGACAATATCACGTTCCGCTCTTATCGCTCAGTCTCATCAAACTTTTATCATTCGAATTCGCTTTCTCATGAGTAAGGCCTGTACAGCTGAAGGCAAAGCCCACCAGTATCATAAAAAAGCCTTTTTCAGCTATTCTTTCTAGATAATTTAATTTCAAATAATTTTTAACTTCATTTATCATGATTTTTTTAAGATTTCTTAATATTTATTAAAAAGGAAAAAAATATCAAATTTTTTCTTAGAATTTACTTTTGATTTCGAAATATTTTAATCAATTATTTATTCTTGTACTTTAAATTTTTAATCATATCCGAGCTGAAAAGGAGGTTAAAACAAATATGAACTGCCGAAGACCGCATTCTTCAAATTATTATTTAAATATAGCTAAATTGATTCTGTAATTAAATTTTATTGTTTTTTTTTTTTAGAAAATTTTTATTCTATTTTGAGCCAAATTTTTATATTAAAATATCATACGAGGAAATAAATTTTAATAAACTTTTTGTCAATGATAATGAAAGGACATTTTTTTGGTGCTAGCTAAATAACCAAGTATTTAAATTTTTTTGTAATTTTTTACTAGAATAACAATTTGAATTAGAATTGGGATTTTTTTAAAAATTTTATTAAAAAATTTAAAGCTAGCACCAAAAAGATCTCTTAAATAAATAACCAAGTAATTAGCTTTTTTTTAAGTTTTTTAAATAAAATTACCATTTGAATTTGAATTGGGAATTCTTTTTTTAATTTTATTAAAAAATTTAAAGCTAAAGTTTTTTAAAGTTTTTTAAAGCTAAATTTTTTTTTTTTTTAAATTTTTTAATAAATTAATAATTTAACTTTTAATTCGCAATTTGTAAATTCAAATACTTTTTTATTTAGCTAGCAAAAAATCTCTATTTACAATCTAGAATAAAAAGAAAATAGTTTATTGGAATTCATTTCCTGTCTTGATAAATTTAATTAAATTTTATTAATTTCATTTTCTAAAAGATCATTTTACCAGGATATTAATTATCAAGTATAATCTTTTTTTATGACCCTAAACTCAACCAAACAAAACACCTAGTCTTAGCATGTATAAAAAGTTCTTGATGTTTACTGATTTATTGGGTCCAGTTTACAGCTTGAGAGCCAGTTGTTTATCTTCGATTCACAGCAAGAATCTCAATTAATAAGTTAGAACATGTATATCTGTCTGAACCGTGTGGCGTATAACATTCGAATCAAATTAACCTTCAAATGTCTAAATTTATTAAATTTTTATTTTTTTTAGATTTAAAAATGATGTTTGCATTTTTTTAATTTGCACTGAAGCCGAGCTTGTTTGGGAAATGAAGAAAATATGCTAAATAAAAGTTGTCTCAATTGAGTGATTCGAAATCCTTCGAGTTAATTTAAAAACAAATTCGAATCACGTTCGTCAAAATTAATAGTTTTTAAATTTAAATAAATAGGTGAGGCTTTTTGAATAAATAAATAAATAAATATCTAGGCTATCTATTCAAATCAACATGCAAATCTTGAAATTTTTTTTTTCAAATCAAGGACATTAGTTTCTAGGTTTTATCAAGAACGGAACCTGGCCTTGTGTGAGCCACTTTTAAGACAGAATATTAGCAGATGATTAATTTTTTAAAACTATCTCAAATTTTGCCTAATTAAACCAAGTTACGCATTTATTTTACTTTTAGTTTAGGTGGCGCGTTTATCAATCATTTTTAGCCTCAAATCCAAGACACAAAAACAATGATTAAAAATCTATTTTTTAATTATTTAAGTTTTATAAACTATCAATTTTAGACAATGTGTTTAGATTTGTTGTGACGTGAGCAGCAACAAAAAGAAAGAAAAAACGTACCCTTTCAATTAAGAGGAAGTAGAATTTAGAATCGTTTACAGATGTGCCAAAAACAATAGAATAAATTACAAATTTTTTTGCTTCATTTAGCTAATCTGAATATGAGTAAATTATCCAATTTTTGCAGCTCGACTCCAAATAGAGGAAATTGATTTTTAGCAGAATTATTTTTTATTTTTTTATCTCATTTTGTTCGTTATGGATTTGCGAAAGAATCTTAAGATGCACATTTTCAGCTCAATGAACCGAAACGAACATTTCGACTCATAAATTCAAATTTAATTTTTATTACAATCCAAGATTTTAATCATTGAGGAAATAAAAAAATCCAAGGTTTCAAGACCTAGAAATTTTTTTTCTATCTGTTTATCTATTGTTGATAAGATATCTCAGATAAACTATGACCATTAAGCTCAAATCTTATTCACGATTAAGTAAGCTAATTATTCTAAATTAAAAATATTTAATTATTTGATAAAATCTCAGAAATTTTTCCAATTAAAATAGATAAAGACATTTGGATTGCTTAGGTAGGACTTTACGGGGTTTTTTGTACGGTTTCACATATCTGGATGCATATTTTTTTTTAAATAATAAAGTTTAAAAGAGGAAATAAAAATTATGTTTACTAAGGTGGTTATTCTTTTATCAGATGATGTAAATAATGACGAAGTGCTTTTTGAACTATTTTAAAATTGTTTTCTTAACAAAAATTTATTTCAAAAAAATTTTTAAAGGGTTTTTTAGACAAATGCAGCGTGGCAAGTTTTAAAAAAAAGAAAAAATATTTGAAGAAAAATATTCAAGTAGATTAATAAATCTGATTAAGATAATCGCTGCTAAATTTAAAACAATTTTTACATGTTTTGTTCGCATATTTTTAGTTTAAATTAAAAAAATTACACCATTGAAGTAAATGAAAGTCTAAGATAAAATCCAGAAAATTAAGTTAAAAAAATTCATTTTATTTTACAAAAAAAAAAAATTATCTTTATTTATTTCCTGTAGTAGTTTAACTAATAAAAAAGATTAATGAAGTTATCTACCTAGTCAAAGGTATCCCAAAATTTCTTTATTTTATTTAACAAATTTACCCTGAATCTTCATGTTTTAAAATTTTTTAAAAGTGTGATACATATATTTATTTATTTAATTGAATTGACTTCCATTCTCCATGAGAAGTATAAAAAATTTATAATTAATTTTTTTCAAGAATTTAATTAAGTTTCGGACAAAATTTATTGAAATTTTTTTAAATTTTCCTAGAATAATTTATTTCATAGTTATGTAAACTCTGTTTTATTGAGTCAATAATTCCATATCTGGGATTTAAAGTACCTCTATGCTTCTATTTGTAAAAATTTTTTTAGTGTGATTTCTTCAATTTTTTTCAAAATTAAATACTAAAAAATAAACTGAGTAACTTCGCAAGATAAGAGTACTAACAAAAAGGAATAGATAAATCAATTTTTAAAGAATGCTTCATTTTAGATTGAAATAACATCATTAAAAAAAAAATTTTTCCTAGTTTTTTAGAATTTTTTGCTTATTATGCTCGTCAAAAATAGGCAGTGTTTTTAATGCAATTTCTTCAATTTTTTTCTCCAAAAATGTCAACTTAAAAAATATTAAGTAACTGAGCAAGATTAGAATACAAACAGTCTATTTCATTCCATATTCTAATACCATTTGAAAAAATTTTTAAAAATTTAAAATCTTGTTTAACTTTGTTAAAAAAAATTTCCTAGATTTTGAGAATTTTTTGTACCTAGAACTAGAGGAACATTCTTATAAAGACTGTTTCATTTTAGATTCGAATTTCGTCTAAAAAAATTTAAAAAAATTTAATATCCTGGTTTAATTTTATTTTAAAAAAAAAATTTTTTTAAATTATTCGCCTCTTAAGCTTGTCATTTGGGAACAGTTGAAGAATAGTGTCAAGTATGACGGCTAGAGGGCTTAATTAGGCAATTCAGCCAGCGTGAATAATTGGTTTTGATGCGACGAAGAATCCAATTACGTAAAGCTTGTTCGGATGTGAATAATCTTGTAAAAGTAAAGTCGAATGTGCATGCTTGAGTTGAGTTGGATGGCGAGGGGCTAAGGTAAAGTGGGCCACTATCGAACCTATAATTACATCGAACAATCTTAATAATGGATTATCAACTGTCAAACATATCAAAATTATCATGAGATTGAAAAACTATAGCTTTATCGCATTTTAGACATATAAAACTTCCTATAGCAACAAAAAATGGTGTTCACTTTTCGAGAAGTACTTAGTCGCGACTAATGGTCATCTAAAAGTTGCCAAGGTTAAGTGCTAGTTTAGAAAAAATCGATAAAATTTATCTCGACCGGACTTCGCCGGACCAGTCTAATTTGTGTGCACATTTAGCGGACATGTAACCAGCTTAGTCCGACAACACCGAATAATGTGTGCACATTTTTTCTTTTTTCTCATTTTTTCTCATTTTTTTTTTTTTTGAAGTGAACCTGTTTATTTTTAATTATCGATTTGAAATCCCTTACAAATAAAAAAAAATTTAATCTCTTTGTGTGATGGCTTGTTTGTTTGGACGGTGGTTGTTTTTTCAAGGCAAATACAATTTCGAGTTTATGTAGGTAAACTTTGTGTATCTAGGTATTTTGAAGGCATTTTAGTAGTGATTGATCGATTGATTATTAACTTGGTGTATCGAACAAAAAACTATTTGTACTTGTTTCAATTGCGGAGATTTGAATTGAAATTCGGTGCAAAAAGAGTACGCTTGAGCTACGCGGCCGTTTGATAGGCGTCACATTTGGCAGATAATGAAATCGGCTTGGCGATAGCGTGCTCCATTTCGTTCCCAGTGGTTTTATCTCTTTGATCGCTAAGGCTTTGAGTGAGCTCAATTCTCCGGAGAGCCATTAAGAAAGGATGCCCGAGATTCAGCAGATACCTGTGCTTGGACACTTTTTAAGCTAGGTGATTGACAAAGATTGATAAGAACTGCTTTAATTGAAAATCCCCAGCGGATCCTGCAAATCAATGTTGTTTTTTCATTAGTTTTAATTGTTGTTTTTGTATAATAATGATAGAGATTAGATTTGAGCGTAACCACGAGCGTAGTTTATTCAAGCGCCGAATATCAAATAAAGTGGCAGCGAAATTATTCTAGTTCAAATGTAAAAATAATATGTAATTTAATATTGGTTTTGTTTTGTTAGCCGATCGTAATCATCTTAGCATGAAAAATATTAATAAGGGTCCGGTGACGATATTCATTCAAAATTGGACTCGGCTTTGATCATTTACGATTAGTAAAAATTAGCCGTAACATGGTATAAAGTAATAAAAAAATTCTTTTTTGTGATTGTAATAAATTTTTATTAGCGATTTTTTTTTGATTAATTTTAAAAAAAATTTTTTTTTTTTATTTTGAAGAAATGAAATTTTAATTTTATTTTTTTTTTAATTATGAAAAAGGAAAAGTTGGTGTGAGATGATCAAAGTGTTTTTAAATTGATTTATTTTAGAAGAGTTTAATTTAAGAGATTTTCCGAGAGGAAGCTTTAAGTTTTATAAAAAATTTAATCACACATAAGACTTAAAATTCACACTTTAAATTTTATTTTGAATTTTTTTAGTACGCTAATAAATGTTTTAGAAATTAAAAAATAAAATTTTAAAGATTTTTCAATTTCTAAGTCAAACTAAAAGAAGTATATTTTCATAATGATGAATTAGTGTTTAACTATAAAATGGTATTAAATGATCAAAGTATTATTTTTTTCTGATTGATTTTTTTCCAGATTTCTTTGTAAAATAAAAAGCTTAAATATTTTGAATGATGTTTTCTATAAAATTTATTGATTTTCTTGATTTATTGTTTAGTTAAAGAAATATTTTAATTTTAAATGTTTTTTTTTTGTCGTAAGGAAGAATTAGTGATCAGCCATAAGACGGTATTAAATTATAAAAGTTTTTTTGTTGATTAATTTTATTGGATTTTAATATAAAATAATAGCTTAAATTTTATAAATGGTGCTTACCATAAAATATTGATTGCACAAAATTTCATTCTAAAATGATTTTCAGAGAAAATACTTAAAATAATTGTTTTGAATTTTAGAAATGCTTTTGAATGGTTTAGAAATTTAAAAAGTAAAATCTGATTGAATTTTTTTAAAAGAAGAAGCAGTGATAAACCATGATACGATGTTAAATTTTCAAAGTATTTTTTCTAAAATAAATTTAATATGTTTTATTTAAAAAATAATTTCGGAAAGTAAAATAAAATTATTTCATTTTTTTTAAAGAGATTATGTTTCTTGAGGAATTTTTTAATGACAGTTATAAGTGATTAAAAATTGATTTGGAGGGAAAAAAATTTAAAAAAATTAAAAATTATATAGAGTTTTTTTTTCCAACTGAGGAATAATTTTTGATTTTTAAAATGCTGTTTCTTACCCAAAAACAAGTGACTGTTTTAAGTTTTTTTTTTAGATTTTTTTTTTAATTTGGTTAAAAAAATAAAGATGTTTTAAACTTTTTTTAAATTATTTTTTTGGAAAAAAAAAATAAAAAAGTTTATTTTAAGTTTTTTATTTGTGAGACAATAGTTAAATTAAAATTTTTGAAATGTTGCTCGAATGATAAGAAGAAGAAGAAATCAGATACTCGATGCGGAATAATTGGCTGAGTGAGATCGCGAGGCATTATCTATTTTGACAGATTTAATTAGTTTTCGTATTTAATGAAGCAATATGATACACATATTTTAAATTTTTTTAATTAAGTTTTTATTAAGAAAATTTTGTTCCTATTAATGCTCGTGTTGGTTACGCTTTATTGGACTACGAGGATGGATTAATGCTCTCTATCTATCATTCAAACGAGCACATATGTGTTTTATGATCGGTTTACAATTTTACTCAAATTCCAACCACACATTCATACACAAATATTTTTTATCTCTTTTTAATAGGTATTTATTATTTTTTAATTAATATTGTTTTCGTAGTTGGTCTCCGAATGCATAAATCACACAAATGTTTTTCCATTGATGCACACACACACACTCACATAAAAACACAACATGGAATCATGATAAATGGTTTGCTGTACTCGTTTTTACACGGACTGTTAATGTGAGAAGCGTTAAATTTTCAAAATAGATAAGTTAGATTAAGTTTGTTTGAGATGGAGCCGAGTCGGGCCCATTCAACTAAATGTTTATACAAAAAATAATTAATTCTAGCCTAGAACTAATGATAAATCGATGTACAGACTGATGATATTTAAGTCAAGATCGATAATTTAGCTATTGATTAGATTTAATGGATTATTCAGTTGGTCTTAAGTCGTGGTCGAAATGCGCATCGATCGGAAGGAATTTCGATGCGATGAGTTCAACTTGATATGACTGACTGACTGAATCATGTAAAATGAATAGGAACTATGCATTTAGTTTGTATTCAACTTTTGCGTGTGAACATTAATTAATTTTTTTGTTTCATTTTTTTATTTTATTTTAGAGAACAAAAAATAATTAAAATAAACTCTGGCAAATTTTCAAGTGCAGAGTTGATTAAATAATTCGAACAAAATGTTCGTGAGAGTTGAGAATGTATTTAGCATATGTCCTCTCTAAATGACTTGATATCATGTAAACAAATAATTAAAATAGTTTCTTTGTTAAAATAATTTAATTTTTATGTTCACAAATCACTCAATCGATACATTTTTTCAGCTAAGTTTTATTGCTTTTTAATGTTACTTCGAACAGATTTAGTTCGAAGTGATGAGCAAAAATTAGCCTCAGTTTTGTGTATGACCTACGACAAAACTAATTTTGTCAAGTAAAAAATTTTAAAAAATTTTTTAAATTTTATTAATGAAAAAATTTTAAATGAATGAGAAATTTTTATTTAGAAAATAATCGCTTGGAATGGATAATTAGTCCTTCATTTCAGTCACATGATTTTTTAAATGTTAGGATTATGAAAAAAAATTTTAACAAGGAAAAGGTAATTAAAAAAAAACAAATTTGAGGTTTTAATTTTTTTGTTGTTTTTGATTGTATTTTGAGATATCAATTGCATAAAGATTCGCGCTGGATTCAATTTTACAATAAACAAAATTTATCTTCAGATATTCTAGTTAATAAAAAATTTGTACAAATATTTGTAGTACAAAATAAAAACAACACAAAATTAGCTTATGTTTGTTAAATACTTAAGAAGGGCCTAGTAAAACCAAATAGCCAAGAAATTAACTGATCCAGTAGTTCAGATTGCATGAGAGATCTAATTTTAAAAAATTTTCCTCTTTTTTTATCTGATCTAGTGAACGATTATTTTTGTTTTCATTCGAAAATTGATTTCAATAATTCGATTTTGAGAATTTTTTTATTTTTTTTTATTTAAATCTAAATTTTCTTCAATTATCGCCCTTGAGGTCTATATTGAAATAAATAGTAATATTTAATTTGTATGTACTTACGGTTATTTAATGAATACTCTACGATTTAAATTCAAGGACTAATTATAAATTCTAAATAGTATTAAATATTCAAGATTGTTTTTGTATAATTTCAATTGTTAAGAATTTGAATATGTTAAGCGATTTAAATAATTGTTTATTTTTACTTCTTTTTTAGATATTGAATTTGTCCAAGAACTAAATATAACAGCTATAAAAATATATTATGGACTAAGATTTTTATTGAGATTTTTATCATTTTCTGAGTGACGTTTATAAAAAATTGTACTTTACAACTTTTTTTTTTATTGCCTGAAAATAACAAATGGATTGATTTCCGTTCTAATAAAACAAAATCGAAAATTAACCAATTCGCAATTGATTTATAATTTAAATAATGTCTCTTTTAATAATAATAATAATTTAAAGATAAAAGATAAACGCAATATTTTAATTGATCAGTTAAATTAAAATTAAAGAACTGAACTGACAGTCAAGTTTTATAAAAAAAAAATTACAGAATTAATAAATGTGTGTTTTTTGTCACCAAATTATTTAAATTTTCAAGTAAATTTCTTTATATTTTTATAAAAATTAATTCAATGGAAAAGCTCAGGATGCTCAAAACCGTTTACTGCTTCTTTTCAGTTTTCATGTAATTGAACATTAAAAAAATCGATTTTTTTTTTCTTTAATATTATTTAATAATACATTCTAGAATTTTATTTATTTTTAATTATTTGTCATTAGTTATTAAAAACAAAATAAAAAGAAAATTGGAAAAAAATTATATCTTAAATGTATGTTGGAATATTTAATCTAAAATTATTATTTACATTATTTTCCTTAAAGGCAATGTAGTTTGAAAAATAAAAAGGAAAAATATTGTCTCAATAGTTTCTAAAATCTTAATTGAAATTTTTATTAAAAAAATTTAAGTTTTAGCTGTTAATTTAGCCTTCTTCTTCTTATTTCTCTTTCTATAAAAAAATTTCAATTGATTTAAAAAATTTCAAAAAAAGTAAATTATTAAAATAATTTTTTGAACAAAGGCTAAAAGAAATTTGTTTAATTGAGACTTTTTAGAATTGATTTTATGGGTTCAAATGTAGAATTGTCGTATGAGTCAACAGTTTGTTTAATTTCTTTTCGGTCGCATGAAAACAGGGAATATTTCGCTATTTTGAAAATACGAAGGAAAAATACAAGATGTTTTTTAGACCTTTTTTTTCTAAATGGTCAAGTGGATTTTTTGCTTTAGATTTTAGAATTTCAAAATTCTTTAATCTCTTATGTAAATAAATTTTGGAAGAATTTTTTCTTCTGAAATCAAAGTTAATCTGAACTTTTTTTTTAAATTTTTATTTATTTATTTTAATTTCGGAAAAAAAAATCCAAATTCTTTTGGGCCTTCATGATTACAATTTTGATTATTTAGATTTAAATTATTAGACAAAAAAGGGTTTTAACATAATATAATAAAAATAGAAAAAATTTTCGATATTTTTATTAAGATAGGTATTCACAAAAAAATAACTAAATAATAATAATAATAATAATTGTTACGCTTTCGCGCTAAGTCCGGTTTTATCCAGACAATAAGCA
The DNA here is from genome assembly GCA_010279815.1 of Brachionus plicatilis. Classification (NCBI taxonomy): domain Eukaryota; kingdom Metazoa; phylum Rotifera; class Eurotatoria; order Ploima; family Brachionidae; genus Brachionus; species Brachionus plicatilis. Next base: position 158,997 of record QEOQ01000707.1, read on the forward strand.
ATGTTTTAGTCTTTCAAAAGTTTGTCTAAATTATTTTTAAAATTGTTAATTGTTTTTGATTCAATGACTTGGTTCGTAAGCTTATTCCATTCATTAACAATTCTGCTGGTGAAAAATTTGAATCTTTGTGTGCAGTTTTTAACAATTTCTCAACTTGTAGCTGTTGCCTCTCGTTTCGTACATCTGCATATTCGAATTATCTTTATCCCACTTCTTGTACCAACAGATCTGACCATGCTTATTTAGTATTTTGTCCATTTGAATAAGATCACCTTGCTTCCCTCTTGTACCCAACGTTGTTAAATTTAGCCTTCTAAGCCTCTCTGCGTACTCTAGATTCGCAGACCCATTAATACACTTTGTCGCTCTTCTTTGAACCTTTTCCAGCATGTCAATGTCCCTCTTTAAGTAGGGACTCCATATCTGAACAGCGTATTCCAGGTGTGGTCGTACAAGACGCGGTTCCCGATTATTTAACCCGTTAAGAGTCAGACCAAGTATTCTGTTTGCCCTAGCAGCTGATGTACTTATTTGCATTGTCTTTCTTAAATATTTTCAAGCACATGTTTAATTAAATTAATTTTTTCTTTTAGATAAAATTATTTCAAGTTGAGTGTTTAAAAAAAAAATTTTTTTTTTTTGCTGAAAATTAAAATTTTTCTTTTCCATCAATGAAAGCCATTGATCACTGCTTTGATCATCTTTTGTTCTATCAATTCTTGCAGTCAACAAAACTAAAAAAGACTAAAATGAATTTTAAAAATGCATTTGTCACTGAGTCGCTCTAGCACGAAGTTTTCTGTTTGTAACGGATCAAAATCATAATTAAAATAGTTCGAATATGAATATGCAAAAATGTACACAACCAAATTGATGTCATCAAGCTAATGTCTGTGGACTAAAAGTTGATTTTTTTTCAAATAAGCTTTCAACGTGATCGTGTGACACTTTTCGGAATTATTTTAATCATGAATCAAATGCGAGGTTGTGTTCGCTCAAAAGGGCCAATGTTTATCACATTGCTAAATTAATTCAAGTCAAACATGAGGCTCAATGTGACACAAACAAAAAAGAAGCCTACTAGAGAGCTATTTAGGCCTGAAATCAATTAAATACACGGTCTAAACTATTCTGCAAAGAGAGCTGAGAAGTGGTGGAGAATGCGCGCACGCAACGTTATTAATTAAACTTTTGTGCAAGCAATTAGCAAGCTACAGGAGGCCGGTCCAAGTCAATCTGATTTTATCTAAAGCTATGACGTCACTTCGAATGAACTTAACCCAATTTTGGCCTGAAACGGAAAAATCGATTGGGGCAATTTTTGATTCAAAGATGATGATTTTAAGCTAAGTATTTAAGCCCTACTAAAAATAAACTCAAACAAACAAAAAAAGGTGACACTTGTAATTATAAACGAATTTTTTTTTTTTGTTTTTCAACCGGTGTTTTTCTAAGCCTCTTAAGAACTCATTTTCTAAAAACACTTGCTTCTAAGTAACTTTTAATAACACGGTTTTATAAATGACTTTGTGATGTAAAAGAAGCGATTTTTTTTTTCTCTTTATTGTTTCAATGTTTACTTTGCATATAAAAAGTTCGTTAGAGCGAACAAAAAAAAGAGAGAGAGAGAGAGAAATAATTTTTAAATTAAAAATCGAATAAAAGTAAATCAATTTCCTCTTTGGGGCCAAATATTTGGCCTACAAATATTGATAATTAAAAAAATAAAAACTCACCGTTTTTAGTTGGCCTTTTTTTTTTTTTTTCATTTTTTGCTTTGTTTAGTTTAGCGATCAAATATTGGCATCACATTGAGTTGAGTCAAAGCGAATGTATTCAAGTTGTGCTTTTGAATAAACATTATTAATTTTGGCCAGGTCTCTTGGTTATTCAACTTTAAAAGTATGTTTATATATAAATAAGCCTCAGAGGTATTATCGATCTGACTTGACCTCCCTCGATCAATCTCTACCTGATTTTGCCTATTTACACAGGCTTAGAACTATTCTGATTGATTCAAAAAAAAATTTTTAATTAATTTTGTCACATACTTTAATTACTAGATGCATCAAACCATTTGTATAAATTCTTCAAGTCCATATATACAGTTTGGCTTGATTTAATTAAAGAAATGTGACAAACATTTAGTTATGTCACGTGACATAATCGAATTTTTTCTGGTTAAGTCAAATTCATTTTTCCTAAATTCACTAGTTAAGCTATCATTTCCGCTAATAAATAAATTTTGTAAATCTAGATATTTATGTCACATAATTAATTATGTCACGTGACATAATCGAATTTTTTCTAGTCGGGTCACATTCATTTTTGCTAAATTCACTAGTTTAGCTATCATTTCAATCAATAAAAAAATTTTGTAAATATAGATATTTATGTCACATGAAAAGATTTTTTTGTTACCTGAAATAAAATCAAGAGACAAAAAGAAATCAAGTTTTTTTGAGTGTAAAGTGCTTAACGCTTACTTCAATGGTGTACGAAATTTAATTATGTCTAAACTCTTAAAGAGTTTAGCAAATCTTTAGTTGAGTCTGTTTTAGATTATTCTTTTCCTTATATTAACTCATTCACAGAAACTAATATCAAAAGACTGGTGGATGAATAAAAACAAAGATTTATAAAATTGCCTCGAATAATCTTGTTATTTTTTCCTTCTTCCATGAAGCCATCCCAATTTTAATTTACATTTTTTTAAAGCTGAAACAGATACACTAATAAATAAAATGTGATGAACATTTAATTATGTCACGTGACATAATCGAATGTATTCTAGTTGAGTCACGTGTATTTTTTTTCATTCTCAAGTTAAGCCATCCTTTCCGCAAGTAAACAATCTTATGAATTAGGATAAGTTTTCACATCATCATCGTCATCATCGTTAATATCAAGTTAAGGTACAAAAACTGGTCGAGAAAGTTAATTTAAAAGCTAGACTCAAGTGTTATTTGGATCTCTAATCCTCTTAAACGAAAAGTTGTTTATTAAAAACACGTCACACGAAATAGAAAAAAAAAACTAGGCTTAGCAAATAGGCTGACCAAAGTCTTGTACAAATATGTACTAAAATCCAAACACAAATATTTTGTTGCCTCATATATATTGATAAGTCTTAAATATTTAAAATATAAAGTTTTCTCATTATTAGAGATCCGACTGGAAGATTATGGTCACAGATTTGTCGAACAAAAATCGCTTAACGGTAAACAGTTGGCGGTAGCTATTTTGTGACGTAATAAAAGAATTCATCTTTCTATCAGATAACATTTCGTAAGTAAGATTTTTTATCTTTATCTTTAGTGCATTACATAAGTGCAGAATTCCATTCATAGCAAAAATTTCACGCCTATTTTGTTATTCTATAATTTGTATGTGAAATTGGATAGGAGAGGTCGAATAAAGGACAATTAAACACTTGATAATTTAGCATGACATTCCATTACACAAATTGTAGTCTCAACATGTTGAAGCCAGTTATTTGTGCAACAAAAACATTAGGTAATTAATTACCTATCTAAGAAAAAAGGTTTCTCAGGCTGACAAAATTACATTTTTATTTGTTCCAAATTAATTTTGTCGATGAATTTTTTAACAGAGACCACAGTTTTTTTTAATTTTTTTTTTTAATTTTAGAACATATTTAATTGGAAAATTATTAAAAATTTTTTTATCTTTTTTTATCTTTTTGTCTTCCTCTGTTTGGGTGACAATAAAAAAATTTGCTAAATTTTTTGTTGCGACTGTGCAAGTGGGAGATTGCGGTGGGGTCCATTTTTGTGCAATTTAAAATCTTTTTCGATTGACTTGACTTTTTAAAATCTGTTGGTGGCATTAAAATTTTTTAGAGCTAATGACGCATGAAACAAAAGAATCTCTACAAGCCGTGTAAGTTGGAATTGTATATTTTAATTCAATCTCTTAATTGTAAACAATTAGCGGTGGCTATCTAGTGACGCAATAAAAAACATTTTCCTATCCGATTAGATAACATAAGCTATATTCTTTATTAAACAATAAATTTATTCAATTCTCTTTTTTTCTCTTGCTGATTTAGAAAAGCTTTGCATGAATCATTTTAAATTCAATTACTAACACAATTCATATTGTTATAGGTTTTAAGAAAAATTAAAGATCATATGGACGGAGCTATGTTAGCTCCTTGCGTCTGAGATACGTGTCATTCCTTCGCATATCTGCGCATCTGCCACATAGCTTACTAAAAATGGTTGGGTAGCAGAAGAATTAATTAATATTCTATTTATTTCTAAATTTCCACCAAGCTCCTATAGATTAGAAAAAAATCAAAAAAAAAATAAAGAATTCAAGTTTATTATCAATTAACAATATTTTAAAATAAAAAAAAATTATAAACATTTAGCCATTAATTTGTTTAATAGATAATTTGGAGGAGATGTTCCCCTGGGCAGCTTCGAACAGTGTAGCACCTTATTTTCAGACAGAAGGTTATTAATAGGTGATTTATATTTTTACAAAAGGAATTGGTTTAAAAAGAAGGAATAGAAATTTTTTAAATCTCAGAAAAGGTCCAGTATGATAAAGAAAAATTTTTCTTAAAAAAAAAATTTCCTCTTTAGATTAAAAAATCTAAAATTAATTAATTATTACAAATAAAAAAATCAAGTTTATATCAATTAAGGTTCAATGGCATAAGATAATTTCTAAAAAAATTATAACATGAGTATAACAAGCATTGTTGCATCAATTTTGGTCGCGTGCAAACTTTCTGCAAAATAAATGGTAAATTTGCAGAAAAAAAAGTAATAAAAAATTAAAATTTTTTTTCTGAAAAATTACTGGCAACAAAATTAAATTCACACATTTTGATACAATGTGAAATTAGAGAATATTGAGAGGACTAAGAACAAGTGGATGATAATCTGTCGAATAAACACTCGATAAGATTTTAATTAACATTTTGCATGACATTCCATTAGAAAGAAATTGTAGCCTCAAAATGTTTACACAAGTTATTTGTCTAAGAAAAACATTAGTTAATTATAAACGGAATAAAATAAAAATAATAGTAATAATAATAACAATTCGAATGCTTGTTGAACACAAATGAAATTAGTCAAGCTGAATGGGTTTTTTACACCTTTGGATTTGTTTATACAAAACAAAAATAAGGTTTTTAATTACAACACCGTATATAATTAAAAATTTAAATTCACTATTGCTGCTAGAACAATATAAATTGTAAGTTATGTTATATCAAACCGTGAAACAAACACACTTTGTCTCTTATTCTCAAGAGGTGTTTATTTATACAAATTGTAAAATGCTTGATACAAATTCACATTTTGGCCCCAAAAGCGTTCGGGCCCCGCTTGCCTCGCAACCTATTTAAACTAACCCTTAACGATACAACTTTTATTTAGATTTATCAATTTAATCAACCAACTCAACTAAATCAACAAAAATATGTGATTATATTTTGTGGGCAACTTTTTTCCTTTTTTTGTGTCCAAAATTTAAATGATTTTTTTTTAAACTAATTAAACTATCATCAATTAGAATCTTTTTTTGAAAATAATTTAAGGAATCTTAGCCTGTTGTGACTTATATCAGACCCATTTAAATATTTAATATTTTTTATTCGATGCAAAAATTATTTAATTATTCGTCAATTTAAAATTAGAGCTAAATATAAATTTATTATTTTCTAAATATTTATTAATCAGGACTTACAATTTTATTTAGATTTACCAATTTTACCAACTCAACGAAATTCTTTTACCATTTTTCGTTGTCACAAGGTAATCAACAGACTATTGCCAATATCAAAAAATTTATTTAAAAAAAAGTTCAAATATTTAACATTTTTTTTGTATTTCAAAAAAATTTAGACATTGATCAATTTAAAAAAGAATTCAAAATTTTTTTATTGATCAAATCGGATCCTTAGCTCGACAAAATTTTTATTAATATTTTTAAGGAACCCTTTATCATTTTTCTTTTTTTAGAGATCAATCAGCAAGTAAGTGCCCTTGTCATAAAAGACTCCATTTAAAGAATTAAAAAAAAATTCAAAATCTTTTTTATATTTCTTTAAATATTAATACACTAATCAATTTATATAATAATAATAATAATAATAATAAAATGAAAGCTATAATGTGCTAGTAGATGGAACGAGGGTTGAGCCCCATCATAATAGCTTGTTAAAATCAAGTTTATCAATTTTGTTTTTAAAAACATTAACTGTATCTGAATTAATAACACTCTGTCAAGTCGATTCCGAACATTGACCACTCTGTTGCTGAAAATATTAGAGCTTTGCTCACAGTTCTTTACCAATTGTCTTTCTAACTTAAAATCATGACGTCAGTTAAACGAAACGTATTTTCTGGATTATTTTTGAAGACTAGGGTACATGCCATGCCATGCATGTATTGTAGTTTCCTTTTATATATTTAAACATCTCGCTCAGATCCCCTCTAATAAAAAAATATTTAAATTTTTTTTCCATATTTCTAAAATCATTAAAACATCAATCAATTTATTTAAAAAAATATTTCCCATTTAACGTGTTTTCCCAATTTGTTTAGATTTAAAACAGCTCGAACAAAAAATTTTCTTTATATTTTTGTGGAACCTTTTATCATTTTTGTTTTTTTAGAGGTTAATCAGAAACTAAGTGTTCTTGACACAAAATACTTCATTTAAAAAATTAAAAAAAATTTTTTTAAAAATTTCTAAAGCTGTTATAACATCAATAAATTTAATAAAAAAAAAAAATTAAAAATTATTTATTATATTTCTATAATTATTAAAACACTAATCAATTAAATAAAAAAAAAAATTCCCATTTTCTTTAGATTCAAACAACTCGATCCAAAACATGTCCATTTATTTTTAGGTTCAAAAAAAAAAAAAAAAAAAAGCCGACAAAAACCCAAATCAAAAACAATGATGCTAAAACTACTTCTAATCGCAAACGTATTCTATTTGTGCAAATCAATACCCATCCGTATCACGGAGCATCCACAGTCCCAAATAGCAGTACCAGGCTCCCTTGTCAAACTCCACTGCGAATACACAACCGACAATTTATACTCGTCCGTCACAGTCCACTGGCTATTCAGCCACTACACCACTATCAACAACATCAATGACCACTTGACGCCACTAGCCAGCACCAGCAACATCCGCGTGTCCCACACCACACTCACCATCACATCATTCGACGCCATCACTCACGCCGGCCTCTACAAATGCCTCGTGAACTCTAGCGGTCTGGCACTGCTGAGCCGAGCGGCCAATTTGAGCGCGGCCGTCCTCGAGCCCTTCACTGCCGACGCCACCGAGCACACAGTATCGATCAGCGAGGGCAACGTGGCCATCATAGCCTGTCCACTTCCGCACAGCCGACCGAGCGCCCTGCCGCTCTTCTTTCTAAACGACGAGCCGGTACCGCTAGGCGCCGACACCCGTCACAAAATCTTCGCGTCTGGCAACCTCCAAATAGCGAACGTGCGCCAATCGGACTCGGGCGTGTACAAGTGCGCCGCCCGCAACACTCTCACCAACCAAGTGGTGCATTGGGCAGCGCGTACCACACTCCAGGTGAAGGCGCCGTCGGGTACCAGCCTGCCGCGCATAGTCTACGTGGCGGGACACGCGAGCCGAGTGGCGGTGGGCGCCAATTTGACGCTGGAGTGCGTGGCCGACGGCGCCCCCGTTCCCCTGGTCTCGTGGGAAAAGTTCGGCGGTGTGCTGCCGGCGCGCCGTTCCCGCCAATCATCCGGCAATTTGGTGATAGTGGACGTGCAGCCGGAGGACAAGGGCACGTATGTGTGCCGGGCAGAGAACGGGCCCGGCCAGGCCACCTTCAAAACGGCCGTACTCGACGTCGTTGAGCCGCCGCGTCTCCTCAAAAACGAGAAATTGGTCTACAACGCTGCGCCGTCCCACCAGGTCCGCATCACATGCCCCATTTTGTCCGATCCGCGCACCACTCACTACCAATGGTTCCACAACGGTCTGCCGCTGCCACCGCTAGCCTCAAATCACAAGATCGCGTTCCTAAAGAACAGATCTGTGCTGACGGTGAGGGCCACCGGCGGTCTCTATCAATGCGCGGCCACTAGCGAATTTGGAACGGCCCAGGCCGATCTGTGGCTAAATGTGGCCGGTCCTGGGCTGGACAAACAGCGCGCCCAAATAATACTGGGCCCGCAGAACACGAGCATTTACGAGGGCCAGTCGGTGGTGCTGCTGTGTGTGACAAGTGGCGGCGGTGTGCAAATCAATTGGCTGCAAAACGATTTGATCATTGAGCCGACGTTGATGCGACGCTTCGAAATAAATCAACAGCTGGGCAATTTGCGCATTGTGTCCGTGCAGAGGTCGGACGCCGGTCTGTACAAGTGCATAGCCAGCAATGAGCTGGGCATGAGCAGCGCCGAGGCCTATGTGACCGTCAAGTCAATTGAGGACGAGAAAAAAAGAGACCAGCATCAAATATTGGTTAGTAACACGCGACCAATTGTGCAGCAAATTGGCGCCGATAGAATACTGCTCAAGTGGCGGCTGGCCGACCGTCACGACAATCAAGTAGCCTACTTTAAAGTGGAGTACAAGGACCAGACGCCCACTTGGCTCACCATTGACGAACAAATTGAGGCGCACAAACGCCAATACATCCTCACCGATCTAAGCCCCGATCAAGTGTACAAATTTCGACTGAGCATTGTGTATCACAGCGGCCAGCTCGGTCACAGCCATCCGTCGGCCAAATTTCGCCTGGACAAATCTTGGTCCCAGTCGGGCCCGGCCAGCGGTACGGTCCAAACAAATGAGCTCAAACTTAGCGAAATCGGGCTGCAGATTGCGCAGATATGGGCCGTATCGTCCAGCAGCCTTGGCCTCAAGTGGAAAGTGTTGAGCAGCAATGAGTCGGCGGCAAGCGCCAAAATAAACGGCTTTTACATCTATTACCGTTTGATGGAGCGTGACCAAGAGCACACAGTCCCTTTGTACAATTACACGCGGATACAAGTGCCTTTGGCGCACGCGGCCTCCACCGACTCGTACTTGATCGCCAATCTGCAGCCGGCCTCCCACTACCAAATAAAAATGACCTGCTACAATCTTCATGGAGACTTGTGCTCGTTCAGCAACGCCATCTATGGCCTCACTCTGGCGCCCGCCACCACCTCCACCCGTCCTCTTGCCAACCAGCACAACAACAACAGCCAAACGCATCGACAGATCAGGTCGTCGCACACCGAAATTTTGTTCATGACACTTGGCGCCGTGCTGGCCGCGCTCAGCCTGCTCCTGGTCGCCTTTGTGGCCATGTGCGTGCTGAAGAGCAAAGAGCGCAGCAAGACGCTCGGCCAGTCGCTCAAGCTGGCCAGCTCGTCCTGTCCCACGCTCATCTACGAGGACAGTCTGCGACAGAGTAACCGTGTGAACATGTACATGGGGCCCAACGACTCGAATTCGACTAACAGTCAATCGATGTCGACCACCACGTCCTCTGTGACCACCCCGCCCGGTCCCGACCACCTAGTCCTGCTCAACGGCCAGACTGTGTCCGCCAACTCGTTCGCCAATCTGCCTGTGCCACCGCCACCACCGTCAACACACCAATCCGGCACCATCAACCGCATCAACCTCAACATGAACCCGCTCAACGAAAATTTCTATCACACTCTCACTCAGCTAAAAGACAACGGCGACCATGCCGATTACAACAATCCCGCCATTAACATGAGACAGTTGATTATCAAACAACAGCAACAACAACAGCAGCAGCAGTTGCTAATGAACACATTGAAAAATTTTAACATGCATTGTTGTGACAATAGGACAAAATCGCCGTCGTGTGTCAAGAGAAGCGCGTCCAAAAAGAGCAAAAAAGCAAAGAGTGAGAGCAAAGAGAGCGCCATTGGTCATCAACAACAGCAATTACAGCAGCAAGCCAATTACTATTTGTTGCCCAATTGTTTGGCTGCACAGCCCATGCTTTACAATGACATGGAGTTGATTGGCGCGGCATTTGTTAATCAAAATTTGGCCAACGCAAATCTGGTGTTCAATCGAGAGCCGAAGCAGATATGCTCGTTTGAGCAGGTGGCCTTGCCGGTCAGTGCCAATCTCATGGATTTGTTTGACAAGGCAAACGAGCAGATAGCTAGTGATTTGAGCGCGGCCGCCAACGCCGACCAGATTTATGAGCAGACCGAGCCGAAGAGCGACGAAAGCGAGCCCATGCTCAACGCTCACTACGCCACTGCTCACGTAAATGCGCTAGATGAACAGAATGAGGCGCTGTGCGATCATGTCAAATGAGCTTCCTTTCCTTTTTTTTTTTCTTCTTTTTATCTTTTTTTTTTGT
>QEOQ01000707.1:170378-180939 GCA_010279815.1 Brachionus plicatilis
TTTATGCCTCTTTTTTTTATTATTTTTTAACGACACGCTTTATTTTACAGCGTATCGATAGTGGCCCAACTGGTGGCCTCTGCTCAGTAAATAAATAAAAAATAAATAAATTTTTGACCTTAAAAAAAATTTAAGTCAAGTCGTAACTTAGACTTAAATTTCTGTGACTTAGACTTCAAACTGCGACTTGTTAACAAGCCTGATTGTAACACATCCATCATACAATGCTATGCTCTAACTAACGAAGCAAGTAAAGAGAAAAAATCTATATTCTACGGACTGCTACAAAGAACTATAGATGAAGTGACTCGTTATGACCTCATGATAGCCATGGACGACATAGATGCTAAAGTTGGAAGTAATAACTATGGACTTGAAAAATGCATGAGAACCCACAGTTGAGAAGAAAGAAATAACAATAGTGAAAGACTAGTAGATCTGTGTTTGACTAAAAACCTCTGTATAGGTGGAACAATGTTTCAGCACAAAAATATACACAAACTGACATGGCGATCATTAGATGAGAAAACCCATCAATAGGAGATGGAGGTCTTCCTTAAATGACACCAAAGTCTTTAGGGGAGCCGACATATACAGTGATCAATATCTGGTAGGAGCTTGTATAAAGTTGAAACTGAGTAAAGCCTATGAGAAATACAGCAAAAAAAATACGATGTTGGACGCCTAGCTGATCCAAGACTCAAAACAGAATACAGCATAAAGCTTAGAAAGAGCCTACAAAAACTTGAACACCAAGATGAGTCAGATATACAGAGAAAATGATCAGAAATGAAGGAAGCCTATTGAAAAACAGCAGAAGAGGTTCTCGGATTTGTAAAACAACAAAGGAAAAGAAGGATATCTGATGAGACATGGGCACTATCTTAATAAGAAATATAATTTTACGAAATTTTTTATTTTCTACTTTATTTTACGATTTTTTACCACAACAAAAAATACTTGCGTAATTTTACGAAAAATTATAAAATTTATTTTTTGTGGAAAAATTAATCAAAAAAAATTTAAAAATCAAATTTTGAATCGAAAAATCCAAAAAAGTCAAATAACGTTAATCTACGTTATTACGTTATTAATATCGTAAGAACCTCCTAGCAAATTATTTCTGTACAATTATTAGAGAGATATTTAGCCACATGAATAGAGAGGACGCGAATATTAAGCAGCAATGCTTAATGGAGCAGGTTTAATGGATAATTTAAAAATGGATATAAGACCAAAATTGAAATTAAAAAAAATATATTCATGAATTTAGAAAACGAAAAAATAGAGAAATAAATAAATTAGCAAAACTTTAAAACCATTTTAAGATGTTCAACTGGTTTAGCTCATTTTTCTATAATTTGGCTAAAAATTTAAAAATTTTTTTAAATTTCCTCCCAAAATTTCGAGGTAAAACCAGACTAGCTTATTGATCACAGTTTTAAGTCTAAGTTATGACTTGAACATTTGACCACCACAATTACTACCTAGAACGGCAAAAAATTCATGTTCGGATTAAAGAAAAAAAAATTTAAGTCATTGACTTGACTTCAGTTAAGACTTGTGACTTAAAAACAAGTCTGGCTAAGACCAACATTTATATTACATCATTTATTTTGGCTTATTAATTACTACCTGAATTATATCTCGACTTGCTATTTTACAAATATTTGTATATATTAACTAGTGTTGGGATCCGTACAAGCCAAACTTCGTGACAAAAACCGTGACTGTGTCCGTGTACCGTGTTCCGTGGCGGTCATTTGACCGGTCAACAAGACTGTCAAAATTTTGGACTGCCAAAAAATAAATATTTTTATCTTTATCTTCTTTATTTCAAAATTATTGCCAGCCATTTTGGCGCATCCGTTTTTATGCAGGCTTCCGCAGGAGGTGAAACAAAAATTGTTTCATCTGCAGAATAGATTTTTGACAATCAGAACGAAAGTTAAAAATTTTATTTATTTATATTGGAAGCTTTGTATGAAATTTCACAATGCCTTGAATAAATGGAATAATAAAACTTGATTACCAACTTATTTATTTATATTGAGATAAAATTAAAATCAACATAAATAAAATAATGAGTTTTAAATTTGGTTAAATCATAATGTTTAATAGATCAAATTACTTTCAATGAATTGTTCATTCAATCATTATTTTAAATTGCTAAGGTTTTTCTATTTTCACTCTGATATTAAATACATATCAATAGATTAACTGTTAGTATAACACAGAATTATTTTTTTAAGTCACAAGTTTAACTCAAACTCATTTCTGAAAATTTTTTTTTTTAAAGTCATAATTAATTTTGGAGTTCTAGGCATTCACATGATTTTGAGTTTTTACCATTCCATGCAGTCATGACGGAGGCCAAATGAATTCTTGAATGACAGGAAGGGAAAAATAAATAAAATTGAGAATTTACCTTTAAAAAAATTTATATGTGATTTATAAGTCATATGTTCAATGACTCGACTTGACCCAGGGCTTGTGGCTCAAAACAATTCTGGTTTAAGATAAATGTTCTTTTGGTGAAAAATTTTTAATAATGCAAAAAGGTAATTTATTAAATTTAACTTCTTTTTTCAAAAATTCGCTATTTTTAAATTATAGCTTTAAATTTATTTTTATTTTTATTGACCGGAAAATTAATTCTTTTATTACAGTGAAATAAATAAAAATTTAATTATGAAAATTTCCGATTAAATAAAATTTTAATGGAATAAACCTATTTAAATATAATAAATAATGCTTTCAATATATTATTTCATAAAATCAATGATAGAATTATTTGGAAAATGCAAAAAAACAATTCCAAAATTATTTCCACTGTCATCAGTTCTTTTAAGAAATTTTGCTTAGATTCGACAGCCCATGGTTTACCACACATATTTAGCGATGAAATAAAATTAGTAAGATATTTCTGGACTTTTTTATTTCTAATAGAAGTTGGATTCTCAATATGGAGTAAACATTTAAAATTACTATTCAGACACAATTTAAATTAAAATCTTTTAAGTTTCTTATCTATCAATATTTCAGTATTTTTCATACGAATACGTAACAAATATAGAAATTTATGACACATATTTGGATGACTTTCCTGCTGTTTCTATTTGCAATCTAAATCCATTTGACACCAATGATCCCGAAGTGCTGCATTATTTGAACCAAACTTTGATTAGAAATAACTTTTCAGCATTAATTGAGCCTACCGAGCAATCACCGGCCATCTATCAGGTGCAACAAGCCATGAAGCTACTTAAAGCCAATTTTATAAGTGAAATCAAAGGAAAAAATAGATCATATTCAAATGATACATCAAAATTTGTTTACACCTATGATAAAATGGTAATAAGTTGCTTTTTTAATGGAGAAAAATGTGACACGAAAGATTTTGATGTTAATAAAAATTTCAACTATGCCTATTGTTTAACTTTTAATAAAAAGAACAATAGCAAACTATTAAAAAAGACTAGCAAGACTGGACCAGGCAGTGGTCTCTCATTGGAAGTGTTTTCAGGATATCCTGGTAAACAGGATTTTTTAATGGAAAAAAGAGGTGTCTATTTAGCAGTGCATAACAACAGCGTATTGCCATCAATAAATTTTGAGGGTATAAAATTATCTGTAGGCAAAATGGCTGAAATAGGAATTAAGAGAACTTTTAACTATAAACTTGATGAACCGTTTACTAAATGTCGTAAGAATACGTCAGCATATTTTGACAATGATTCCGAAATTTACAAGTTGACTTTAAAATCTGGGGCTTACAAAAGAAAAACTTGTTTCGAAATTTGTCTACAAAAAAAGTTAATAGTGCCAAAGTGCAAGTGTAGTGATCCACAGATACCAAGCTATGATTTAAATGCCAATCTTTGCAAAAGTTATGAAGAATTAGTTTGCATTGAGCAAATTCGAGACATATTTGATTCACAAGATTTGTCCTTAATGTGCGGTGATCACTGTCCCATTAGTTGTGACACTATTGACTATGATTATCTTGTTTCTTATTCGGACTATCCGTCCGAATACTACTATAATGTCATCAAAAAGCAATCCAATGTTGAGAATAGGTTCAGGAACTATGGTGATTTGAATTACAGCATATTTAAACAAAGCACCCTGATGCTGAATGTGTTTTACCAGGAATTGTCTTCAACTGTAATTAAGCAAAGCCCGAAGACATCATTTCCCAATTTGATATCAAAAATTGGTAATAAGTTTTTTAAAAGGTACTCGAAAATATTTTTCAACGAAATCTTCTTTTTCTTAGGTGGTGTATTGGGCTTGTTTTTTGGCTGTTCATTGCTCACACTTTTGGAACCGGTGGGCTTTTTCATAAGCATTGTTTACAAATTAAAAATAGAAAAAAATCAAATTGGTTTAGTGTAAAAAAATAAGTTTCAAATCCTGGATAAATGGATTTTTATTTTTTAAATAAATAAAAAAAAATAAAATTTAGGGGTGAACGTTTAAATTATCGATTTATCAAAGAAAATTTATCATAGAATTTTTTTATCATTATAATAAGCTAATAAATTGACAAAATATTTAAATTTTCCAAAAATCTACAAACGTATTTGCTCGAATTTAACGATATGTCGTTAAATAATCTTTTTTTTTAATGTTATAAGATCCTATCGTTATTCTGGATACCCATATATAACGACATGTCGTTAAAATCGAGCAATTACATTAAATGGCATCTTGAAGTTTAGGATCAAAAAAATCAGATCAAAAAGTATTTTTTTTATAACTTTTGAATGGTATTTGATTTAATCTCTCTACAAAATGCTAAATGATGCAAAAAACATGCTGAATATTAGAAGAAAAAAATATTCTCTGCAAAAACTCTGCAATTTTGCAGGAAAATGAATGTCATTAAAAAGTATTTAATTCAACTGCGCAATTAAATTGCAGAGTTTTTGCAGAGCCTTTTCTAATATTCAGCATGTTTTTTGCATCATTTAGCATTTTGCAGAGAGATTAAATCAAATACCATTCAAAAGTTATAAAAAAAATACTTTTTGATCTGATTTTTTTGATCCTAAACTTAAAGATGCCACATTAAATATGAAAATTGTAATTGCAAAAAAGTAACTTTTTTGTTTGATTATTTTTTTAATGATTATTATTGAAAATTAATTTAAGATTTGTTCAAAAAAAAGCTTTTAATTAATTGAATATAATCAAATTTCGTGTTTTATTTAAATATTTTTCTATCAAACATTTATAAAAAATATTTCTACGAGTTTTATTTATTAATTTTATTAATTTTCTATGAATTGATACATCAGCCAATTTAAGTATTTTAGTATTTAGCAGTCTTAATTTTTTTGAATTGAAAATTTTTATCACAAATAAATTGGCAAAGTAAAATTTTTTTTAATTATCAATTTGCTCTTTTTGCTCATAAATTTAAAATGCGTGATTTCATTGCATTGCAATTTATACAGTCTTTTAACTTTTAAAACTTTAAAATTTCAATTTAAAAAATTGAAAATATGCAATGCAACTAAATTGCGCATTTGAAATTTTTGAGCAAAAAGGGTTATGCTAATTGAAAATTAAACAAATATTTTACTTGGCCAATAATTTGGGATTTATACAAAGCGATTTTATAACACTCAGCAAAATCTAATTTATCTGTTTAAAATACACTGTCAAATTCATTTAAGTCAATCTTGTTTTTTTTACATACAGTGCTGCTACGATACATGGTTCTGAATAAAATTACAAAATCTTACGTTAATTTCAGAGTTGTTTATAAGTCCCAAAAAAAGTCCAAGTCCGGACTTTTCTTTTAAATTTGTTAGATCGGCAAATTGAAGTTTCAGATCAAATATTAATATAAAAACGATCATTTAAAATTTCAAAACTTAATTAATCTAATGATTTTGATAATTTTTAAGAAATAAATACAAAACGTTTCTAGACATGTTTTGTCTAATAATACCGTAAACTCGTGACCATTACTCTTCCTTTGTCGCAGATTTGTTTTTAAGTCTAAGTCACAAAAATTTAAGTCAAAGTCATGACTTGACTTAAGACTTGTGACTTAAAAACAACTCTGCTTTGTCGATAGCACTGGAAAGTTAATTAAATTGACATAAATACTTGCTCCAATGGGTCTAACGAGAAGATCCGATAGATAGATAGAATTAGATTTAATAAAAAAAAATTTTTATTTGAATTATTTTTAGTGGTTTTTGAGATATAGAGACATCTTTGTCGATAGCACTTGAAAGTTAATTAAACTAGAACTAGATCCCATTTTATTGTA
The DNA here is from genome assembly GCA_010279815.1 of Brachionus plicatilis. Classification (NCBI taxonomy): domain Eukaryota; kingdom Metazoa; phylum Rotifera; class Eurotatoria; order Ploima; family Brachionidae; genus Brachionus; species Brachionus plicatilis. Next base: position 176,668 of record QEOQ01000707.1, read on the forward strand.
AACAATGTGGAAAATAATACAGGTTTTACTTTATAGTAAGGATTTTATAAAATTTTTATTTTTTATCCATCAAAATATTTTTATAGGATTTCTTCTTTATTTTTACACCATGTAAAAATATGTGGAATGGTAAGACTCATAATCAAAAAAGCCTTTCAACTTTTAGATGCTTTACACACAATTTGTATGAAGTGTTAGCCTGATTTTTTTTGTATTCAAAGTACATTCATTAAATTTTTCTAAATTGAAACGATCTAATTGAAAAAACTTCACAGTCCTGAAAAATGTAGCATACCATAGATTTAAATTAACATTTAGTAAAAAAAATAATTGAGATTTTTGAAATATAATTCAGTAAAAAAAAATCTTCAGCTTCAGGGTTTAAATCAAGTCTGCAACAAAGGTATTGCTAAATCACAATTATTACACAAAATTATTTTAATCAAAATTTTTTATTCTTGAAAAATTTAATGGTTTTTTTAAATAGAAAAAAATAAAAGCCTTTAGTGTTTAAACTAAGAAATAAATCTAATTGAAAAAATTGATAAAGTTTTTAAATAAAACTTTTTCACAACTATATTTAAAAAATACTTTTCTGTTTTTTAATGGTTTTATTGGAGTAAAAATCTTCGCCATGTAATAAGATCTGTATACTAGGTTGGGAGGAGTTTCTGTTTTTTATTGTCGAATTACTTAAAATTAATCTTTTGCTTAAAAGTTAATTAATTAAAAAAAGTGCGAATTAAATTTGATAAATATTTGAGAATTTTTTATTAAAAAGCGCACAATATTAAGGGTAATATAAATCAAATTGATATTATAGTTTTTGAGTAAACTAAAAGAAACGCTCTTAGAACAACCCAATAATTTCTTTTCACTTCTCAAACAGTCAATTGCTTACCAAATTTATTCTAGATACTATTCATGAAAAATGCAAAAAACTTGCCTACTCCAAATGGTACCCTTTAAAGTTTTCTTATCAAATAATTGTCCACATTCAATGAACCATTTATTTAAAGCTTAATTATTCAATTCTCTCGTGGTCTACAATTTATTCGCATTTTAACTTAATTAACTTGTTTTAATTTGTTTCTTAAAAAAAATAAAAAAAAGGAAAAATAAAAAAAAAAATTAAATAATCAAAGGTTTATGTCGGAACAACTTTGGAAGTACACTTCTTAAAAAATTCATTTGTATGGTAAGCTTAACTATGGAAATACAAAGCAAACATGAAAGTTGAAAAAATATTCTAACATTATAAAATATTAGCAAGAAATCAATATTAAATTCTAAACCTCTTTAGAAAGCTTATTATTTAAACTGATAAATAAATAAAATTTAAGCAATTTAATAAAAAAAATTGGAATTAAAATTTTCTAAACTTTTTAAATAAGATGGCAAAAAAATCCACTATTATTATTTTATTGAGATTAATTTCAACTTTGGTCACATAATAATAATAAATATAAGCTACAGCAAGCATGCTTGCGGAGACGTCTTTCTAGGAAGACATCTATGGTAGCTAGATGCATTGAAATCTCCTTAAATTTGTCCACCGGAATATTTCCATGCATCGAGTCTATTCTTGAACTGGTTTACAGTCGAGGCATCGATTACTTTCTCAGGTAGGCTGTTCGACACTCTAATCACACGATTTGTGAAAAAGTTTTCACGCTGGGCGCAGTTGGTAGGTGCTTGGACGGACAGGCGCCTCTTGTGCCCTCTAATACCTTGTGCTGGTCCTGGTTGGGAAAGCGAGCTGCAATGCGGGGGAGGTCTGACCCAATCTATGTTATTTAAGCCGCTTCTTATCTTGAACATTTGGATCATGTCTCCTCTTGTCCTGCATTCGCTCAGAGTGGGCAAACCCAAGATGGAAAGGCGGTCGCTGTAGCTTAAGTTACGGATTCTTGGAACGAGTTTGGTCGCTCGTCTTTGAACTTTCTCAAGAATGTTGCTGTCCTTGGCAGTGTAGGGAGACCAGACCAAAGTATTTTGTAGTATTTTTAATTTTTTAAAAATTAAAATGTGTATTCCTTTTGTATGTAATTACTGTTTAAAAGTAATTTACGCAAACAATTAAACTTGGCATGAAGTTAAAGACAATAAACGAAAAATATGGATCAAATTCTCAAATCTCATCGGTGTTAAATAAAACTGAAAAAATCTAATTGAAAAAAGTGATTTTCAAAAATAAATAAACTAAAATTTTTTAAAATAAAACTTTATATTCTTAAAAAAAAAATTTGATGCTATGACGTTGTAAAAAGTTGGCTAACAAATTCGACCTTAGTGTGTGTAATAGGACAAAAAAAATGTCACCTCAAAAAAAGTAACATCATAATCTAAAAACAAATCAAATGCGTTCACACCACACTCAAAAAGCCAAAAACCAAAAATAAAATTAATATAAAATTAGTATAAACAATTTGTCCAGCTATGCGGATACAATGCATGTACTCGACATTAACCAAAGCACATCCAAAATTCAGACATGCACAGCCACTAAATGTTACAAATAAATAATTTGATCACTAGCCAAGAATAATAAATAATAATAATTCGACTAAGCCGCGGCCGCAACTATCAGCCACGTCAACTCACGCGCCAACTCTTTCGCCCGAACAACAAACCTCCACAAGCCGAACACAAAAATCATCACCTCCTAAAAAACAACAAAGACCACCACCTCTTAAAAAAACACAGTGCGCACAAAGCATGACCTTGACCACTCAACTCGACTAAACCCAACACAAAGCAAGAAAGAAAAAAAAATAAGCGCCAATGACCATGACCTCGCTCGGCTCCAAGACCCAACCGAGCCACCGAGAGGAAATATTCCACTCCATACTGACCAACAATTTAGACAGACTAAAGCAACTAGTTAGCAGCGAAAACGTGAACATTAAGGACCGCAGCGGCTACACCCTGCTGCACATGGCCACCAACAACGACAAGACCGAAGTGGCCAAGTGGCTGGTGGCCGCCGGCGCCGACATCAACATCCACTGCAACACTCACACAGTACTCGGCACCGCTCTCACCAAGGCCAACTACGACCTGTTCGACTTCCTTCTGGACAACAAGGCCGAATGCATCGGCCGCAACCAACTTAACGTGTTGCACGAAGCGGCCAACAAAAACCGTCTTGACATCGTGCTCCGGCTGATCGAAAAAGGCGCCGACCCCAACCTATTCAACTCGATGCACATCACGCCGCTCACCATCGCCATCGGCCACAAGAACAAGCCCATTGTGGAACTCCTGCTGGAGAACGGCGCCTGTGCCAACCTGCCAGACAAAAAAGGCAACACCTCACTGCACGCGGCCTGCTCTCTCGCCGACCAGGCCATAGTCGCCTGTCTGCTCGACAACACCGAGTGCGACCTCAAGCTCAAGAACCTAAACGAAGAGACCTGTCTGGACTTGTTGTTCGTGAGTTTGATCAAAGAAAATCGGCTCTCGTTCGACCTTTCCCTCTTGCTCAGACTAATCCAAATGGGCGCCGTGTTCTCCATGCCCTGGAACTATGTGCTCAATCAGACAAACTACTTGTGCTTTCTCAAGCTAATGGCGTTCGTGTGCAAGCACTTTGGCGGCCGGCTTCGTCATCTGTTCGCCGCTGAGCGGCCCTTTTTTGCCGATCTCATTCTGACCGGCTATTGGAAAAACTCTCTGCTAATCGCCATCAAGTACGCCATACTGGGCGTCCAGGACCAGGCCAAAATGGACTGTTTGATCAAGCAACACGAGCTGCTCAGACTTGTCGACATCATTTTGTTCAGCGACGAGTTCAATGTGGACAAAAGAGAGCTATTGTCCACCCTGTACATGTTTGACGACGAGGCCGACTCGGTCGACCCGCCTGTGCCCAACTATTTGTACATGTACGTCAAAAAGTGTTTCAACAAGCCCTTTAGCTTGAAAAATTTGTGCCGCAACCGGATCCGCGCCAGTCTGCCCGATCTCGGCGAGTCCACCGTCAATAGGCTCAAGGTCAAGGACGCACAGCTAGTCGACTATCTCAACTTTGACACCCACAAGGCCTAGCTCCGCCGCCAAATGCCGCTCATGTGTCCATTTATTGTTGTACAAATGCTGTTGTTGTTGTTGTTGTTGTTGTTGTTTGTGTGGGAATGCAGCTAATGAATTGGGTAAGTTTGGTCGGACGCCGCTCATCAATTAAATCGTCAATTTATGTGTGTGTGTGTATGTGTGTGGGTGTTTGTACATTTATTTTTGTTGCTTTTAAGGTTAATTTAAAAGATAATT
>QEOQ01000707.1:181887-208764 GCA_010279815.1 Brachionus plicatilis
GAATAAAAAGAGTACAAAATCCGAAAGACAAAAAACTTAACGGAAAAATATATTTGACGCATAAAAAAAAAAATTATAGTATAAAAAAAAATTTAATAGCGCATAAACCAAAAAAAATTAAGTAACGTATAAAGATTGTGTCATTAAAGCATATAAAAATTAGTCTCGCACAAAATAAAGCAAGTTAAGCATAAAAAAATATTATAGCATAAAACAAAAATAATTTAATCAATATTTAGAACCGACTTGGCCTTTGGGAGTTGATCACGTCTTTTTTTAAATTGTGTTTCTTAGATATTTCTTTCAACGTTAGCCTTACGTTTAGATCGACGATACCGACTGAACCTCCACCGTTTTGTAACCTTTGTAAACAAAACTTCGGATGAAACTTCCCATTTCTAAACTTTTTTACTTTTGCTTTTGATTTACGATTAAAGACCTAAAAATTGAACTCGTCATTGAAGATGACTATGTACCAATCTTTAACTGTCCAATTAAGTCTCTGTTATCTATACCACTCATATCTTTTTTATATTTTTTTTATTTTATTCTTAATAAATTTTTGATTACTTATGCTTGAAATTAAATATTCTTATGCTTTCAAAATTTTTTTATGCTTTAATAAAAAAAATATGCGAGAAAAAAAAAACAAAAAAAAATCTTAACTTTTTATTCATTATGCTATGGTTTAATTTTTTATGCTTTATTATTTGTATTTATGCGTCAAAACCCCCCGTTCAAACTTAACTTCGCAAAGATAATATAATTAAAAAACCAAATAATATTTTGATTTTTAAAGAAAACGCCAAAAAATATAGGGGTCTAAACAGAGCAGTTCAATCAAACCAATCGTCATACATTACCGTCATATAATAAAAAATTTGAAAAATACAATATTAAAATTTATCGAAAAAAAAGTGAATGTATAAAGAAAAAATTATTAACTTTACTAAAAAATTAAAAATAATCGATCATTTTGGTTAATTTTGAACATACTTTTAATTTAAAATTTTTTTTTTTAATTATAATTTAATAAACTATGTTAATCAACGTTACATCAAGAATTTTATAAAATTCTACCTAAATATTCAGCAAATTTATTATTATATATAAAATGAGCAATTTGATATAAAGTTTTGATCATAAACTTCAACATGCCATTTTTTAACTAAACTTTATTAGACATTATTAGAAAGAAAATCAGGTAAATTTTTATCTGAAGTAAAAATATATTCTTAATCAATATTTTGAATAAAATTGAAAACAAAATCAATTTCGGAGGTACTTGAATATTTTAAGACTTTTTCAATTTATCAGATAAATCAAGCGAAATTAGCAATTTATGGCTCAGGTAATTATGAAATTGCGTATCTTAACAGAAAATTGTCAGTCTCAAGTAATACTTGGTGCCTTCTTACTGACGAAAAGAAAAAAAATCTTGCCAGAATTTTTAAAAATGATTCCACCACCTAAAGATCAAATTAAAATAAAAAGAAACGTAACTTGCCTTTACAAAAATCAGAAAAAAGTGGTAAAAGATAAAAAAATAAAAAATTTCGTCTCATTCAAGTTTATCATATTTTTACGTAATTAAAAATTTAAGACATAGACTCTATTTTTTTATTAAATTCATAAAACTAAAAATATCAAATATTACAATTATAAATTGAATTTTTCTCAATTAATATGAAATCATTTGAAATTCTCAAAAACTATACTTTCTGGAGAAAAACTAAGCATATTTTTAGAAAGCTCATTTATTTCTCTTCAATGAAAGTGCGAGTCAGTAGGGGATCAGTCGTATTAAATTGGGGGTCAGGTTTTCAAAAAAATAAAATAATTCAATTTTCACAAAAAAAATGGGGGTAAGTATTTTAGTTGGGCCTGATTTAATGGTTATTACTAAAACACGGACTCATACTTATCTCCCCCATTAATACTATGCTTTTTATACCCACCATTTTTTTTTTACCAGCTTTCACGCAAGACCAAAATCTAAGCTCTAGCACATTTGGTTCGACCTCTATTTAAGCTTGAAATCAAAATAGATAGTTTTAATTAATTAAATTTATTTTTTCAATTTTTCATTAAAATAATTTATTTTTTAAGACTGTGTTTATTTAAGTTTTTTTCATTTTTTTAATTTTTTCCATTCTTTAATTAATGAATTGGAAATTAAGGTTTTCTAAAATGCTGACTGAACTGGACATTTATTTTGTTTCAAGAAATAGTTGCTTTTTATATTTCCAAAATTACATTAATTAAAGAAAATTCAATTATTGAGTGTCAACGATAAAAAATTGGGGTACTTTGTTTTATATTAGGATTCAGTTTTTAACAAAAATTAGTGTTTTTAAGATTATGTAATCCTACCAAATAATACGTAAAATTACGTAAAAAATGGTTTTTGCATTATATTTCTTAAACACTGTAAAAAAAATGGAAAAAAAAGTTTAAAATTAAAATTTAAAAAAAAAGTCCGAACAACATGAATTTTTTACTGTTAAATGCTCAAACAAATTAAATTAAAATTTTAATATAATCCTACCTTTTTAGTTTTATTTTTTAAAATTTTTTTGACTAATAAAATATTTTTGTGCCAATTTAAATAATATTTTGACTTTTTTTACTACCGTAAACTCGTGTTAACGACTCTAAGAGTAAAGCCCAAATCCAGCCTTTAAAAAATATAGATGTAAATTCTCAAGTCTTAACTCAAAATTCAAAAAAGGTAAATACAGATAGAAAAAAAAGAAAAGAAGAAGAAAAAAGCTTCCATGTGTTCGTAAAATTATCAGACCCAATTAAATTTAACATTTCATCTCTTGATCATTCATTTAAATAAAACTCAAATCCGATTATTGAATAGAATACAATAAATTTTATAAACCCTTTAATTTTACCTTTATATTCTTACAAAAATGCTATTAGAGTTAAGTTCAAAAAAAGAAAAAAGCTTAAATTTGACTTATTTTCCATTTTTTAATTAACTCTACAAATTTTTTAATTTTTAGTTTTTTATGAGAGCAGATTTTTTTGTAAGAAAATTTAAATTTGAGCTTTATTTTTGGAAAATATCCCATATTCAGGGTATTTTCTAGCTAATTAAATTTTAATTTATAAAAAAGAAATGATGTAATCAACTCTAGAAGAAAAAAGGTTGGATTTGGGCTTTACTCTTAGAGTCGTTAACACAAGTTTACGGTATTTATTTTATTATAAACATTTTTGTTACTAATAAAATACATTTTTTCCTAGATAAAATGGTTGCCTATTTTAAAATCATGTGCATTTGTAAATATTTTTGGAGATGTTAAATATAGGTTGATACAATTTAAGAGACCATCTTTTTACTTTCAGATAGAATTTGATTTTGAATTTTTTAATTTTTATTTTAATTTTTTTGTTTTAATTAGATAATGATGAACATTTTTTTCGAGATGCTGGTACCACAAATTTGTGTAATAAAATACAAATCCTACAGAACTAATGCGAAGATTTTAAATCGTTTCTAATCTCTTTAGATTCTAAATAAATTAAATATATTCTAAAAGTTTCAAATTTTTTATAAAAAAAGACTGATATAAAAAAATTTTATAAAAAAAAAATTTTGTTTCAAAAATGATACATTTAAACAAAAGTCTAAAAATGAAAGCTACCTTTTTAAAATTAAAACATGAATTTTATAAAATTTTACTTGATTTTGAATTTTCGAAAATCTAGTATTAAAATTATACGGTATTTTGAAATTCAAATACAAATTGAACAAAAAAATAATAGAACATACTTAAAAAAATACTGCAACAAAGTGCACTTAACTATGTTGCACCTTTTTAACCTAAAATAAAATTATTATTTTCTTCTTTTTTTGTTGTAAATTAATCCAGTAATCGATTTAAATTTTATTCATATTTTATTTTTTGTCCTATTAAAAAATGAGAAAAATTATTTTAAGTAAAAAAGGTGCAACTAAGTATGTATCACTAATTTTTTAAGAATATGTTATTAACTTAAATTTTAGTTCATCAAAAAAAGAAGTATTTTTGTTCAATTTATATTTGAATTATACAAACTTTTACTTTTTATATATTTAATATCTATAAAATGCAAGCCTAAATTCCTTTTCTAATTTATAAATACAATAATAAAAATTTTATTTCAATAAACCTCAAAATTGTCAATCTCCTAAATTAATTAATTTTTAGTCAAAATAAAATAAAAATTCTTTAAACTAGTTCTTAAAAAGTTTTTGGTTATTTTTTAAACTAAGATTTGAAAAAAATCTCAAGCTTATAATTGACACACTCGGCCTGTTTTATATTTTTAGCAAAGGAAACCTATTAGCAGGGGAAAGAAAAGCAAAATATAGGATTTTTTGAAGAAATTTCGGAGCGATGTCTTTAAGAGTGATCTAGTTATTACTCTGTATTTAGCATAGTTTTTATTTATAATCTTACTTAGAGTAAATTACCCAAACATCACACATAAATGGTAATTATTCAAGTCACTTGAAAAATTTTTCATGGTGTCCGGTAATTTTAGTAGCTATTTTTTTAGGCGAATAGTAAAAAGATTTTAGATCTATGATTAGAATTTTCAAGAAAAAATTTTAAAAATTCATGTTAAATAAGCTGCAGGTTTTATTGAAAAAAGTTTTTAAGAAATCTTTGTTGACCTTTTTTATAATTAAAATAAATGGTTGTTACAAACACTTTCTGTTCAATATCAATTTTCAAATAAAGAGGAGAATTTTTGAAATAGGAAAATTAAAATTAAAATTTAATTAGAACTAGATTTTTTTATCGCATTTAACTCAAATTCATATTATTACATACGATGACAAGAAAAACAAAATTGTTTGTAGATTGTTTAAATTTTAATTGCCATTTTGAGAAGAATTCACGCCGAGAAAAGCCACGATACTTTGTCCATTTTCCAAGTTTAGACAGGGACAATTTAAAAGAGCTTTGATACAATGGGTTCGCAAAGAAAGTTTCACACACAAGCTACACAGAAATTTCATTTAATTTTAGATAAATATTTTCTTTGGGCTTTATAACTCTTAAACGATCAAGCTTTGAGGTAGATTTATAAAGAAATTTTCTAAATTTTTTCCTTTTTGCGGATCGCCAAAGTTTGGTATTTCTAAGTCAAATATTTAAATGAGCAGAAGGAAATTTTAGATTTACCAAAAGAAAAATAGACATGTTTATCTTTTCTTTCTTGATCTAAATTCAAGATGCACAAAAAACATCTTTTGATTTCCGCCCACATTTAATTTTGGCTAAATTGAATTAGTAACATTTGAAAATGATTCTTCACATGTTCGTTCAATCTAAAACGTGATTTTTTTTTATTCTTCTATATTAACTCAATAGATTTTAATTGCCTAAAAAATAGATTTTCAAATTTTAATTTAAAGATTTTAAGTCAAAATTTATTGATCTTCAGTTAAATAATAAATTTTCATTTTATTCTTTTTTTCTATTAATTGAGTTTGTTTGATGAATTTAAAAACTCTTTATTCAAAATTTAATAAATATTTTTATGTTTTTTTAGTCTATTTTAGTCGACTTGAAAACAGACGTTTTGAAATTTTTTTTTTTATAATACTCAAGTGTAATAACTGTTTGGATATAATTCCTTTAAAATAAAAAAGTAAAAAAAATATATTAACCAAAATTTTAGAATATTTAAAATATAACAAAAAAATTTAGCCTAAAAATTTTTTTACATTTTACTCGTAAGAAAGTTTAAAGTTATTCTAAAGGTAATTTAATTTATTTTTTTAGTCTTTGATTAAACAATCATGTAAGAATTTTTACGATAACCTTGTAAGAAATAATAAGACTTTAAATAATTGATTTCTTTTTATGCTTCAGGTAACAATTTAGTAGAATAAAGCAATTTAAAAGAAATCATACACCAATTTTTAATGGTACGACATTAAAAATAAAAGACAATTAATTTTTTAAACCATAACAATTTCATTCTAAATCTACTGCATACAAAAAAATTAGATAAAAAATTTATTCAATTAAAAAAAAAATGTTTAGTAACTACATTCAAAATCTTGGCTACTTTGCATCTCCAAACGAAATGCTCAACCAAGCATTGAGAATACAGTCCTCTCAAGAAAACTACAAAAAACTGATGTTAGGAAGCAATTTCGGTAGCGAAAAGGGTCAAAAACCATTTTCTGAGGTCAAAGTAATTTCAGCTGAAATTGCCTTTATATTTTTTAATTGAAAAATTTAAGGAAAATCAAAAAATGCTGATCATTCGTCACGGAGAAAGAATGGACACCTATTATGGTCCATCGTGGATCCAAAACTCATTCAACCGGAATGGCGAATATGTTCGCAAGGACTCCAATATGCCTCAGACTCTGATATACAGAGAAAATCCCTATGAGTTCGAATTTGATCCTCCATTGACAGAAAATGGGCTGAATCAGGCCAGAATACATGGCGAAGAATTGGCCAAGACTGGAATGCGAATCAAACATGTTTATTCTTCGCCAGCTCTTAGATCAATTCAAACTGCTGACAAAATTCTGGAAGGCATGGGCCTTAAGGACAGAGTCAAAATTCGCATTGAAGTGGGACTTTTCGAATTAATGAGCTGGCAATTGTACATACCATCTAGCTATCCGTGGATAGACAAGATAAATTTAAAAAATTTTGGCTATAACATAGACATGAACTACAAATCAGCGGTGTTGTTTGAAAGTCTTAAAAAAGATGAGACAATCTACGATTACTACAAGCGGTCACACCATGTCACCAAGCGAATATCCGAATTGCATGAAGAAGGTAAGATTGGTCTTTTTTTTAACACTTTTTTAATAAATATGAAAAATATTATAAACAATTTTTTTTTAAATTTAAAAAGATTTTTAAAGTTAAATTTTTTTTATAAAATATTTAGGAAATTTAATGCTGGTGGCTCATGCTCCAAGTTTGGAAGGATGTTCGCGTTTGCTGTCTGGAGAAACTATGCGCTCTAATGAAGAATTCGCAGCTATAATTCGAAAAATACCTTTTTTGTCTATTGCTCAGTGTGAAAAAAATGCCCAAAATGGAAATTGGCGCTTGACGCCACTTTTGAGCTCGTATGAAAAATTTCAGCGAGCGCTGCACTCGGGCCTGAATTCAAAGCGTCAAGCTCACAAAAGTCAAAAGTAGCTTAGTGGCCGAGTAAATAAAACAGAAGACTGTGAAATATATTCTCATAAATAGAAAATAGTAAAATATTTAATTATTGATTTTTTGGCGTCCATTTAACAATGGTGTCCAGTTCAAGATACCTAGACAATGAAAGAATCAATTATTTAGTATTCTTCCTCAATCGACCACAAATGTTTGAATTCGTTTTATTTGCTGATCTTTTTATTTTATTTTTTTTTTGTTTGAATTAAGCTTTTTTTTTTGTTCCTCAATTATTTTTTGTGTATTGCAATCTATTGCAAATTTTATTAATAAAAATGCTATAGAAACTAAATTTTTGTGTCCAAAACTTAATCAGCTATTTGAATCTTTTAGTTTTTAAGTTTAATCGATTTTTTATTCAAATTTGCTTTATTTTTTTTAATCCGACAAAAGCTTATTTTGTCTGATAACAAAAAACCTATCAATTTTTTGTTATTTTTTGCCTTTTTCTCTAAAAACAAGAACTTAAAAAAAATTTTCCGACTATTTTAAAAGATGCTTTTAAGTTGAAATTTATTGGAATTTTTTTATAAAAGGTAAATTTTGATCTCACTTTAGATTGTTTTTTTGGAATACTTACACCTAAATGAATTTTTAATTTTTATTGAGAGAGTTTTGTTCGAAGTTACAATTAGTTTTTTGTTTTCGTTTCTGAATCCATTCAGTCTTTGAACAGTTATGCAATATTCATTTTTTTGAAATTTTTTCTTTGAATAAATTTTTAAAAAAAATTATTTTTAAGAAAAAATGACAGCCTCTAATTCAAATTAGATTTTATTGACTTTGAACAATTTTACTTGAAGATATTTTTTAATAAAGATCAAAATGATGTCTTTGATTCTTGGGATTAAAATTAAGCTGGTCATTTCACTCTTTGTTTAGGTCAATATTTTATTAGAAAGAGAAATTGAAACAGTTCACAATTTTTTTTAAATTAATATAAGCAAAATATTTTAGTACATTGAGTAAAGTTTACTCGTAGGTAATCTAAACAAAGTGTTCGAATTCAATTTCTACAAAAGTCTATTCACTTAATTAACCCTTTTGTCAGAGTTGTTCTCATGATTTGTGCCCGATAACATTTGTTTTTGATCAATACATGTTTTGTTTACACATGGCTATAAACTGTTCTGAGAACTATTGTCACAGTTCATGTCTTTGGCTTATTTAAATTAAATTTAGCCTATTTTCAAGGATTTAAAAGTTTTACAGCTAGAAATATTCTAGGAGGTAAATACATTTAATTTTTTTTTGCTAATTTTAAATTTTAGTTTTTTTTTAATTAAATTTATTAAAATATTTTTGGTTATATATTTTTTTTTAATTAAAGGTTTTGCCACTAGAAATTTACTGGTAGGTGAATCTATTTGATAAATTTTTTTTAAGTTTAAATTTTAAGTAGACTTAATTTATTACAGAATTTTTATTAATAATTTTTTTTTTCAATTAAAGATTTTAAAATAATAAGTGGAACGTTTCCGAAACAATAACCTGATCGGATCTGAACTAATATTTAGGTAAGAATAAAACTATGCAGTTGAATTGTAGGAAAAAATTGTTTTTTTTTAATTAAATTTAAAACAAATAAGGAAAAAATTGGAATTTCTCCTAAATTAAGAAACTTTATTTGTATTGATCAACTAAACTGGAAGTTTTTTTTCCAACAGAAAGAAATCACTCAAACAATATTTTAGTTTTAATTGAAGAAATCTCGTTCAAAAATTTTATTCTGCTAAAATTTTCTAGTGACAAATTCTTAGACGATTTTTAGTAATTAACAAACAAATTTTTGTTTTTTCCTAGACCGAGATTACTTCAATTTAAAGAAAATAATTTTTGCGCATGTTTGTTTTTCTAAATTCTATCGCTCAAAAGAATAACTAGCCCTTAGTTTTGTTCTAAGATGGTTGCCAATTTTAGCTGTAGTAAATTTCTTATGTCAAACAATCGCTAAATTGCTTTGGTAACAGCTCAAGTATTTTCACCATTTAGTGAGTTTTTTTATTTTTATCGGTGTTGTGAAAAATTCTAAAGCTTATATATATTTTCACCTTAGAGCAACATACATTTTTCGTTCATTTATTTATGAAACAAATAATTTTTGTATTAATTAATTTATTTAAATTAAATCAAATTGAATTAAATTTTTATTTTGTGATTAATAAGTTTTTATCGGTAATGAAAAAGTCACCTCTAATATGTGATTTAAAAAAATTTTAGTTGTTTGGGATAAACAGAAATTTTAAATGATACAAAATTATTTAGAAATAAGCAAAAAATTTATTTATTTAATTTACAAAAATTAAATAAAACGAATGCAGCATTTTAAATATTTTCATGAGTAAAATAAAAATTTCTAGTTAAAAATTTTTTAAATGAGTTGACAGAAAAAGATAAAATTAAAAAGAGAATTTACTTTTTTTAAATTACAATTTAGCATAAAAAAAATAATTCAAATCATTGCTTCAATTCATAAATTAATACATAAATTAATAATTTTTGTTATTGTCTGAGTAGGTATTTTTTTCCGAAAAGAATCTTTTCAACCATTGTTTTATGTCTGAATTTCTAATTTTTAAGTAAATAATCTATTTGGTTTATATTAATAAAATTGATCATCCATGTGATCAGAACCCGAACCAGATAATATTGAGTTGTTTAAAAGGTTTTAGGTCTATTCAATAAAACAGTAATCAAAAAGTGTTCTTCTTTTTTAGTTATTAATTAAATTCTTTTTTTTCATTTTCATTAAATTATTAATTTAAATTTACAATTTTTCAAACTTGATTTTAAATCTAATAAAGTTAAATTTTTGACTTTTTTCTTTTTTTTATTTTTCAGATTTTTCAAATTTTTTCCTACAAAATTTTAAAATCCTTTATTACAAGATTTAATTTCAATTAGCTTATATTCCAGATGATTTTTTATTCAAATTTTTTACTTTAATATTTAAAAAATTACAATTTTTTACTGTTAAATGAAAAAAAATCCGGATAGATTTTGACCGTGTCCGAAGCAGATTTTAATTTAAAATATTTGAAAAAATTGGAAAGTTTAATTTTCTAATGAATATTTTCTATCAATAAATATATAAATTTATTGACCCTAATCTTAATTTTAGTTATCTTCAGGAGCGTAGTCAGATAGTCTGTCAGATGTTCTCGAATGAGCGTATCAAAGTGGAAAAAATAAAAAAAAAATTAGATTTTACTAGACTAGATGAAATGTTATGAGTGATAAATATAAATATAAAAATTTATAAAATTCCTAATTTTCAATTTTTTCTGAAAATTATGACTATTTTTGATAAATTGAACTTTTTAAAGGGGGCTCAGTCCCTTTTAATTTTTTAATACGGTAGCTTGAGAAGCAATCATTTCCTCTCTGGCTACGGTTATCTTTTCTTTTATGATTTTTTAATTAAATTATTATTTGCAGAGACATCCTAAATGAAAAAATTCAAATTTCTAATTTTAAAAATTTTATGTTAGACTGGTTTTATTTCTCAAGTTTTAAAAAGCTACCACAGTGATGAAAGATTTAAATTTTTAAATTAATTAAAATAAAAATATTGGAGGGTTTTTAATTAAATCAAGTCTTAATTTTAAGTATAATATTTAAAAAAAAATTGTTTAAAAATACAATAATAATTATCTAACTAAACTGTAATATGAAAAAAAATTATGAATATTAATTTGTGTAAATCTTTGATTTAAATGAATTTCATTGTCAATTGCTTGAGGTCTGAGCAAGAACTGATCAAAAATCAGTCATATTTTTAGATCTAACCACTTTGATTATGAATAATCATATTTTTTTGCAGACATTATTTTCGCCTAAAAAATAAAGTAAAATTAGGTCTTTTTCAGGATCTTGAAAACTAAGTATTTCACAAAAAAATGGAATCATAATGAAAAAGTATACAGAAATCGATTAAAACATTTAGTTTATTAAATTTTAGTTTAGGTCATTAGAGTTGCTTTTTTACAAATTAACACAAAAGATTGGTTTTCAAGATTTAATTTTCATTTTTTAGACAAAAGTCAGCCTACACAAAAACAAAATATCATTTTCTCTCAAGCCGCTAAAAGGTTAATGTTTTTTACACATTAGACCATTTGTTTTCTTAAAACTTGATCAAAATAAACCTTTAATTTATAAATATTTGGAAGAGTTACACAATGGCAGGAATTAATCTTGCATTGAAAACTCACTTGATGGCTATTAGTTTTTGTTTTGATATCAACTCTATTTTCAGGTTTGAAAGAATCCTGAAAATTACTTGACATAAGTACATAATCTTGTTAAAAATTTTGACTTGAAAAAATAATCGTTTTCATTTATTAGAAATGTTTTTTTATTTTTTATGTATTTGTTCTAAAATATTTAGTTTAAGAAAAGAATTCACTTGAAGCACTACAATTTCAAGTATTGAACAGCTTAATTTTTAAAATTAAATAGTTTTTGCTTTAGAATTTTGTCTTGATTTTTGACAAGATCAATTGTTTGAAAAATGGACTTTTAAAATTATATTTGCTTGTATTTAAATACTTTAATTTTGGAAATTCAAATTTAGGATACAAAAGTTAAAAATAAAAGCTCTAAGAAACAGGCTTTGTTTAACTATATCAGTAATTTTCACATATTTTCTATTAATAAAAATGGCTTTAATTATTTTTTAATTAAACACAATGTTTGACCATTGGTAGTTTTAAAACAAAAAAAAGAACAAAAATTTAAAGTTTGAAATTGTTTCTATAAATTGCATTAGCGGAATAATACTGTCTTTAAAGTAATTTTTTATTTCAATGCTAATATTAGCCGAAATTTTAATTCCTTTTCAATATTTTAAAAACAGATCTTTATTTCTTTGAATGTAAAACTTTTTATTCTCCCTCAATCACGGGGCTAAAAGATCTGGGATAATCCGACCTGCCGTGGGGTCACCACTAAAATTATTAAATAAATTCAGTTTATCACCTTAATCCAGCCTCTTTAAATATTTTTCAAAGGAATTTTCGTAAATTTTAATGTGTGATCATTTTTTAGAATTTCCTGGGCTTAGGGTGATACACTGAATTTTAAAGGTGATACAAATTATAGAATCAATTTTAGCCTTTCAAAAATATTTTCATTTTTTTTAAATAAATTTTTGCAAATGGGTTAGGTTCTTTTAAAAAAAGCCCAAAAAAGAATTTGTTTTATTATTAAAAAAAAATAGGATAAAATTCAAAATATCTCTTTTAATGTAATCAAATCATTTGACAGTTCGATAAATTGTTTGATAGTTCAGCAATTAATAAAGTTTTTTTGGTTATCTTTTTAAAAATTTGAAGTATGATTAATGCACCTTTTAATTTTTTGTCAAAATTTTGGAAGCAAATTTTAAGAGAACTCCTGCACAGATGTTCTTGAATTTTTAACTAAATAAAGTTGAATATATTTTAATTAATTTGTTGGATTTTGTTTTTTGATTTTAATGAAAATAAAATTAAGTATTAATCCATGAATCTAATCACTTATTTGGTGCATTAAACATAGCTTTTTTTCTTTTAAATTGGCAACACTAAATTTAATTTTCTTAAAATATTTATTTTATGTTTTTTTTTTTTTTAATTTTAAAAGAAACAGTTTTGTGTAATGGTTAAAATTTAAGAACTTGAATTCTCTAAGCACAGTTTAAGTCTCAGTTGGACTAAATTTTTCTAAAAAAATTTGGCAAGCTTGGTAGACAAGAAGCTCGAAAATTAAAAAAATAACTAAAAAAATAAATGAATTAGAAGTGATCAAAATAACAAAAAATAAAATAATCAATATAAATTGAACACCAAAAAAACACCAAGCGTATCTAAATTTTAAAAAATAAAACCAGAATTTTTTGGGCTTTTTTTGCTTAAAGTAATATTGAAAAATGTTAAATAGAAAAAAAATCTTGCCACATAAAAAAATATTTGCAGAGTTTTGCAGGTAAAATAACAAATTAAAAAATTTAATGGTTACCATAAAAAAATTTTCTAATTTAAAAAATACTTTAAACTTTTTTTAAGCAATAATTTTGTATCATTAACTTCGTTTGACGTGATTTTCACTTTATTGAATAATATAATTTGGTTTTCAAATAAATTTTTTTTTCTTAAATCTTGCATCATATTTTAAAATAAATCAATATTTTAGAATAAAAAAAGACAAATTTTATTTTAAAATTTAGACCAGATCAATTAGGGTACTTTGAAAATAATCAACAAAATTTGATGGATTCAAGAAAATTTTCAAAAAGTCATAAACTATTTTAATTCAAATAAAAATAAATACGGGGTAAATATTTTTTAAATACCATGCAAGCCAAATCTCTTCCCACTTCTCAAAAAGTTGTTTATTTGAGAATAGATCAATTGACCTTTTAAAATAAAACAAAATCACATTTTAAATTAAATATGGATTTGTTTAATGGCAAGGGAGAAAGAGAGGAATGAGTTGTATGCATGATCTAGCTATATCACGGTCGAATTGCTGCCAAAACCAAAGATTCGGACAATTGCAAAAGATTGATATCTAAAAATAATTTGTTATAATTTAAGCATCTTTAAATTACGCTTATCCGATCTGAAAACTATAAGTTCATTTGCCCAAGCGTAAAATTAGTTATCAAGCTAAGTTAAATCGAATATTAGATTTGTAAATTTGGTCAAATGGAAGTTAAAAAAAAGCTTGATGAAGATTTAACCCTTTGGACTAGTTTGAAACATGCTGACCAAGCTAATTACATGTATTTAATTACAATTTTTTTTTCTATCAAAAATAAATCTCTATTAGACAATAATCTGAGACTACTTATTCGGAAATTTCGATTTAAAATCAAGTAAAAAAGGGTTTAGGCCAAATAGTTTGTAATGAAAACTTATTAAAAGTATTATCAAGCTAATCGAAAAATAATAAAAGTCTAATCTTTTTTCTTCGTAGCAAAATTTGTTATTTTAGAATTTAAATTGAATACAAAAAAAAGAATTGAATCTTTTTATAAACAAAAGAAAAAAATATTAACAAGAAGATTTGTAGTGGTTACTCAACGTTGAGGCTTAGAATTTATTTTTTATTTTTTAATTTAGTTATAAATTTACTTTTTTTTAGTTTAATTAAAATTTGGTCAAAATTGTATGGCTTGAGCTAAGTAAACAATTTCAACTAGTGATTTTGCAGTATTTCCTTTATATGCTTTTTGTTTTAATGGAATTTTGGATATACAAATATGCCGTATATGTGACCAAATAGTCGTTATTTTGTTAATGAGATCACAAAATAAATTAAATTTAAAAAATAAAAAATTATTCCTTGAGAGAGAGAGAGATTTTTTTCTATCTGAATGTAAGGAAAATTTGAAATATTTTTGAAATTAGCTAATAATGGGCATTAATCTTGGGAATTTTTTGATAAGGTCAGTGAAAGTATTTTAACTTAAGCTTATTTTAAGACAAATAAGGATTAAAAGCGATTTCTCGTTATTATTAAAGTGGATGTTGTAATTGATTGATAGAAATTATTTTGTTGAGTCCTATGGCTCATTACTTTTCATTAGATTCCTAGGATTATTGTCAAAACAAGTTCAAATGGAACAAGTTTAAATAAAGCATTGTTTTTTTTTCGTACCAAATTTTGTTTGCTTTTAGGTAACAGATTTGTATTGCCAAATATTTGGTAGAGGATTTATTAAAATTTTTTCCAAGAATCGCGGTATATTTTAGACAAAATTTACAACTTAAAAGTAAATTCATAAAAAATTTTAAATAAATTTTTTTTTTAGCCAGGCAAAATTCTGCAAGCTATTGATTAATTAAAGACGATAAAAATAAAATTTTATTTAGCATATAAAAAAATATTAAAATTATTAAAAAAATAATTGAAATCTCTGGGTGTCATAACTTTGTTAATTTTTAAGATTTTCGATCTGAAAAGCCAAAAGCAATGGGTGCAGAGTCATTTGAAAAAGTCAAAAATTAAACAATTTATTATTTTATTTTATTAAAGCAATTTTTTTCTATTTCCCATAGAAATTTTTTTTAATAATTAGATATGGTCGAACAGCTCTATTTAACATTTCAGATCGATACACACAGTTGACTTTAATTAGACTATTTTAAAACATACAATTAATTATCGGAAGCAAAATTTGGTGGAGAAAATTTTTTAAGAAAAAAATTTATTTTTGTATTTTATTTTTTTTGATATTTGCCAAAATCACGGTTGACCCGTTTATAGTCAAAAGAAAAATAATTTCTATTACAAAAATTTATCTCAATTAAGATATCAATAAAATAAAGAGGAAAATTCTTAGAAAATAAAGTTCAATTGTTCAAAATGAGAATAAATAAAGTGGTGTTATAAATAGATCTCAACTGGTAGAGCAAAAATATAAAAATAACATAGACCAGGCTAAATGAAATTGCCCAGTACATATTTTCTAAATAAATTATTTATACAGGACACGTTTTAACTATTTAGGTTAAACTAACAACAAAATGTGGATTTAAAATGTCGATCAGACAAAGTACACGTCTCCATCTAGACATGATTATCCAAACATGACCTCGCACGTTCAATTACTTTCCGAGTTTTAGTGCAGATTCAATGACCTTCGAGATTATTAATTAATTTCTATAAACTTGAATGTCTATGACATTCTTCTTTATTTCACAAGGTTTAGTCCACGACACAGGTTAAACTTTTGGCACAGATTTGATGGGCTAGCTTTTGAACAACAAAACAACAAAAAGCCGTTTGAGCTCAAACAAAGAGCCATGATGGATAGGACCAAGAATCGTAAGAGCTTTTAGCCAAATATTCCTAATTGCTCGTGAGCCTCATGACTAAATTAATCAAGGACTAGATTAATGCTAAAATTTAAAGAATTTATTGTACAATTTGTTTAAATTTGATTTAGCGGTCTATAAATAGACCTCTAGTTTGATTTAAGTCTAACCAAGTTAGATAACCTCTTTAAACTGTAAGCCCTGATATTCACTAAGCTTTTTTTGTAGCTTGAACTCTTTAGTTATTATTTAATTTCAATGGTAATGGACCAGTCTAAATTAAGGACAGATATTGGGTCCCAACTATTAAAAGAGGTTTAGTTAAATCACTTTCCTTTGCATACAAGGAGCGTCTTTCATGTAAGACAACATAAATTGTCTTCTATTTGTTTTCAGCAGGATTTTTTTCAAAAAAATTTGACCAGTTGGTCACAAAATTTGAGACCAAGTTAGTCGGTACCGGTTTGGTGACCACTCTGGTCATAGAGGTTTATGACCAGGTTTTTTGTGACCAAGAAAAAAAATGGTGACCAGGAAAAAAATTGAGTGACCAGAATTTTTTTAATAATTATTAAAATCTTAATAGACATTTGAATTCTTTAAGAGTAAATTTTAATTTAAGAATTTATAAAAAAAATAAAAAATATGAATATCATTTATTTTTATGAACTCTTGATTGATGCATTTTCAGACCTTTTTCGCCCTCAAAAAATCGACCACAATCAGAACATTCAACTGGATTTTTTTCCCACTTAAAACTTTCTTTATTTCGATCTGTACATCTTCGGAGGCCTCAGATATCTCTTGTGATTTTTTTTCGTAATAATTTGATTTCGATTTTGGATCAAGTAAAGTAAAATTTTTAAACTTAACATTTTTACAAATCAAATCATCAAACATTTTTAAACTTATAAGTAATATTTGTTAGTTATTATACAAAAAATAATTTATTGTACAAAAATTTACTTGAAATTTATTTCAAAATTAATTAATATTTTATTAACAATATTTTAGAAATCAAAATTAAATTTATTCAATGTGACCAGCATTTTTTTTTGTGACCAGGACTGTGACTGTGACCTTTTTTGTGAAATTTTCAAAATATCTCTGCAGTACGGGATGAATGTTTAAAACACTTTCATCATAAAAAAAGGAGACTGGTTTCGACTGGGTAATAGAAGCGGTGTAGATAACACTATCCCTGATCACTGGAAGATTGCTATTGTTAACCCTTTATTTAAAAGTAAAGATAATAGATCAGATTTAAATAATTGTCGAGGAAATTCAGTCCTTTCATCAATGGCAAAAGTTTTTGGAAAGCTTTTAGCAAACAAAATATATTTTTATTCTGATTCAAATAAGATATTTTTTAATGGACAACATGGCTTTAGATCTGGACATTCATGTCAAACACTAATACATGAACACAATGGCAAAATGTAAGTAATTTTTCATTTTTACATTTTCATATTTTTGTTAATAGTTTTTGTGTGATATTTCAGAAAATTTTATTCAAGATTTTCATGTGTAGAGTTTTTAAAAATTTTTCTGAAATATTGCACAAAAACTATTAACAAAAATGTGAAAATGTAAAAATGAAAATTTATTTACATTTTGCCAACATATTAGTGAATTGAATAAGGCTATAAAAGAAGGAAAATTAACAACCGTTTCCTTGTTAATTGACTTCAGAAAGGCATTTGATGTAATATACTCTAATTTATTAGTTAAAACTTTTTCAATATGGTTTTGACAATTCTTCATTAGGTCTTCTTTCAAATTATTTTGAAAATAGAACTCAAAAGGTTGGAATGGGAGGTGAACTATCCAAACCCTTAAAGATGAAATTTGGAGCAATAGCGGTGTAGATGATCAACTCGGTGAAGTGACCTCTGTGTCAGGTTGGCGCTGTTTCTCAAATAGGTACTGGAAAAGGAAATGAGCGCCTCCCTTATATCCGCTAGGATAGAAAAGGGACATATTATTTGAGAGAGAGATAGAAATAAATTAGATTTAGTTAAACGTAAAAAAGGACATACAAAATTGACAATTTTTCTATTCAGATATTTTTAGATTTTTTGAAAGAATGGAACAAAATGACAATTAAAAATTGAATAAATTTTCTTTTAGCTTCAAAATGAGTTGTGAGAATGCAACATTAAGCATCCTGCAATGTTTCATCGACTGTTAAAGTCTGCTAATGATGTGCGAAATCTCTGCAAATTGCACTAAATTTGCAGAGTTTAGCAGACTTTGAAAGTTGACGCAACTATGCTTGTTGCACCATGCATCACTCACTGAACCAATTTTGAAGTTAAAGGACAGAAATTTTTTTAATTTTTAATTGCAATATTGTTCCATTCTTTTGTGCTAAACTTCGCAAAAAAAAAATCTGAGTAGAAAAAGTGTTAATTTGGTGTTTCCTTTTTTACTTTTAACTAAATCTAATTTCTTTCTACCTTTTTCTCCCTCTCAAATAATATGCCCCTTTTTAAAAAAAAATTATCTTTTGTTCTGTTCTATGTATTTCTCTAAATTTCACGAAGACCCTTTTTAAAGCTGTCAAATTGACAAAATTTGATACTTGGCTCTCACAGACAAATTCCTATAATTTTTAGTTAACCCAAGCCTTGTTTGGAGTGGCTTTAATTTAAATTTTTTTTTATTATTGAATCCTAATTAAAAAATATATTTAATAGAATAATTAAAAAAAAAAAGTATTATAATAAAAATTAAATAGATAGAATTCTTTAAAGTTTTTTTTTAATAATTTAAATGGAAAGTCATTATAGCAAAAATTAAATAGTTTTTTTAATTTTGTTAATTAAAATCTTCAGCCGGTGTCTCTCGAACTGTCTTCTAAATAAAGTTGTGAAGATTAATAAATGGTTGTATAATTTTCATTTTAAATCACTTAGGGGCAAAAGATTCCTCATTTTTTCCAGATATTTTAATTCTAATAAAGTAGATGCCGGCCCATTCTTTAACATTCAGTGCCCATTCATTAGCACTGATTTATCTAGACTACTGTAATGATGTAATTTGGTGCTCATAATAAAATTTTAGCCTTAAAAGAATATTTCTGGCTTTCAATAGTCTGCTGCAGATGTCTTACTATTCAAGAGAAGAGATGACACACAAAGAAGAAAAAATGGGAAAAATCTTTGATACAGATCATGAAATACGTCAAGAATACCTTTTAAGAAAATTTTTTAAATTTTGTTCGGTTATCTAATTTTACTCTATTTTTGGAGAAAATAATTTTTCCTTTATTTTAATATTTTAATGTTTTACCTATGAGGCTTGAAATAATAATTAATAATGATATCCAATTTTTTAAAGTTGAAAAGATGAATTAAAAAAAGGCAATTAAATGTGCTATAGGACTTCGTTGCGCACCAAAGACTATAGCTTCAGAGGTTTAAGTTAATGTAAAATTAGTTTCTTTTTTTAAATGTTTTATTAAAAAACTAAAAAGCTAAAACTAAACAAAAATACAGTTTAAATATATAAAATCTAATTAAGCCAACGCTTGAATATTTAAACAATGCAGGTTTTTCTAATTTAACTTTTGATAAAGTTTTAAAAGATAAATATAAAAATTAAAAAGATAAATTTAAATAAGAGAATACTGCCGTGTTGTAACAAATGTAAAGTTTTTTTTGTAAAAAAAGTGAGACTGTCCAAAATCAAATATCCGATTACTAATCAATAAATAATTATTTGTAAAAAAAAATTAAAGCCTTGTTTTCAATAATGCACACAAATAAACATTTAATAAGGATTTCTTTTATTTAAAACTTGTCTATTCAACGAATTTAGAGTGGTAGGTCATTAAACCAATTTGGTGTATTTTTGGATCAATATGTGCTCAAAAATAGTTTAGGTGGTTTAGTCGAAATTATTTTTTATTTTTCTAAATAGCATTAATTAAATATTTAAGAAAATAGATTAAGAAAAATAAAGTAATTGTTCAAATATCCTTTTTCCCTCCTTATTGTTTATCTAATTTATCCCTTTGAATTAGGCTTTATTCATTACGCCCAACTCTTTGCCAACCAAAATCACGTATTGGCCATCTAATATCAAAATTTCAATTTTTGTCTCATTGCCAAACAGCTCACAAAATTCATTATTCATCTGCCATTAAACAAATTCTGTGAAGGCTTTTCTTTTAAATGTTTTTTTTAGATATCTACAAACTAGATTTAAAATAAAAATTGGTCACCAATTTTATTAATCATATGACATAGTCGATGCATTTGGAGCTAAGGCTTCGATATAACACAAATTTTTCTAAAAAATAATTATTTTTTATTTTCATTTTGTTTATTTTTATTCAATATCATTTTTTTAATTAAAAAAAAAATTTTAATTCAATAGAATAATTCAAAATTTTTCCAAATAGCTTCGTTTTAAACTAGTGATCACTTTTAATCATTTTGTGATCGGCGTTAATTTTATGTGATCATGAGTTATTCTTTTTTGAGTTAGGAAAGTTGAGAGAAATTTTTACATGGAACAGAACAATTTATTTAAAATTTTTTAAATTTCGATTGAAATATGATAACTTAACGAAATTTTAGAATATTATAAATTTTAACAAAATTTGGTAATTATTGTTATTAATTTTTTTATATCAATATTCATTTAGAAAAAGTTATTAATGTTTAATTTGAACCAAATTGCTCCCAACTTCACTCTCCTCCCTTTTTTTGCATATTATTCATTTCAATTTACGCCAATTTTGGCCATGATATAATTTTGAAAGACAATTAATTTAATTAAAAAAAATAATATAAATTTAGTAAAAATTAAAGAAAAAATTTAAAAATAAATAATTTTATACATATATTTATGAATAAAAAAAATTTTTATTTTTTAAGATAAATTTAATTTTAAATTAAATCGCTTAGATTTCAAATTTTAGACTGTTTTTAGAAGATTAAATTTAAAATTTTTGTCTAAGTTTTATTAGTTAGAATCTTTCGGACTACAAAAATTGATGACTAAAAAAACATTATTAAAAAATCGGTTTACTAGCTTCTATTATCAGATAATTTTTTTATTTGTCAAAAAGTGCGTAATTACATCATTTTCTTCACTTTTTAATTTTTTTTAGATTTTTTCAATAGTTCTCTCAATTAGAATTTATTTTTATTTTGAGACTGCTTTTATCAAAGAAAATCACTCATTAATCAACCGCCCCAACTTTCATAATTCTTCTTCCATCAAAATTTAAGGTCTAGACTCTTTTTTTTGAAACAAATCCAACTAAATCTAAAATTTGAACTCCAGTTCAACCATTTTTCAACCCAAAAGTAATTCTGGTTGTGAATAATACGCCTCCAATAGTACTAGCAAATTTTTTCCAACTAATGTTAGTTTCCAAGTCAAATAAATTGTGTAACACGATGCAAAAATCCGCTCTAGTCTAAGAAAGTGAATCAAAAAAAAAAGCTGATAAAAAGCGCATTTAAATAGAGCTCATCAAATTTGAAAAAAAATAAAAATTTAAAATAAAATTTTATTACCAATTCTTTGCTCAACATCACCAATTACTAATTTGCCCTAATCTTATCGCTTTGAAACAATTATCATTAATCAACTTTACATTTTAGATTTAACTTAATTGGCAAAGCTTTGTTTTACTTAAAAATAAGATTTAAATTAAAAAAATTGTTCAAAAACAATGAGACTTTGTTCACTTCTGATTACACTGTGCGCCTTGAGCAGCGTTTACTGCCAGAGCAGCGAGCCTGTGACCGCATCAAGTCTTGTCCAGAAGGATGGACGCAGGCCTAGCTTCACACAATATTCGCTCAATCTTCTAGTAAAAATGGACCAGCCGCTCACCCTTAAAACAATGGGAAAATGGAAGATGATATTTTGGATTTTGGGCCAGTACAAGAGCAAGAGTATGGCAGTGCAAGAAACAGACGCGACTAGCCCGGACAAGCTCACCATATTCAATGTGATCGATCCGGCCATACGCAACTCTACCATAAGAACCCAGTTCATGTGCTCGCCCACTGAGCAAGCGTGCAACACGTTGACAGTGCCAAGCTTTGGCATCAACTACCTGGGCACGTATTCAAACCAGGCCCAAGTAGAAAGCGCCATCAACAATGTTTTTGTCGACTTTAACATATCTGCCTACATTGATCAGTTGACTTTCAAATGTGACTCTGGTGACTGT
The DNA here is from genome assembly GCA_010279815.1 of Brachionus plicatilis. Taxonomy (NCBI): domain Eukaryota; kingdom Metazoa; phylum Rotifera; class Eurotatoria; order Ploima; family Brachionidae; genus Brachionus; species Brachionus plicatilis. The sequence goes on from QEOQ01000707.1 coordinate 204,102, forward strand.
GACTATGACAAGTCGAGTAGACTGTTAAATGTGGTGTCAGATAAAAAGCTTACTCTAGAATGTTCCGTAGTGGTTGTTCAGAACAGTTTGTACACTCCAGCAGCACAGTTGGCCATTTGGTCAGACATGAACCAGTTTGGTGAATGTCCAGGCGAGACCAACATTCAAAAAATAGCTCAATCAGACACCCATTTGTATTTGAACACTAGTTCAGGCATCGACATTCATTTGTATAAATTGAGCAAAAGATGTGACCGAACTTTTGGCAAAGAAGACATTGGCAAAAGCTACAAATGCGAATTGAAGCCGGTCAACCAGTCAGTGCCAGCTGAAATGCAAAATTTGAATGTACTGGAAAGTTTGTCTAATAGAATTGATGTTCACTATGGGCCTGAGTATACCCAAAGTGCCAATCAGCAATTCAACAAGACTTTGATTGCTGGACAAACAGTGTCAGCCTATTTCACGTGTCCGTTCGAGAGCAACCCCGCGCCAGTTTACGAATGGAGACTCAAGCATGTTGTCTACAACCAAACTGATAGCGCTTCAAAGCGATTGAGTCTCAGTGCGTCTGAATTTAGCCCAATGAACAAAGATTTTTCCATTCCCAAGGAATTAGAAGTTGGATTTTACCAATTTCAATGCAGAGCCAAGACCGAAGGTCTTATTAACAAAATGTCGGACATAATTACCTTTAACTTGAACATCATTGGTATGTACTTTTTTGAATAGATTTTGTTTTGGTGGATTTTTTTAATTTATTTTTGTTTTTTTTTCTAGCTCCGCCGGTCAGCTCAAAAAAAGGTATGTTTTTTTTTTGATGAAAAAAAAAATTTTTTTTTAGTTTAAATTTTTGGTATTCGAGTTCCGGGTTTAAGTATTTTGTTTTTAGGTTCAATATTTATGACAATTTTTATGCTAAAACGTAAATTTTCAACATTAGCTTTCTTTATTTTTACAGAATGCTTGGAAGTTTTATCATGTAGATTGATGCCAAAAAATTCTGTCAATCTAAATTAAAAATGAAACTTTTTGTTTATTTGAGAATTTTTTGTCAAAAAAAATTATGGCATAGAGTAAACCAATATTTAGGTTTTTATGGAACAAAACTTCTTTTCTATGTCTATTCACTTAATAATTCTCTCAAGTTAATTTTCTGAAAACCATCTGTTTTAGGTTGTAAGTACAAATTGGTAAAAAAGATTAATTTGACCAGAAAGACAAAATATCTACTAGAGGGCAAAATGAAAATTATTGTACATTTTTATATTTTTACATTTTTGAGAGAAAAAAAAAATCTCAAAATCAAAAAATCTAAAAAATTTTCATTCAAGAAAAGTAATAATAAATTCGCAATTACTTAAAAAGGAGCTTTAGAATTTAATGTAAAAAACAAGGATAATTTTTTGAAAATCCTTTTTAAGTAATTGCGAATTTATTATTACTTTTCCTGAATGAAAATTTTTTTAGATTTTTTTATTTTGAGATTTTTATTTTTTCTCTCAAAAATGTAAAAATGTAAAAATATAAAAATGTACAATAAATTGCAGTTTGCTCTACTAGAGTTTAATTTAATTTTTAAATTTTTAAATTTGTTAATTTATCAAAAAAAAGGGAAATTCAGCGTCCTTCTTTAAAATAATTTGTTTATTAAAAAATAATGAAATCTTAGTCGAAATGAAAAAAGAATTATGTTATTCTGTTTAAACTGAAGGTATTAAGGAGAATTATTGTGAATTTTTTATCAAAATTTTATTTAATTTTTCATTCGGTAAATTAATCTTAAAAATTTTCAAAATCAAAATTTAGTAAAATTTCACTTTAATTATGACGATTGATTTGCTTTTTTTTAGAATTTGATTTTTTAAAAATCAAGTTTTTACACATAATTTACGCATAAATATGTTCAGTAAAATAAAATCCTGATTAAAATTTTATCATGAACAATATTATGCATTTAAAGTTTTTTTTCTACTATACTATCATGACAAGATTAGAAAATAGACTTTGCGACTTCATAAAAGTTGATTGTATCTAAATCACATGATAATTTTCAACTACTAAATTTTTATTTTAAAATTTAATTTTTTGAAAAATTAAAAAAAATTTAAATATGTTTAAATGCTTACAACTAAAAACTGTCATTATTGCCAGAAAATTCTCCTAAAAAAATAAAAATTTTTATATATGAGATTTCTTTTAGCATCAATTTACATTAGTTCGCTTGGAAATGTGTGTGTTAAGCCATGAAAACTATCATCATTATTTACTTTTATTGCTTGAAAAATATTTATTGGAACATTTTTTTTATTTTCTAGACCGTTTATTTATTGTAATTGTAGCTGAACAACAGTTTAATATTTAGATAAAAAATATTTTTAAAACAAAACTTAAACAACAAAAATAATCATTTTTAAATTGTTTTATTTACAATTTGAATTTCAAATTCAAAAAATTCAAATTTTAAACACAAGCTGGATTTATTTGCAGATTTAATTTAGAAATTCAAATAAATAAAAAATTAAATACTCGTTTAAAATTTGTTCACAAATTAATAGTTTTTGTTGGAGTAAATTAGATCAAAATGATTAATAGCATACTCTAAGTTTTTGAAAAAAAAATTAAAATATTAATTGGAACCTTCTTAGAAAAAGATCTCTTTGATTTATAGAAGGCAAACAAAGAAAACTATTCAATTTTGATTTCGATATAAAATTAAAAAAAATTTTAATATTCAATTTTTTTTATCTAAATGAAATTAATTTTTAATTTTTTTTTATTGAATTTTTAAATCAGTAAATTTTTTTTCAAATTCAAATTAGAAATTTGTTATTCAACTATTGTAAAACTTTAAATTTTAATTTAAAAAATATTTAAATACCAGCTAATTGACTTAAAAGGCTAAAGTTTAAACTTTTTTCAAAACATTAAAACATTTTATTTTTCCCGGAATTTTTTCTACCTGAACCATTTGAATTAATTTGTGTTTTGAATTGCAGCCATCACATTAGGCAATAAATTGAATCCGATTGAAAAAAGTAAAATAAATTAGAAACAATAGTCTACTGAATTAGCATGTTTTAGTCTCAGAAATGTTCTTTTTTTTGTGAAAAAAAAAAAAAAAAATAGTTTTTTATTAGATCTAAAAATAGACACTCTTTATTAGTTAAAATGTTCATCAATTAAAAAAAATTAAATTTTAGATACAAAAACAAACACCGGAGCAATTATTGGAGGCGTGATTGGCGGAGTTGCCGCACTGATAATCATAGTTCTTCTAGTGTTGTTCATTATTCGCCGAACCAAGAACTCGGGACCAAAAGATGGTAAGCAAAATAATGAGCAAATTTTTTAACTAATTATTTTTTTCATCTAGAAATCGAAAAGGCCAAAGAGTAAGTTAAATTTTTTTTGTAGCTATAAAAGAGCATGTTAGTTAAGAATTGGACAAGATTGCTTATAACAACAATTAATTAATAATTAATTTACCTGTTAATTTGATTTCTTAATAGTAAAAAAAATAGTGGTAATAATAAGCATGATAGAAATAGTAGTATTAATGTGGTGGATGAGCATGGAGAATCGGCGCACGGACTCGGCGAGTCCTCGTCTTTGGCAGCCAACAAAATAAATCCCTCGACAAATTTGAACGAGAGTTCGACAAGCGATGAAGCGCAGGATGCCAAGTCCGAGTTGCCAATACTCGAGATCAAGCATTCCATGGGCGACATATCGCCAAAGAGAATAAGCGAACTGACCAGTTCGGCCACAGACTTTGTCTTCTCCAACTCCAACCCCAACATCAACGCCACTTCATACCGAGTCATTCCCGGTAGCGGCTTCTATTCGCCATCGACTGCCGAAGCCCGGGTCAAGGACGCGGCTGCCAAAGACTCCAATCTGAGCACCACTGCCAAACTGGTGCGAAAACAACAAGAACAATTAGGATCCTCTAGTTTAGGTAGTATAACTGGCGGCATTAGAGTTTTACCATCACCTCAACTCCTTAGCAAATCTCCTCAATGTATTTTTTATATTATTTTTTATGTTTTTTTCTGCACTAAATTAACTCTTGCTGTATCGTGTGCTGCTTTATGCTCTTTAAAAAATTTTAAAAAAAAATTTTGTCCCCAATCTTGCCACCCAATAATAATTTACACTTAATCCAACAGATTAGACATCGACATAAATGATGGCAACCCTCACTTGAGCTCCAGAACCAGCCTGACCACCAACACTTCGAGCAAGCAGTCCCAGTCGAACGGAACCTCGGGCCAAAAAACAATCCCTGGCATGATGGTGGCCAATTCAACGGCGCAGTCATACGCGGCCATCGCCCACGCTGCCGCGGCCGCCGCTGCCGTCAACCAGCAGCGAAACCAGTTTGGAGGCAATCAAATAGACTTTTCGAGCTCGGGCAGCTCCCAGAACTTGACCAAGTCGTACAACAACCCGGGCTTTTTCGAGACTGGCTCCTACTCTAATGTAATTTTTAATATTTTAATTTTGGACAGCAAGTAAATTTCAGATGGAATGGCCCTCCCGCTCACCCGGTCTAAAGTTGGATTAACAAAAGAAGAATTTTTATTTTTGTGGAATTTTACTCTCAGCTTTAAATCACAAGCTATTTGTGCTATCTTTGTGTTAATCACTTGCTTAATTT
>QEOQ01000707.1:208820-238462 GCA_010279815.1 Brachionus plicatilis
ACCCGTTGGAGTCGCCACCGCCGTATGACGCGACTCTTCATCAGCCTACTAAAAATCAACAACAACCACAACACATGATGCAACAGCAAAAAGAGTACATGGGTTCTAGTACAAGAATAATGCAGGGCGCCATCACGCCCCAGAACCAGAAGAACGTGGCCTCGCTTTCCTACACGGCCACAAATCAGCAAAACTTCAACTCTACGCCGAATCCTCTGGCCAATTCGCTACAGCATTTACAGTACACCACTGTGCAAAATTTGGCGCGCAACCGCAATCCATTGAACGGAATGAACGAACAAATGGAAGGCCAGCAGACCCAATACACCACCATGGCTCAGTTGAACCCAATCGATGTTTAATTGTTGTTGATTTTTAGAAGGTTTTCAAAGCTTAGCCGTTTAGAATTTCTCTAGAAAAAATTAGATTCAAAACACAAATGTGTAATTTTGTGTAAATTCGTCATGATATTGTAAAGTAAAATGCTTTTTAAGAATTTTTTTTATTCTAATTTTATAAGCCTAATTTTGTTGTATTTTTTTATATTAGAGCACCCAATGGTGTTGAATTTTTTTAAACATAGTTTCTTTTTATTTTCAATTACATTTTTGGTCTCATGGACTTTAAGGATCAAATAGACTAAAGTTATAATCGATTTGACTTACAGTGTAATATTTTCAAGATTGTTAAAGAGTAATGTTTTTTTTTTTATTGTTTATGATTATTTTTAAATATGAATTCTTAATTGCCTAAAATGATAATTGAATAACACATTTTTTTGAATGATTTTACAAATAAATTCTCATCAAATTTAGTCTTTATTTTACTACTAACTCTATTTTGTTTGATCTAATCAATTGCATCAAATCAATTATTATTATTACCGTAAACTCGTGTTAAAGACTCTAAGAGTAAAGCCCAAATCCAACCTTTTTTCTTTAAGAGTTAATTACATCTTTTTTATGTTATAAAAATTAAAACTAAACCTCGGCAAATGTAAGGTCATGCATTACGGAAAGCATAACCCGGGGAATAAATACCACATCCTAGATAGGTCGACAGGTATACCACACGAGCTTGAGGTTACTAAAACGGAAAAAGACCTGGGAGTCCATGTGAGTGACACTTACGGCACAAAGATTCAGGTGGATAAATCCGCTGCAAAAGCCAACTCCATGCTCGGAGTGCTCCGCAAGACGCTGGTTTCGAGGGATGCGTATATATGGAAACAAATGTACACTACGTACGTCAGACCGCATCTCGAGTATGCAATCCAAGCATGGAGACCACACCGCCTCGGCGAGATAAACACACTGGAAAAAGTTCAGCGCCGTGCCACCAAAGTCCCAACTCAACTCCGCGACATGACATACGAAGACAGGTGCCTAAAACTGAAGTTGACAACGGTTGAGGAAAGGAGAGCCAGGGGGCCTTTGATAGAAATGTTCAAAATTCAGAAAGGACTGGACACTGTCGAATGGCACTCCTCTCTACAAGTTGGACCGCCCAGAAGCGGGCATCGAGGGCACATCAGACCAGAGCTAGTGAAGGACTGTCTTATCAGACGTAACGCTTTCCGCAACAGGGTAGCAAGAATGTGGAACAAGCTACCCGATTCAGTCATTGACGCACCAAGTGACAACTCTTTCAAGAAGAGGATTGACGACCAAAGAACAGGCTGCTCATAGGACTCAGGTTCTCTTGCTGGAGTCATCCGGCAACTCGCAGTCATCCAACTACTACTAACTAGAAATTTAATTAATTAACTATTTAATTAAAATTATTAAATTTTTAATATTTAATAAATTCAAACATGAATCAGATAAAATTTTTAAAATTGAATATGAAGTTAAATTTTTTTAGTGTTTAAATTTTGTTTTTAATTTAATTTTTATTTAAAATTTTAAATTTTGTTCATAAACATGTTCAAACATGTTCAAATATCGAACATGGATGGCGGTACAATTTGTTGGCAATTTTGCTAATCGAATCTTATGCTTTTTGCTCTTGTAAAGCGAACATTTATCTAAATTTGACCAATTTCTCTGATTCAAAAATTTAAAATTTGAGTTTTTACGGTTCTGTGAAATTCAGTACAAAATGATAAAAAGAACAGAAAATAACTTTTTTTCTAAATTTTTAAACTTAATTCTGTAAATGCAACTTGGTGCAACATTCAAAGTTGCGTCAAATATCAAGGTCTTCTAAATTTGCAGAGATTAGCAGAAATTACATTTCAATATAATCGAGCGTTGAACATTTTGCAGAGATTTTGCACATCATTAGCAGACATTTACAGTTGATGCAACTTTGAATGTTGCACCATTCTGCTTTCACAGAATTAATTTTAAACTTTTTGAAAAAAAGTTAATTAATTTTTTGACAATTTGTTCTGTTCTTTTGTACTGAATTTCACAAAACCTTTTTTACTTAAACAATACTTAAAATCGAATTTAGAATATTATTCATTTAATTCTGATTAAAAATATTCTCAACTTTTTAAAATTTAATTTATTTTGCTTTGCTTAAATGAATTCACTGATTTTTTATTTTTATTTATTTTAAAAATCTTAAAACTATTATCTAATTTAAAACATAATAAACCTAAAAAATGAATTTAATTAAAAAAAATCAACTGAAATTAAATTTATTTGATGCATTTTCTTTACTTTTTAAACTTTTTTTTCAAAAAATATTCGCCAAAAAACCTAGAAATATAAAGCGCCTATACTAATTTATAAAAGACTAAATCTTTCATAAAACTTCATTAGAATTATTGAATTAAACTCACTCTTTTTGATTTAAAATATTAAAGATTTTTGATTTGTAATTGAAAACGAGTAATCAATCTATTCAACTAAATTGAATAGATAATCTATTTCTGACTTCAATAAATTTTCACTTGATTTAAATAAGTAATCTAATAAATCAGTTAAAATTCATCAAAAATATATATTTCATATTTTATTGAAATTTAAAAGAAACAGTTTGGTGTAGTGGTTTAAATTGAAAAATTTGAATTCGTTTAGCAAAGTAAGTCTCAGATGGATCAAATTTTTTCCTAAAAAAAAAATTAGAGCATAAAATGATATTAAATCAATTATTTTAAAGAAATAATTTTAATTATTGCTTTTGAAAAAAATGATCAAATTGAGTCGAATTTCTTAAAAAATAAAATTTTAAGTTTTATTTGTCCTAGAACTAGGGTTGTTAATCGAAAATCGAAGATCGATAGAAACTGTTTTTTTTTTAATCGATTAATATTTATTCAAATAAAATTAAAATAATCGATTAAAAAGAAAAAAAAATAAATATTCGATTAAATTTTCGACTTTTTATAATCATAGCAAAAAAAATATCTCAAAAATTTGTTTAAAAATTAAACTTTATCACTAAAAATTTTTTAAATTGTCTTGAATAAAAATTAGAATTTCTAAGTGATCAGTATCAAGTCTCCTTCTTAAGACTGTTTGAATTTGACCGGCATGACGTAAAACACATTCACTTGGAACTCAAGACGCTGTAATACAAAAAAGTGTTTTAAAATTTTTGGTTTTTGATTTTATATTTTAGAAAGTCTATTTCACGATAATATTAGGATGGCGTTAATTTTTTTAATTTTTTTGTTCTTGTTAACCAAACAAAAAAGAATATTCGAATAAAAAAAAACTTTAGGGTCAAATACTACGACACCAAAAAAAAGAGGTAGAAAAAGGCTACCTCGTGACGAAAATGGTAAAATAATTAGACAATAGCATCGATAATTTTTTCAAAACTGTATTTTATGTATTTAAATCGAATTTTTTTTTAACTTTTACTCTTTGAATTAATACCAAAATTAGAATAAACCTTAATTTATTAATTTTTTTTAATTTTTTTTATTTTCAAAATTTGTTCAAGAATTCTTTAAGTTTGTTCTAGAACATATTCAAAGATTATCTAAGAATAAAAACGAACTTTCGCGCTTACTCTTAGTGTAAAGGCAAGATTTGGGGTTTGTTCTAAATAAAATAAAAAAAATTGTTATAACATGTAGGGTTGTAGATAAGCAACTGGCGATTTCGTTCGCCAAAATTCGTATCGATAAAAAAATTTTTAAATCGAAATTTTTTTTTTTTTCGATAATTTTTAAACGGTAATTTTTTGGTGAACTATTAGGATACGAAAAAAATTTATCGATAATCTTTCGATATCAAAAAAAACGATAATATTATAGTTATTTCGAACTAAAATATTGATTAGATTATCGATATTTTTTTTTGATATTTGTCGATTGTGATTACTGAAGTATTTTGAGAATTTTCATAAAAATTATAATTTAAATTTAAATTTTAAATAATTTATTAAATGAAAAACTATTAATTTCCTAAAATTTACGATTTAGACTACAATTCCTTTAAAAATATGTCAAAAAATTATTTAAAAAAAATTTAGGTTTAAAATTTTAGCAATTGAGTATACAAAAGTTACAGAGTGTTAAAATTATTAAAATTTTTAAATGTTTTTTTTAATTTAAATTAATATAGCTGAGTTTTATAAACGTTAATTTTTCTAAATTATGTGGATTCAATCTATTTCTTTCTTCATTTTGAATGAAACCTGCTACTGAAAAAAGACTCTCAGCTGGTACTGAAAGGGGTGTTTTACAAAATAATTCCTTCACTATAATAGAAAGAAAATTTAATTCGATAAAATTCGACAGACAGAAATAAAATTATTGCTTATCGATTTTAAATATATATATTCGGTTGATTTTAATCGAAACACTATTCGAATAAATTTATTCGATATTAATTTAATCGTTCTACCTAATAATTTCAATAAAATCTATGTGTTTATCGATAATTCAGTTTTCTATCAATCTACCACCCTAATAACATGGTTTAGATGGGATTAGTTCCATATAAAACAAAGTCAAGATTTGGGGTTTGTTCTTGGAGTAGTGGGCAAAGGTTTACGGTATTATTTATTGATTCAAAGTCACATTGACAAGATTTAAATTTGATGAAAAAGAAAATAAATAAAAATTCAATATTGTTTAGAGAGATTATTTATTTATTTATTTATTGAATTGAATTAACCTCCTTTTAGGAGAAGTAAAAAAAAAAAAAAAAAATAAAAATTTTTTTGTGTTTTTGTTTAGAGAGATTATAAAATATCACGTTTGAATAAAGATTATACACGAGAAAATTCTACTCTCAGAAGACCATTTAGCAATTTGTACCAATAAGAGATATTAATCTCTTCAATGACTCTTTGATTAATTTTGTATATGATAAATTTAATTGAATCCACTAAGCCAGTATTTAGGCATTTAAAGCTGAATTCAATCAGAGCTTTTACCATTTTGACTGATAGTCAAGACAGATGATATACAGTCGCTTCTCAAGAATATTGATGATGTATTTTCTAGCTGAAGATCTCATTCTCTCTTATGTAAGAGGATAGTTCGTAATAACTAGGATCCCTAGTTAGTTGTTATAGTAAATTTGGCTAACCGATTCTAACCTGAGCGCCTCATTCAAAAAGAAGAAGATCTTTCTTGATTTAATTTGAATTTTTATAGAAAAATATGGTCCAACTGAGACTGGTACTGTGATCAATGAATTGAATGTTTTCAATTTAAACCATTACACCAAACTGTTTCTTTTATATTCAACAAAATATAAAATAAATATTTTTATTAAAAATAAACAAGGATTGGTGTTGCCAATTAAAAAAAAAGAATACTTTTTAATGTACGAAATAAGTGATTAGATTCATTGATTTATATATATATATTTTTTTTTTAAATCGAACAAAATAATTAAGTCTCTCTTTTTTATGATGAAAGGGGTTTAAACATTCGTCCCGTATTGCAGAAATATTTTGAAGATTTTTCCACTCTCAGCGAATTTTGAACCCTCGGTCCTCTATTTGCATAACTAACACACAAACCATTCAGCTATACGGGCTTTTAATCGTCAAATACTGCCCAACAAATGTTCAAAATTTGCTCAATGCTGAAAAATTTATTTTAATCCATGTAAATCTGTCACGCTAACTTTTCATAAAGGTAAATCATTGAGTTTAAATATCTTTATTCCCAATGTATTTGAGATTCCACAAGTTCAAATCGTAGAATAATTAAGTCTCTCGTTTTAAGATAATGGAAATTTATTAAACATGAAAGTTAAAGGAGTATTAATTTTTTATACGAGCTTGGCTGCAAACAAACTTACGCAAAAGTCAGAAAAAAAAGTAATTTAAAAGTTTTTTCAAAGTCAAGTCTTTTGATCTCACTTGAAATTTTTTTTAAAAAAAAAAGTCATTTCAAAGACTTTGAAATAAAAATGGACGCCTTTATAACTACATGGAATGACAAAAGACTTATTTTTAAAGAATTAATTTCCAAGTCAAGTCATTTGATCTGGCTTGAAAGAAATCCACCAAGTCATTTTATTTATTTATTTGTATATCTGTACCGAGCTAAAGCTCCTTCAGATTAAATTAAAAAAAAAAAATAAAAAATTTAAATAAAGTTAAATAAAATAAAATAAAAATAAAAAGTAAGAAAAAAATAAAGTTAAAATAATATAACTTAAAAAATAGATAAATATTAAAATTAAAATTAGATAAATTTTGATAGAGAGTAACAGAATACATATTTTAAATATTTGATGATGCAGGAAAAAAAGAAGAAATAGTAAGGTAGCAATTACACAATGGAGTTGGGTACTCGATGCATCTTGATTCGAAACCTTTGTTATATTCTTTGTTATAGTCATGACTTATGCTCGAAACTTTGTACTTACAGATTGATAAACAAATAAACATGAAGCATAACATGTTCTTTAAAGCAATTTAAAAATATTTCATAATGCTGGGAAACCTTTGTATTTCTTCGTGAAAATTATAAAACTTTTGATCAGAAAAATATATCTTCATGCGAGCATTTTTTATAATCTGTCAAATTTGACAACTCAATAATTTTTTTATTGAATTTGAAAGTTGACCAGAAACTCTATTGACGCTTTCTATTAAAGTTTTCGGCAATTATTTTTATTTAGATTGAATAAAAAAATTATTCAATTAAATTGAAATTGATTTTAAATTATTTGACCTTAATTTATTATTATTGAAAATTTTTAAGTAATTATTTTAAAATTACCTTTGATAATTATTTTTTTTGGGTTTAAAAAATCAAAAATTCTAATCTTGATAAAAGTAAAGTAATGACTAAAAATGTCTAGTCTGTCTCTGTCCTATTATTTTAAAAATAAGTTTTGAAATTATTAAATATCCTGATGATTTTTCGTTATTTTAATTGAAGTAACCTACACCTAGAACGTTAGTCATTCGGTAATTTCTAAATTTAATAGCGAAAGCTGAAATAATCTTGTAGTTAAAAATTTAATGGTGCATAATTTTTCGAATTTCGTAATAAATTCATAATTCTAATTTCATTAATAAATAAAGTTAAAAACGATTTAAAAAAATCCGAAGGAGCTAAATTTTTGTCACATTTAAATACAAATTATGAAACATTATCTTTTTTTTTGAAAAAAAAATATTCATCAATTAATCTCTATAAGTTAAATTAAATTGAATTTTCAACTACTAATAAAATTTCTCAATGTCATAAAATTTTTTATGGGAAAAATCAAATCTGACTATTGGATAACAAAACATGTTATACTTTTAAAGATTATTTCATATGAATAATAACTAATAATGTAAAATTTTTTAATTAAATGAATAAATAACTGCTTGCCTTAAAAAATAAATATTCATTTATCATATGACACTAAACATCCCCAATTAATAATAAAGCATAATCTTATCACATTTGAAAACAAATTTATTATTACTCAACAAAATAAAAAGATTAAATTTATTTGAAAGAGCTTTTTTCATAAAATTTTATTTTATTTTACAAAATAACGATGCGACTTTATTCAATTTTAATCTCCATTGTGGTAGCTAGCAGCATTTATTGCCAAGATGATGAGGTACAAAATTTGCCAACAGCCCCAGGCTTGGTTAAAAGCGAAGTTCGAAAAACAGAAATTGAGGAATATTCACTGAACATTTTAGTGAACATTAATGAACCATTAAATCTTAATACCATTAAGGACTCGAACGCTGTTTCCTGGTCATTGATTCAGCAAAAAAATGGTACATCTGAAGATAAAAAAATTCCAAAATTAACTCTATTCAATGCAGTGGATTCATCAGCCATAAACTCGACCATAAAAACGCAATTTTTGTGTTTACCTACTGAATCTAAATGCGATTCACTGAGGGTACCCAATTTTGGGCCTAAATATTTAGGCTCCTATTCAAACCAAGCATTAGCTTCAAACTCATTAAAAAATTTTTTGGTCGACTTCAATATTTCTGCATACATGAATCATTTGGAATTTAAATGCGATTCTCTTGACTGCATTTACAATGAATCAGGACGATTTTTAACAGTTCTTTCCGGAAAAAGCATTCCAATTGAGTGTTCCATAATTGTAGCTCAAAATAGCTTGTTTACTCCAGCTGCTGAATTAGTTATTTCCTCAGACATAAACAAACTAGATCATTGCCAAATTGACACTAAATTCGAACAAATACCTCAATCGGAAATACATCTATATTTGAATAGTAGTTCGGGTATAAAAATTTATTTGTTTAAAATTAGCAAAAGATGCAGCCAAGTTTTCAATAAACGAGATAATGGCAAAAGTATTAGGTGCGATCTGAAATCGGTGAATCAGTCAGCCCCATCTGAATTGCAGAATTTGAGAGTTCTAGAAAGTGTATCGAACACAATGGATGTTCATTATGATCCCGAGATCATAATGAACGATGAGCACCAGCTGAACAAGACAGTTTTCCAGGATCAGGCCGAAACATCCCATTTTTCGTGTCCAATTGAGAGCAATCCACTTCCAATTTATGAATGGAGAGTTAAAAGTGTTCTTTACAATAATACTGATCCCAAAGCAATTTTTCTTACTCAAACTGAGTTCAGTCCCTCGAAGAGAGAATTTCTCATACGAAAAGATTTGGGAGTCGGATTATATCAATTTGAATGCAGGGCCAGAACCCAAGGTCTTGTAAATAGAGTTTCTGACGGTGTAGTTTTTAATCTTGACATCAAAGGTATTTCTTTCTTATTTAAATTAATAAAAAAATTAAATTATTTTTTAATTAAAACAGCAAGAGAAAAAAATATCAAAGGTTTGTAATTTTTTTTTAATTTTTTAATTTTTAAAGCGAATATGTTTAATGGCATTTAATTATTTTTCTGTGTTTAAATATATATTTTGGGTTCAATAGTTTATGAGAACTTCATGCAATCGGTGAACAATTCCTGTTCATCTTAAATTTTTATCAAATTAAGGTGACCAAAAAAATATTTAAGATAAAAAAAAATCAGTTACTTAAGGTGAATAGTTTCAGGGTTATGTGAAATATCCTAGACTTATGTGAACAACGATGAAATCGAAAAAATTTTTTATGCAGTCAATTTAAAAAAAAATATTCATTTTAAGGTGATGAATGCATTTTAGAAGAGTTTTTAGTATCTTTTGATTTTTTTTTCTAAAATGGTTCCATGTCTTGATTTTACTTGCGGCAAGACTTTTTTTGACATGTTCTTAAAGGAAAAACTAGACCTCTTTTACTTGATTTTAAGAAAAGCTTAAATTCTTTGGAATCACTAATTTGCTGAATTTTGTTAAAATAAATATTTTGGAAGAAATTGAGAGTATTTACTAAATTTTCAAATTTGCAGGTTCATCTTAAAGATATAATTTTACAAATTTCATAAGTACAAAGTAGAAAATTCGTGAAATTACGTAAAATTTCGTAAATTTACGTAGTTTCACGTAAAATTACCGGAAATTACGTAAATTTTTGTAAAAAGTAAAAATTCCAAAAAATACTATTTTTTTTGAGAATTTTGACATTTTTTGACTTTTTTTTAATTTTTTTTTAATTTTTTGGGTAATTTTACGTGAAATTTTATTTAATAGTGGTAATTTTTAGTAAAAAAAAAGTTAATTATAAACAATAAACAAAAGGCAAAAAAAAAATTTTCAATTATACACATCCCAATATAATTCAAAGATTCGACCAATCTCCATATTTTTCTATGTCACTTTTATTACCTTAATTTTTATTAAAATTTTTTTAAAGATCAAATTGAAAATAAAGTCTAATAAAAACCTTTAAATGATTTATATAATTTTGGCATTTTTCTTTCGTTAAAGATTTTTCGAAATCTTTGGCAGCCATTTCGGCATCAGCTTCCGAAAAAATCATTCTCTTCCTAAAATGCTGTTTTAACTCGTTCCACATAAGTTTAATGGGATTTAAATCGGGATTATTTGGGGTAGATTTAATCTTTGTTTAAAAGAAATAAGTCAATTATTATCGACAAAGAATTCTAAAAATTACTAAAAACTAAAAAATTACTATAAAACAATTTAACCGAACAATATTGTTAAAATTTAAAAAAGTAGTGCACAATAAAGAACTTTTTTTTATCTTAAAAATTTCTTAAGTAAAAGCTTTTCTTCTTATCTGTTTCTTACAACAAAATTTGTTGCTCCCTTAAATGAAATCCCAGCCCATTGAATTTTATAGGGATGTGTATAATTGAAATTTTTTTTTTTGCTTTTGTTTATTGTTAATAATTAACTTTTTTTAAATTTGTACAAAATTTACTTTTTTTTACTAAAAATAACTACTATTAAATAAAATTTCACGTAAAATTACGTGAAAAAAAGTTATTTCTTTCTTTTCGAATTCAGGTCCAAAAAAAAAATGTCAAAATTCTCAAAAAAAATAGTATTTTTAGAATTTTTACTTTTTACAAAAATTTACGTAATTTCCGGTAATTTTACGTGAAATTACGTAAATTTACGTAATTTCATTTAAATTTACGTAAAAACAGTTTTTCGTAGCAGTACTGTAGTAATTTAAAAATTGTATACACGTATGTTAATTGAGCCGAAAAAAAATTAAATTTTTTTAACTATTAATTTTTTAAAATGAATAATTAAAAATTCTATTAAAACTTTTAATAGAATTTTTTTTGAAAGAAAAAGTTACGAAAAAGTTTTGAAAACTTTTTCGATCTGATTCCAATTTTTGAAAATATCATTTTGTTCATCGAAGATTCATGGATTTTCAGCCGAAACTTTATTTAATTAAATAAATTAATTTAAGTTTTCGATGAACAAGTATTCCAGTTGAAAAAAAGCACAAACACTGAAAAATACCTGTAAAATTAAATAAATGTTTAAATATTGGGGTGCAAAAACACTTATAATTTATTTATTTCAAGATAGTTAGGAAAATGACTTAGAATTTTTTAGATATTTAAGTTTTTTAAGGTTAATTGAAGCTTGAGATCAAGATCAAAAGATCAAAATTTAAAATTTATTATTTTTTTTTTAACAATAGAGAAAAAATAATTTATTTCCTACACAATCACTTGACATTCATGTCAAGTTTATTTTTATTTATAAAATTTTAAAATGTCCCTTTTTTTTGACTTTAATAGGTTTGAATTTTTTAATTGATTTTAATAAAAATTTTAAAGACAAAAAATTTAATGTTTTAAAATTTATAATCTGTTTAAATGGGAAAATAGTCATTTTAGTTTGAATGAATGAATGAATATAAAAGTAAAAGAAGAATTTAAATTTCTGAATAATTTTAACCTGAATTATTTAAATTGTTGATTGTTTTTGTTTAATAAATTAGAGATCAATCATTTCGATGTTAATTCGATAATAAGCAATTATTAGACATATTATGTCTAGCGCGTAATATAATCTATACCCATAAATTTATTAAAAAAGACCATAAATATAATAAAGTTTCCATAAATTTATTAAAAATAGAATAAACTTAACAGTTATTTATCAAATTGAATAAAAAAGTAATAGAAAATAGAAAATTATCCTAAATTGATTAAAACAACCTTAATTTGAATAAAAAGAACATTAATTGGTTCATTAGAATTAAGAAACTCATTAGATTTACACTTTTAAGATAATAATAAATTTGTAATCATGATTTTTATCTTATTTCTTAAAAATGTCTCAAGAACCAAAAACTCAATCATCTGAAAGCTTCTTAGGTAATCCTGACAGACAGACAGTGTTAGTAAATTATGTGATACTTGCAGCAAGCCTTTACAAAAAAAATTGTATTATTATTGCGCAATAAACAAATGCAAACAAAAAAAAAAGAGTTTATTATTTTTCTAATGAATCTGATTTATCTTTAATGAATTTGATATTTTTTTGATAAATTTGTTACTTATTTCTTTTATTTGATAATAACATAATAAATTTGTTGTATTTTCTTTTATTTTTATTATAATTTAATAAATTTATGGTAAACTTTAATAAATTTATGGTATTTTTAATAAAATTTATGGTTAGAATTGTTAACGGCCTTATGTCTAGTAATGCTTAGTATTTTTTTTAATTATCCAAATCATTAGATTAATTAAGTTTTAAAATTTTAAATGATTATTTTGATCTTAAAATTTGATCTGAAACTTCAATTTGCCGTTTTCTTATTACAAAAAATAATATTTCAGATGACATGTTGCTTGGGTTGTGAACTTCATTTCAATTCTTTCGTTTCTATTCAGAAAAATTTGAATAACTTTTTTACTATAAGTCTAATTCAGTTCTGTAAAATTTTTAATGTTTAAGCAACTTCGCTTAATCCGAAAATAAGTGTCTGCAAAAACTCTGCAATGTAATTGCACAGTTGATTAGAATACTTTTTAATGGCGTGCAAAATGCACAAAATTGCAGAGTATTTTGCAGACTTATTTTACTGCATTAAGCAAATTTGCTTATAATTTAGCATTTTATAGAACCAAAATATCTCTTTTAGTAAAAAAGTTGTTCAAGTTTTTCTGAATTGAAAGGATCGAATTGGAACGAACTTCACAACTCCCCAATGCTTCATTTGTTTATACTGCTAGGATATCTTTTAGAAAATTAAACTTTATATTTGATTTTTTTAAGAATCGAAAAGTAATACTGGAGCAATTGTGGGTGGTGTAGTTGGAGGTGTAGTTGGATTAGTTGTCATTGCTGTAATAGTTTTGCTGGTATTACGCCGATCAAAATCTAATACTTCAAATGAAGGTAAGAACAATTTTTATTAAATGAAATTAGTATTTAAATTTTATTTTTTTTAGAAAGTGGAAAGACTCAATCGTAAGTTTAATTCTTATTTTATTTTGATAATTTCTTGAAAATTTGAATTTTTTTTTTTAAGAAAAATTTACAATTCGGGGAAAAAAACTAAATTGAATGTCGTGAAAGAAAACAAAAATAAATCAGATACATCCCAAGAAACTGCCCATTTGAAATCAAATAAGTTCGATCAAAATAATTAAAAGAAGCAAAGCAGGAGTTTGAACTAAAAATTGAATGAACAAATGATTCTTAATAATCGTTTGAGGCCCTATTTTTTTTCTATTTTTTTTCTATTCAATTTACGATTGGTTTTTTTAATAGTTGTACTTCTTTATTTTTGTTAAATTTTTAATTCATTTCGGCCTTTAAATATTTTAGAATTAGAAATAATTATAAAAAGATACTTATAAAATAGAACAAATTGTTTTGTTCTTTCTTTTCTTAATTAATTACATTTCGTTAATTTTAAAAATTTAAATAAAAGTTTCACCAGAAAACATCTTTATTTATCTATGAAAAACAGGAGTGTCGCGAAATGTATTAAAAATAGGCGCTCTCCATACCTTTTTTTTAGATTCGCCCACCAAGTCATATAATCTACTCTATTATTTTAATTTTTTTCAATAAAAAAAAATATTTTTTTGAAACTGAAAAAATTTAAATATAAACTCGTTTGATTAAATCTAAAGATAAATCTTAATGAAAATATATATCAAGAAATTAATTGATATTAGTTATAATATACAAATTTGTGTTTATCAAAAGTAGACGAACTTATTTACTTAAATAAGATAAGTTTTGATTCCTTTGTATTTTTGTTTAATTAACTTTTAAATCAAAATTTTAATACCCATTTTATACTTTTTAACATTATTACTCACGTTTTTTAAAACATTAATTATTTCGTTCGTATGAAAATAAACCATTAATTGTGAATAATCATTTATTACTAATTAAATTAGCTTGATTAAAATATAGATCCCTTTTTACGAATTTTTTTTTTCACCACTTTAAATTTTTGGACCACGCGTTGCCCCAGATGTAAAATGTAAATCTATATCTATATTTTTTCGAGTATGTAAAATAAAAATGGCGCAGGTATCAACTTAATTTAAATCCTAGTTTATTGTTACAGATGCCAGATTCATCACTTTCATGGAAAATTTTTTTTCACATCTCAAATTTTTTGGTAACCCACATTAATTCTGTATTATATTTATAGTTTTTAACTTTTTTGAGTAACTTTGCTAGGCTTGATGATGTTAATTAGAATATATAAAATGAAAATTTGAAGTATAAAATATTAAATTAAATAATTTTATTTTGAGAAGTTTCTCTTGTTTTTAGAAAAAATTTTTAAACTTTTTAAAATGAATGACTAATCATAATTTTATAATCACAAATTATAAAAAAGCTTACTTCATTCTCATTGATAGATTTTGACCTGTGTAAAAAATTCTTATCATTGCTCAAAAAAATTTTGTTAAGCCAATTTTTAAAGTGTGTTAATCAGATTTTGAAAATAAATTTAAATTATTTAGTAATTTTATTTGATCTAAAATAAGATTAATTTGCAGCAATCTTAGAGGTGCATTGTGAAAAGAACTAAAACAATTTAGTACAAAGGCACTTTTATTAGTGAAGCATTTAAATATTATTTTTTGAAATCACCTTTTATTGTATAAAAGTGTAATTAAACTTAAAGAAAATAATCGAGTCAAAAAAAAATTTCTCTGAATATTCATATTTTTAAAATCAGAAAAATTAAATGCAGCTTTTAGACTAAAGGTCAGAGAAATTCTTTTTACTTTTTGATTGAAATTTACGATTATTTTAGTTATTTTAGAAAAAAAAACATAATTTGTTCTATAATACAAAAAAGTATTATTTAAAAAAAATTTATCAAAAAATTACATCAAAATCTATCAAAAAAATAAAATTGTATGACAATACTTATTTTGTATTTTGTATATTTTTTGTCACCCTAATATTATTTAAACACATCTCTTGCTAAAACTAAGTGGTCTTCTTATGTATCTTTGGCATAATGGGACCAAAAAGTATTGAGGAGAATTAAAGATTTTTTGTATATCTTTCTTTATGTCTGAATGGTAATCTTAATACGGTAATTTTTAAAAATTTCCTAATGTCAACCAAGTGCGATCGATGTTTTAGCAAAATCTATTTGAGAAATATTTATTCATTCAAACAATTGATCTTATAACTAATTGTTATTAGAAATAGAAAGAAAAAATGATGAAGAAAAATCTGGATATTTCAAATTTTTAAAACTTTTTAGATAATTTAAATTCTATAAAATTTTTAGTTAAAAATTTTTTTTTTATAGAAATAAAAACTGCAACTAAAAGTAATTTAATTTATTTTAATGACTCTAAATAAATTTAGACATGAAAAATGGTCTTGTTAAAAAAAAAATTAGAGTCTGAAGTTTTGCAATTTAAAAAATTCTTAAAATTTGCTTAACAAAAACTTGAAATAAACTGGCAACAATTATCTCAACAAATATCACAAGTATATGTACGCTGTTTACCAGCAAACAATTTTGTTGTCGGTCATCCTCTTATTTAAATTTTTCCAAAAAATGACGACATCTTATCTTATCATTTTTTGAAACTATCTTGCCAACACAACTTTTATAAAATATTCACAAGACATTTTTTTATTTTAGCTTTTAAATTTTAATTTGATAAAAAAATGAGTGATCCTTTTGAAGCCTTTGAGTCCGCTTTGGAACCTAACGACACTACGGGAATTAACAATAATGCCGTGGATCCAGCTGCTGAATTTCTTGCTCAGCAACAAGCTGAAATGGCCAAAATCGAGAATAACGATTTTGATGCTTTTGGAGATTTCTGTAAATATTTTTTTAGAAAATTGATTAATCTTAAATTATTGATTTAGCTTCGGTTCCATCTTCAAACCCGCCATCAGCTGTTCTTTCAAGTGGCTTTGAAGAAGACGATCCATTTGGAACCACTACTTCAGCTTCAGTCCAAAATTTTGAACCTGAACCAACGGCTGAACCAGACACTGAGTCCAATGAAGTACCACAGCAAAAAGTAATTAACTTTTGTTTAGGCTATTTAGGCTAAAATTCTTTGGCACTAGTCGGTTCGATCCAGTCCTGATTCAGATTGGATTGTAGTAGATAAAAATGCTCAAGAAAACTCCTCAGTAATTTAAAATTGCATCAGGACTTAATTTTAATTTAAAATTTTTTTTTTCAGGATTTGTATTCGGCGATCTCGACTGCAGATAAACTTATTAATGAGCCAGAAAAAGTGAAGTTATGGCGCGATGAACAAAAGAAAAGGCTGGAAGTCAAAGATGCCGAAGAGGAAAAAAAAAAGAATGAATGGAAAGAGGCTGCCAAAAAAGAATTGGACGAATGGTACAAAAATCGCCAAGACCAATTGGAAAAAAAGCATGCAGACAACAAGTATGATTTATGATAAAATTTTGAATTTATCTTTAAAATTGTAATTGATATTCGAATTTAAGAGTTAATAATAAGTAAGACTAAACAATTGTTTTATTTTTTGCCATTTAATCCACTAACTCTTATCTTATTTATTTGTGTTGATATTAGTAGTAATAAATTTATTTAAGGACTGCTGAGTCTGATCTGTTTACTCCAGAGGAAACAGAAAAGGGAAAAGAATGGGAAAAACTTGGAAAATTGTGCGATTTTAATCCAAAAAACAACAAAAATAATCGCGATGTGAGCAGATTTCGTTCCATTTTACTCCAACTAAAACAACATCCACTAATCAGATAAATTATTTAGCACTCAACTACATTTGATTGAAGCATTTTTATAATTTAAAGTTATAGTCAACGAATTTTATACACTTTTTATTATCGATTCATATTATTTATACAAATTAATTAAATAAAAAAAAAATAATAAAATAAAAATTTTTATTTAATTTTCCAATTTATTGGAAATAATCATCCAATATTCGTAAAAAATCCTCTCTATTAGTAAAAAAAAAATTTTTGCCCAGAAAAAATGTCGAGTAAATTTCTAAATCCCCAAGTTGGTAGGTGCTTTTTGATCCAAATTAGGACAAAAATTCATCCCACTCCAGCCAAAGTATTCAAAGATTCAAATTTAAGATCTATTGAGTATTCAAATATATTTCCATTAAGGTTGAGTTTATCCAAGGCAGAAGTGCCGTCGGGAAGCCTGTGGCTTTTGAGCCTGTTCGAATGGTAATAGAAAAAGGCAAGTCTTATTCGTGGTGTTCGTGTGGAGCTAGCAAAAAACAACCTTTCTGTGATGGCTCGCATAGAAAAGTGAATGAAACAGTACCTGAAGGTCAAGATAAATTCGCGCCTCTACGCTTTGTGTGCGAAGAAACCCGAACAGTTCATATGTGCATGTGTAAATCGTCGAGTAATCGCCCATTTTGTGATGGAACCCATCAGCAATTAGCCAAATCTTCGTGAAATATCAAAACAAGATTAAATCAAAGCAAATTAGATCTAATTAAATAAAATGATGAAAATTTTTTTTTTAATTTTCTAAAATATATTTGACTAATAAAAAAGTCAAAAATAGATTAAAATATTTTTTTTTTTCAATTTTTTCAAGAAAGATGTCTTTGGGTTTATTACTTTTGAAAAAAATTGGTCAAAATAGTTCACGTAGATGCATAAATTCATTTGTGTTTAACCAGAGGTCATTTTTTTCTTCCATAATAAAGCCACGAGTGAGTGCATTGAAGCAGATAAGAAACAAAGCTGGTATTGGTCTTGTTACCGCGGGTTTTGGTTATGTTGCCTGGAATGAATTTGAAAGTTATCAGCAAATTGAATTTTTAAAGAGAAAAATTCAGGAATTTTTGGATTGCATTGGGGACAGTTTTAGAGTGCAATGTGACTCGGAGATAAAACAAAATCGAACTGCTTTTTATGAGCAAACAATTGGTCTTGATAAAAATAAGAAAAAAAAGGAAAATTTTGACTGGGTTGAGCTTTTTAAATTGATTTGGAAGGAAAAGTTTTATTTTTTGGCTGCAGTTGCTGTAAGAAATAAAAAATTTAATTTTAAAATTAATTTTTTTGAAAATTTTCACCTAAGAGTGCGTTTATGGTAGCGATGTTAAACATTCAAATACCTCAGGACCTAGGTAATTTGATCAACAGTGTTTACGAAATGCTCAAATCCAATGTGGCAAATTATGAATCTCTATACAAACCAGCACTTAGCCTAATCAAATTGTACATTGTTCAATCTTTATTCACATTTTCTTACATTTACACGCTTGGTGTTATGGGCGAAAACATGGCATCCAATCTAAAAAACAACCTTTTTAGCAAAATGATAAAACAAGACATCTCTTTTTATGATCGATCCAGATCAGGTGAATTGATCGATAGGCTGACTAGTGATATTCAAGAATTTAAAAGTTCTTTCAAATCATGTATTTCACAGGGCCTAAAAGCTGCCACTCAAATCATAGGATGCTGCGTGTCCTTGTATCTAATATCTCCAAAATTAACCTTGATCACAAGTCTGGTCGTGCCGACAGCTATCGCTATCGGCTCATTTTTTGGATCCATATTAAGAAAGTATTCAAGAAAAGCCCAGGCTCAAATCTCAAAGTCTACAGCTGTGGCCGACGAAGCCATCAACAATGTGAGAACTGTGCGGGCATTTGCCATGGAAGACTACGAAGTCGAGTAGATAAAATTATTTTTCTCAACTAAAAAATAGAAAAAAAAATTTATTCAATTTTTTAGGATATTTGCGGATGAGGTGGAAAAAGCTAGAAAATTGAATATACAATTAAGTCTTGGAATTGGCATTTTTCAAGGAGTATCTAATTTGTTTGTGAATGGAATGGTTCTGGGAGTGTTGTATGCTGGTGGCAAAATGTTGGTAAGCAATGAAATCAACGCTGGTCAAATGATGGCTTATTTGACAGCCACCCAAATGATTCAGCGATCGTTCACTCAGCTATCAATTCTGTTTGGTCAAGCGTTAAGAGGTCTGAGCTCGGGAGCAAGAGTTTTTGAAGTGAGACAATTTAATTTTAATTAAATTTTGCATTTATTAATTAAAATTTTTTTTTTTAAAAAATAGTTTTTGAAACTTGTGCCAAGCATTCCAGTTGATGATGTTGGTGCTAAAATTGAAAATTTAAAAGGAGAAATAAAATTCAAAAATGTCTCGTTTAGATATCCCAATCGAGAGGAAGCTGTTAGATTTATTTTCTTTTTAATGAACATACATTTTCTAAAGCAATATCATTTTAGAATGTACTGGAAGATTTTAATCTAGAAGTTAAGCCAGGAGAAATAGTTGCCATTGTTGGTCACAGTGGAAGTGGCAAATCAACTGTTTGCTCTCTTTTGGAAAGATTCTATGACATAAATGAGGGAAAAATTTCAATAGATGGCATTGACATTAATGATTTAAGCCCAAATTGGCTGAGAAGACAAGCTATCGGGTATATAAGTCAAGTAAATTTTTTCCGAAAATATTTTCAGCATAAAGTGTCTAAGAAATGAAATAATAGGAGCCAATTTTGTTTGCTACTTCCATTAGTGAGAATATAAAATATGGCAAACCAGACGCTTCTAATGATGAAGTAATGGCAGCAGCAAAGCTAGCAAATGCTCATGACTTTATTTCCAGCTTTCCAAAACAATATGGCACAGTAGTTGGTGAGAGAGGAACAACACTTTCTGGAGGACAAAAGCAAAGAATCGCAATAACAAGAGCGTTGTTGAAAAATCCTAAAATTTTGATTCTAGACGAAGCAACAAGTGCATTAGACTCAAAATCGGAAAGACTTGTTCAAGAAACAATAAACAATGTAATCAAGGGTCATACGGTAATAATTGTGGCACATAGATTGAGTACAATTCAAAATGCAGACAAGATAGTGGTAATGCACAATGGGAAAATAATTGAAATTGGAAATCACAAAAAACTTATGGCTCTTAAAGGACATTATTACAGCCTTTTTAATTTGCAATCATACGAATAATATCTTATTTTCTAAAATAAAAAACCATTTTAACAGTTAAAATCAGAGTTGTCTAAAAGTCCCAAAAAAAAGTCCAAGTAAAGAAATTTTTTTTAAATTTGCTAGATCAGGCTTCATATCAAAAAATTTATATACTCTTGGGTTGTCTAATGCAATAGATTTGCCATATATCAAAATTTTGTTGCAATTTTAGCATATATATCTTCTTCAGTATTAAAAATTTTAAAGCCTGGACTTGGACTTTTGAATGAAAATTAAAAAAAAAAAGTCCGGACTTGGACTTTGAAAAAAAAAAAATTAAAGTCTTTGGTCGGACTTGTTAAAATGTGTTTCCCAAAAAATTAAAAAAAAAATTTTGTGATTTATTGATTTCGACCAAAAATGGCTTTATGCAAGATCTAACAATTAAATTGTTAATTTTATTAATATAAAAACTCCAAATAATTAAAAAAAAAATTTTTTATGCCCAAGTATTAATAGTTTGTATTAATATTTAATAGTAATATTATTTTGTAATCATCCAAGAGACTATACCGTAAAAGTTTTTTTTTAACGCGGTGCTAAAACTTAGAAATCCAGCTTTGGTGTATGCACCGTCTACCATCTAATCCATGTTACAATTAAATTAATTTTAGACAAATGCAATAAAAAGGGTTTTTAAAGAATTTAATGCGCAAAAAGTTTTAAATTCAATTTTAATTTAATTAAAATTACAAAAAATGAAAATTTAGAACTTTAATTTGAATTTTTAAATTTGATGCGGCACCAAAGCCAAAATAAAAAAAAATAGAAAAAAAATTTAAAAAATATTAAAAAATTAATAAATCTTGAAAATTTTGAAAAATAAAAAAGTTCAATACAGTCAATCCTCGGTATAACGAACTACTTGGGCGGAAAATTCGGTATTCGTTATATCGAAATTCCCATATAAAATGATAGGGACCAAAAAATTTTTAAACCAAATTTTATTGATAAAAAAATCTAAGATAAAAAATGCGAAATAAAACAAATAGTTAATTTTTTTGAAAAAAATCGGTAACAGATGATTGCTTGGTAAAGCTACTTTCAATTATTAAATTTTCAATATTAAATAAAAAATTAATTACATTAGAATTATCATCTTTTTTGGTTAAAAAAAATTGTTTCAGTTCATTTATTCTATCAATCGCTTCTTTTGAGTTAATCACTTGTTTATTTATACGCTTTTTTTCAGGCCCGGCTAAGTTCTTTTCGTAATGTTCTAAAATTTTTGCTTTCGACGACAAAATAGTAGAAATTGTAGAAGCATTAACGTTGTATTCTTTGGCCAACTTTGAAGTAGTTATTTTATGCTCAGTATGCTTTTTTATAATATCTATCTTGACTTCAAGAGATATACATTTTCTCTTTTTGCAAACTTGTTTTTCATTCATTTTTATCAATTAGAAATTTTAGATAAACAATAATTAGTAATTGTCAAGTATTTATTTACTATTTTTTATTATCAAGGTCATAGTGAGTGAATCGAGCGAAATTTTAGAAATCAATGTAAAATTTTATTGGTTAAAAATATGAAAAAATATTGCAATTTTGGAGTGAAAGATTGAATAATCTATTATAATTTTATTTATATCCAATTAAAAAAAAAGTAAAACGAAAATAAAATTCCGCTCAATTTACATTGAATTCACTCAAGATGTGTTAAATAACGAATGTCATTTTTTTAAAATTCGTTAAATAAAGGTTTTTTTCTTAAGAAAAGTATTACTCGTTTTTTTTTCTTAGTTCGTTATATCGGGATTTCGTTAAAAAGAGGTTCGTTGTATCAAAGAAAATTAGCAATCTTTTCCTTTATAAAAAATCGGTTCCTGGATTCATATTCGTAATATAGAGGAGTTCGTTATATGGGGGTTCGTTATACGGAGGATCGACTGTATAGCGTACCGTTTAAAACAAAAAAAAATTTTGAAAATTTTTGAAAAACAGTCAATTTTTACATTTTTCTTACCATAAACCTAATTTTTTAGGCCGTAAGCATTTTGGAATAATTTTACTAAAAGTTACGTTTTTTAATGTAAACTAACGTAATTTTACGTAAAATTAAGTGTTCATACTCACTAATATTCACGTAAGCTTACGTCAGCTTACTTACAATAATGTAAAATTACGTAATTTAGCCGATTTTGGACCTTGTATAAAACCACTGTATAATCCCCTTCATCATTTCGATTAAATGTTTGTCCTCGAGATTTGTTGATTGTCATAGCAAACCTCAAACGGAATAGAATTGAATCCGTTTCTAATACCATGTGATTTTTTAGTCTTAATAATTTAATTTATATGATTTTTATTATTGAAAGCTCGTTAAGCAAATAATTTTGTTAAAGTAAAAATAAAGGCCAATCTTAATATTTTAGCGACATTCTAGCAATATAAATCGTTATTCTATTGTGTTACGTTAAAGCTATTCAGTGTATTCAAATTGGATTTAAATTTTTATAATTCCTCTCAATATTTTGACATTATGGTGACATTACACGGTTGCATTTGAAAGTAAAACCGGTATTTTTTTTTTCGTTATGAAATATTTCGTTATTTAATTTTTTCATGAAATTATACTTTCTTAACTTAAAATCAAGTAATCCCGACGCATCACTAAAATCTTCTAAATGCCAATTTTATTTGCATAAAAGAAGGTCAAATACAATCTTTATTTGTAAAGTCAACTAAATTTTCAACACTATTTAAAGTCTGTCAATTTTTTTTAAATAAAACTTCTTTTAAAAAAATTTGCCTTTTTTGTCATGTTTTTTCGTATAATCATTTTATTATACTGTTTACTGAATTTTGTTCAATCGGTAATTGTCCAAACCCAACCTACCGAGGATTATAAATTCAATTTGAATGTTGATGAGAAAGATGAACTCCAGTACAAATTGTATTGGAAAATTCTTAGAAATGATGAAATTCAATTTGAATTACATTGCCGCACGACCGGATGGGTCGGCTTCGGTATATCTCCAAATGGAGGAATGTCTGGAAGTGATATAATGATTGGTTGGATAGATTCAGACGGAAATGCGCATCTTAAAGATACCCACGCAATTTCTAAATCAGCTCCTTTGGTTGACGATGTTCAAAATTGGGAATTGTTAGATGCTTCAGAGAATGAAGGTTACACTATTTTGAAAGTAAAGAGAAAGCTCAGAACATGCGACAATGATGATATTGAGATCAGAATGGAAACTCAACGATTGATATTTGCATGGTCGGATTCTGATCCTGAGGGCGAACATGGCTGGACATACCATTTTGGAAATAGAAGAATAAAATCAGTTGTTCTATTGAACTTTCTGGACGAGACTAATTTAATTTCAGACTCCGAAATATCTCATGTTTTTGAGAGCCGTATTGATAATGTGAAAATAATTTTTTATATTATTTATTTATCATGCCTAAAATATGATCAGATTTTCACAAACTTTTTGCTGATCACCAAATAATTTTTGATCAAAAATAGCATAAGTCATTATCGGAAGTGGTGATTGTCAAAGTCATTTTTTTTGGTAGAAAATTTATCTATTTGAATTAAAATTGAATTCATTTTCCACTAAAAACTACAAGTTTTTTTTTTAATTATTTGTTTTTGACCAAAATTCTTGTTTTTGATCAAATTTAATTAAGTTTAACTCAAACTTAGAATCTGAAAATTTTCTTTTTTTAAGTCAAAATAAATTTTTCAATTTTTAGGCGTTCACATGAAATTGAGGTTTTACTGTTCCTTTCAATCATGTTCTCGGCCACATGAATTTTTGACCGACAGGAAAGGGAAAAAGGAAAATTGAGTTTTGACTTTAAAAAAAATGAATTGACTTGCTTAAAGACTTGATTCGATATCCGAATTTTTTTTTTATATTGAACAGAACTAATTTGACATGATGGTCGATAGTAATATTAAGAAAATTTTCTTCTATCTTCTTTAATTGTTTAAGGGCCAAAAATGTCTCTTTTTAGCCTTTTTTATGAATTTTGTATTTTGTAATTTTTTATTTTTAAGCTTTTTACATAAAAAAATAACCTAAATTATCGTAAATTGACATTTTTTACAGTAAAAAATTATGAAAAAAATAAAAAATGAGGCAAAAAAGTAAAATTTTATTTGTTTTTAAATTTTTTAATGCAGCTGTCTGGTTAAAATCGTTATCCTGATAAGTTTAAAAACACTTGTTTTTTACTATTTTTTATCTTTTTTTTTTTAATTTAGTAGCAGTAATAGTATTTCTTGCTGCGACACCTTACATGTAGAGTGTCCTAGTCCATCACCGACATTTGGAAATGTAGAGCTTTAGCAGTACTATTTTGTTTGAGAAAAAAGCTTGTTTGACATTTTCTGGCACTTCAGCTGCAAAATTGCTTCTAATTTGAGCAATAAAACTCTCTCTGTGGAGGGCATTGTGAAATTTCATGCAAAAAACAAAAACAAAATATTAAAAATTCCGAAGCTTAAGTTCTGAAGGCCCAATACATGTTCTGTAAATTGAAGCAACTGATACATCCTTTGTACCACCAATATACTAATCCTGCAAAACTCTGGAATAAATCTGCAAAACTCAGAAAATAGTAAATTTGGGATATTAAATTATAATGAAAATCCAATTCAACTTTAAGTGGTGGTACAAAGGATTTTTAAGTTGCTAAAATTTACAGAACATCTTTTAGTCGATCCAGATTAAAGTTCTGGCGTTTTTTATGTTTTGTTTTTGTTTTTTGTACTAAAATTCACAATGTTATGAATTTTGCAAAATCAGTATACTGGTGGTATAAAGGATGTATCATTTGCTACAATTTACAGAACATGTTTTGATCCTTCATAACTTAAGCTTTGGCACTTTTAATATTTTGTTTTTGATTTTTGTACCAAAATTCACAATGCCACTGTAAACTCTGATGGTATTCCCCCTAAGCGCCAGGTAGAGCAGAAAGGGCCTTGTTTTCTGATCAATTCATCAGATCTCTGACCAGGTCTAACATTTCTAATCCATTCACCAATTTGAACATTTCAATCAACAACCCCTCTCATTCTTCTTTCACTTAGTCTTGTACATCTCATTCTAGCTAATTTACTTAAAATTACGTAAAATTACCGTCGACCATCATGCCAAATTTATACTGTTTGTATTTTATTTTATTAAAAATTCACATTTTTTGGTCAAAATTTATGGATTAAAATGTTTTTATTTAAGAAAAGTGAGCTTTAATTTGTCCAGATTTTTTTAAGGTTTCTGATTCTGCTAAAAAATTAAAGCAAACCAAGGACGAGATACAAAAAAAGTGAAAAACTCCAAAAATGTTTCGTATCCAGTCAATTTTAATTGTCAAAGCTTATTCTTTTTAAAACAAATAATGTACCATTTTGTAGCTTAGAAAAAGAGTTTTAAGAATTTTTTTATAACAAAAATTTAAAATGCATACTAAATCATGCATTTTTTTTTAACTAAAATGATACAACTAATTATTTTGGTGCTATTCTTTGAGAGCGAGTATTAAAAAAACAATCTGACAATTAAAAAAAAAATTTATTTATCCTCGCTAAAAAATGTCTTTTCCAAGGTTTCATATTTTCAGAATAAGAATTAGTGGTCGAAAAAGTAACCATTTAAAGAACGAGTACTACAGTGGTTCTTGCTAAAATGAAATGGTCCGTTCCCGAAAAAGAATGGAATGGAGATGCATTCCATAAAAAAACATTCCCGTTCCATTCTTTCCATTCCATTCCAATGGAATGGAACTGTTGGAATGGAATGGAACGGATGGAACGGTTGGAATGAAACGGAACGGGAATGGTTTTTTATGGAATGCATCTCCATTCCATTCCTTTTCGGGAACGGACCATTTCATTTTAGCAAGAACGACTGAAGTACTAGGCAGAGTCCTGGTCTAGAGAATTGGATTCAGTAAGATATAGGAGAAGTGTTATTTGTCTTGTTTCTTAAAAGTAAACAAAATGACACAATAGTTCAAAATATTCTAAGACATAAGAGGGCATAAGACTCTGATAAGAAAATAGGGAAGCAAATATAAGAAAAAAATATCTTGTAGACTAAGAAAAGTACACAAAAGGAAAAAAAAAATAAAAATCACGCTTAATGTCAATATCAACTAATTTGCTGGCTTAATCCATAGAAAACATATCTTTTTTAGTTTAAATTCGTATTTAGCGCTTTAGAATACTTGGTTTTTCTAATCGTGGTCTATCACAGTTAAACACTGAGCGCCAAAGATTTAAATCTTACTCTACTATAATTTTCAAAACTTTTACAGTGATTTTAAAAATTTAATTTAAACTCAATTTTTGACAAATCTTCCCATAAAATGAGAACATCTGATCACATTTTGAACATGAACCATTTTATTCAAATCATTAAAATTTTTTTAAAAAAAAGCATCTAATTCCTAACAAAGACACGTATTATTTGTGCCAAACATTCGCACTGCCGCCGATTGAAACAGATCTTCACTTGGTGGCATACGATATATTAATGGATAAATCGAGCATTGAGTTTCTTCATCATTTAACTGCTTATGTTTGTGAGCCTGAAGATGTGGAACAAATAAAAAAATTATCAAATATTGGCTACGAGTGTGGACCTGGCGGCGATGAAGACACCAAAAATTCAATACTAAAAGATGTCTGTGATGTCAAAACCTTAATGTTTGCATGGGTAAAAATTGACTTTTTAATTTTTTTTTTTTTACAATGTTTCTTAGGCTGTCGGAGGAAAAACAAACGCAAGCTTTCCAGATAACACTGGATTGAGAATACCTAAATCAGACAGACCTGGTTTGTTGTTCGTTGATTTTCATTTTGACAATTCAAGATTAATTAAAGGTAAGACATTTTGAACGTAGTATATTTTTTCTAGGTATCAAAAATAGTTTTTTAATATCTTTTTTAATTGGTATCAAAAATTGAAAAGAAAATTAAGTCTTTGAAATATTTTGATTTGATAAAATATTGTTAAACAATTATGCTTTCTTAAAAGTTTTATTTTCATTTTTTAGAGCCTTGAGTCACTTCATTTCAAATCTTCTGTTTATTTTTTGAACCTGCAGGTCTTCCTCGCTTTTCTTTGCTTTTATTGCAATAGATTTGATATTTTCCTGGTCTCCAATTATTCTTTAGGTAGGCTCTTCTGGTTCTTGGGCCTTTTCTTCTTCCAAATCTTCTATAACAGTTTCTTTTGGTTGATATGTGCTATTATGTCTGCATTTTTTTCTGTTTTCTCCTATAAGCACATTTTTGGCGCTTGGATGACATTCCAAGACTTTACAGTACAATTTAAAACTAACTTGTACGCAATTTGTTCTTCGACTCTTCTTCAACTATTCCAGTGGGGAAAGGAAGAGTTGAGGAAGAGTCGAAAAAGAGTTTAGGAAAAGAAATGTTCAAGTTAGTTTTAAATTGTACTGTATCACCAGATGGTAGTGCACTTTTTAATTTGGAATTTTTTTTGATTGATACCAACCCAAGTTACGTTTTTTGCAAGAATTTTTCAATAAGTTAGAGATTTTGCCTTATCGATAAGGCCACCACACAATTGATTAATTCTATCGATAAGGCACCGATAGCAGATATCGTTGATTTATCGATACTAACTATCATTTATTTATTGTTATTAATTATTGTACATTTTTTAATAAGCCTGAAAAAAATCGATTTCTAAATTTCAATGTGCGTGACTTATTAATGAGGATGTGGATAAGAATTTTTGGAAAATATTAAATATTTAAAGGAAACATTTATTTGTTTAAATTTATTGCATTTTTTACTTTAAGGCCATACGTAAGTTAAGAATACGTTAGCATACTATAGGTGGTGTCAATGTCACGTTCTGATTTATGAGGCTGCAAAATAGAACAAGGAAATACGATGAAAGTTAAGAGTATAAATAAATATATTTTAAATAGATCTTTAAAATATATTTTGCATCTTATATTTAGATAACGTTTAAGTTTAGACTTTAGACTCAGGTGAAATTGACTCTGTTGAATTTGATAAGCAATTAATGCAACAGTCTGAGACGTATTGTGTTAAGTTCCTTTAATTTATTTGATAATAACAAAAAAAAACATTTTAATCCTAACAATAATGATTAATAAAAAATCAACGATAAAGTATCGATAAGAAAAGATGATAAGCTTATTGCAATAAAAAAATTAACGATACTTAGCGAAAAATTTGCGAGAAATAAGGATCTTATCGATAATTCTCGTTTTTTTATCGCTAAAGGGGTTACTTGGGAACTGTATATTAAATTTATTACACATTTAAAACAATTTGATCTGTTAAAGAGAAAATCAGTTAAAATAATTTTTATTTTTTTTAAAGAAATTCCTACTGTTTTTGATACCAAAATAAATAAATAATTGATACCATTAAACTATAAGTCATTTTGAACTATTTTTTAAAGGTCATAGAGATAACTCTGGTCTCAGATTGAAGCTTACAAAAAAATTGAGAAAATATGATTTAGGAGTATTGGCAATTCCAGCGCCGACAAATCCACTAGATATAACAATTCCTCCAAAAACTGATCTATTGAAAATAAGCTCCATATGCTATCCTCTCTGTACTGAGGTATAAATATTTTGCTTTTAGTTTCAACACACTTGAAAACCTTGTACACACAAAAAAAATAGTCTAACTTTTTATCACACTTTTAAGTGCATTTATGGCATATCTATAACAGCCTATTGTATGTTTTTTAGTTTGTTTATTTATCTATTACTAGTAGATACCCGTTGCTTCGCTGCCGGGGGAATTTAAATAAAATTAAGAAAAAAAATTGCAGAACACACTAAAAAATTTATTGAAAAACCTCAGTATAAACTATGTTTTTTGTTAAGTTATTTGGATAATTCATGCAAATCTTGAGATTTTTTTTATTTGTCACTCTTGAAAAGGCTACATATAATTGCCCATGAATAAAAACAGGTTCGTTTACCCCTACGTGTTCTAAAGTTTGTCCTTGAGATTTATTTATACTCATTGCAAACGCTGGTCGTATAGGAAATTGAAGCCTTTTTAATTCGAAAGGTAAACTTGCATCAGTTGGAATCAATGGCATTCTCGGTATGTAAACTATTTTTTTAGCATTAGATCCAACAGCTATTTGACATTCAATTATTTTACTGTAAAAATTTCTACAAATAAGCCTGGTACCGTTACACAATCCATCCGAAGCTGAGACATTTCTAAGAAAAATAATAGGTTGGCCTTTTTTAAGAACTAATTTATGAGGTGGCATTCCTGATAAATTTAAGCTATTTAAAAATTCTGTCGGGTATAAAGCTGTATGTGCGTCATTCAAAACAGCATCAGCTGATAAATATTATTATTTATTTATTTGTATATCTGTACCGAGCTAGAGCT
>QEOQ01000707.1:242298-400842 GCA_010279815.1 Brachionus plicatilis
AATTTATGAGGTGGCATTCCTGATAAATTTAAGCTATTTAAAAATTCTGTCGGGTATAAAGCTGTATGTGCGTCATTCAAAACAGCATCAGCTGATAAATATTTGTTCTCTTCACCTTTAATTCAATTAAAAGGTAATTTATATATATTTAATATATATTAATACTTAATTGATAATTGGTAATCAATCAGTTATCTATTCTCTCTCACTATTCAACCTTGACATCGATAACTTTCGACCTTGACATCGATAACTCGCTAACTCGCTAACTTGCTAACTCGCTAACTTCGTGAAATTTTAAATAATTAGATAAGCTAAATCTTCTTCAGATTTAATAAAAATTAAAGTAAAAATAAAAAAAAAAACAGAAAAAGATTTAGTCAGGCAGCAATTACACAATGGAGTTGGGCATAATATTTATCTTGGCTGAAAACCAGCTTTGAAAACTTCCAACAGTCTATCAACAAATGGAAAAGAATGACTCAGTCTTGCCATAGATTTTTTGTTTCACACCAGCTGCTGTTTTTAAGGAAAAAATGAAATATTTAACTATAAAAAATAATAGTATCAAGAATATTAATCGATAGATATTAAAAAGAAAGTATTTTGATAAGTTTTATTTCCTAATAATTTTTGTAATAAAGTTAGGAAATTAATAAATTAGATAATGTTTTTATCTTTTTTAAATCAAAATTATTTTCTTACTATTAAAACTTAATTACTTTAAAACAATTAAAATTACATTTTCTATATTCGATAAAATCTATTTGATTTCATTGTAATTTTTATTAAAAGACCAAAAAATGCACCAAATTAATCGCAAAATAAATTCTAGTTAAAATAATATTAATGGTTCTTTATTTAATTTTAGTATTAAGGCATTAATTTTAACAATTCTTTACAGTCTTGACCAAGAGTCAAAGTCAAAAAGAAAAATTAAGATTTGACTTTGACTTTTAAAATTTTTTGTGTTTTCTTTCAGGTTCTGTTATGTTCTTTAAGGGTTCTTTTCTCATTTTCTTTACATGTCCAGTTTTATACAATTCTGTGATTTCGTCAATAATTTTTTAAGCCTTTGTTAAACTCAATAAATTTCTATTTTATAAATTCAATATATTTTATTTTTAATAAAAGGAATATTTTCCTGAGGAAGGAATTACTGTTTTTGCTGGAAATTTTCATACTCATTTAACAGGACAAGCATTGAGAACTCATTTGATTAGGGACGGAAAAGAAATAAAATACTTGTTTGATGATCCGCACTATGATTTCAACTACCAGTCAAACATATATATTCAGCCAACTCTGCTTAAAAAAGTAGCTATTGAGATACATTTAAGTTAAAAAATTTAAAGTTTTTATTTTTAGGGAGATGCTATGGTTCTAGATTGATTTTACAGTACAAAGAACAAAAATACATTTACATTTGTAATTATTAAATATTTAAAAAAAAAAAATTCAAAAAATTGTTAAAGGGTGGTTATGGAACAAAAGAAGAAATGTGTGGAGTCTTTATGTATTATTATCCCAAGATAGATATGATAGGATGTGCTTCAAAAAAGACAGATCGTGATCTTGCAGAATTTTATAATTTGCTCATCGAGTATCAGAAAATTAAAAAAAATTTTTAATGAATTTTATTACTATTATTTAAAAGGGATTCGATAATACCACCATTAAAAACAAAATTTACTGAAAAAACAATTAGAAATAGAACAATGGAGTTGGTTGAACATTTAAAAAATGTTCTACCTTCTAAAGAATTGAGCGAAAGATACATCAAATATTTTGAGAACGAATCTAAACAATCAGCTAGCTGTGCGGTATGGAATAAACTTGAACTAATTAAAAATGTTAAAATTTTTGATTTGTTTTTTTTTCAAGATCAAAACAAGAAATACTGGACTATTTTTCGAAAAGGACTCCTTAAAGCCCAAAGAACGTTTTGTCAAAAAGGATTATTGTGAAA
The DNA here is from genome assembly GCA_010279815.1 of Brachionus plicatilis. Classification (NCBI taxonomy): domain Eukaryota; kingdom Metazoa; phylum Rotifera; class Eurotatoria; order Ploima; family Brachionidae; genus Brachionus; species Brachionus plicatilis. Next base: position 244,268 of record QEOQ01000707.1, read on the forward strand.
ATGAATCAAGAAATTAATGCTGATGATGAATTTAAAACAAATTAAAAACAATAAATTTAAAAATCTAATTAAATTTTTCCAAAAAAAATAATATAACAATACTATTTAATTTTGGTAGCAAATATATTAAATTTTAATTAAAATTCATGTATAGCTAAGCAAATCTTTTAAGATATTTTGAAGATGCTTCAACTCTGATTTTTAATTTTGTTACCTTATGGATTCTCGTAAAATTCAATCTAAGAGAAAAATTTAAAAAATTCAATATCTTAAATTTTTCTTGAATTACAATTTTTAAAAAATATGATAAGCTTTAATTATTAAATTTATTTTTTTTCAAAAAAATATAATAAAAGAATTTTTCATTTATTTATTATTTTTATTGATTTACAAGAACAAATCAAAAATCTTTAGTTGTTTAATGATTATTTCTCTGTTAATTTAAAAGTCTAAAATTTTTATGTTTTACAAAGATAAATTTTCTAAACAATTTAACTTTTAAATAATCAAAATTACTTTTTGAAATTTAACTTTTTATATCAGATAAATTTATAAAAAGAAATAAAATTTTAAAAATTTATTCGTTTATAAAATAAAATTCAAAAAAGATCTAAAAGCAAAATTGATATTCGACAAAAAAAGGAAATGATTTTTGACGATTAAATATTCAAGATAAAATGCATTTATATTTTGTATAGTGTTGGGCGGCGGTCCTGAAAAGATCGGTCCTAAACGGACGGCCTGGACCGTTTAAATAGACCGTCTGTCTTGCGAAAAAAGACCGGTCCTTCAGACGGACGACCGGTCACCAACACTAATTTTGTGAAAAGGACTAAAATAAACCATTTTGTTGGTTTTTTTATTTCAACAATTATTTTAACTATTTTGATGATTTGTGTTCGGAGATTAAAAGAGTATTAAATTATAAAGGGGCTGTCAGCTGTGTTACCGTAAACCCTTGCGCATAGGCGCAGCAGTTAATACCAAGCCCTACAACTACCGCAATGCGGCTAATCCCAGTCATTTCATGTAAAAAAAAATTAAAATTGAATTAAAAAGATTTTTCGCGCCTAAGACAGGATCCGGGATTTACCATGGGGTAAACCCAGGAATTTGTCGTTTTACCGCACCAAAAACTGATTCATAACCGCGAAAAAAAGAATTAAAATAAGCATTTAAATGCCGTTATAGGTCGATTTTAATTTAAAAGTTTCCAAACAACCGCATGCGGTAAAATTAAGTTTTTAAGGAAAAAAAAACATTTTTTAAAAAAAGAAAAAAATTGACGCAAGGGTTTACGGTATTAATCATAGAATAATTGGAAACAATATTCTGGATAATTAACATTATTTGCTAAAAAATCAAATTAAATTAAAATAAAAATTTACAAATTATTTAGCATGGGTGAAATGTTCTTTGGTGCATGGTCCAAAAGCTGGTAGCTTAGCTTATGGTGCAGCATAATCGAACGAGGGAATACGGTATTTAAATTTAAATTTTTTTTTAATTTTCGGAATTAAATTTAGATTATAAACTTTAGTATTAGTTGTAGTAAAAACCACGAAGCCAGATTACTCGCAAGGATGCCTTTAGTTTTTATTGTAAAATAAACTTTTTAATTTTAATATTATTATTATAAAAGTTTGTACCAGCTGAAACATTTTGCAGAAGACTTTAAGACTCATAGTAAAAAGTTGTTTTATTTTAAAATCTTCGTTTTTGTTTTTTCTTCAAAAATTCACAATGCCTAAAAAATAATATTTTGAATAGACTACAAAATAGCACACTAAAGAAAACTGTGTATAAGCAATCGTAGTAAAAACATTCTCTTTACTTTGGTAAAATATTTGCATTCTTAAACTTTGATGAATTTAAGACTCTTTTTAACAAAAAGCCATTTCTGATTTTATGACACGATTTTAGAAAATATAAAAATCAAAAGATAATTTAACAACTAATTCTTTGTTGATTATTTTTTATTAAAAAAATATATTTTGGGAAAAACTTCTTTGAATTTCTAAACAAGTGAAAACTCTTGAAATAAAATTTACAAATTTTTTTTTCTCTATCTTTAATTTACACTATCTTTTTTATTAAATTATAACTTGAGCGTCATAGGATCAAAATTAAAATTAGAAGTGTGCCCAAGAGCTGGAATTACTGATCCTTGAATCTCAAATGAACTACTACTTGCTTCTTTTTCAATCATAGCCAGTCCCAAGTACGGAACTTTACGAATTGTTGCGTTGAATTCGGCATATGGCCTCACAGGCATTCCAGTTATTTGTCTGGTGCACACTTCAAGTGTGCCAGCATGACCAACCACCAAAATATTACCACCTTCGTTTTGGTGAATGTTAGACAAATATTTAGTCACATTAAAACTTCTTTGATAATAATCTGTGTAATTTTCGTCTTGTTGAAGTCTTTCTAACGAGAGCAATGGCTTGTAGTTTGTGTCTATATTAAAACCAAATGCAACTAGAGATTCTGTATTAACAAAATACGGCAGTCCTTTATCGTACCATCCCAAAAACTCAAATATAGAAGGTTCTAGGCGAATTTTGACCACTTTTTCCAGTCCTTGGGCTAAAAAAAAAATAATTAGAGGTGAAAAAATTTTCACTGCCAATAAAGTCATGTGACTTGAAGTCAATTTTAAAAATTTATTTCAATTTACATAGAAAATTTATAGTTTGTTAAATAGAATATTTTTTCTGGTATTATTTTGGGCGATTTATTCACTTTTCATCTCAGGTCAAAATTTTTCGTAATTTTCCTAACAAATTTTATTATTGTTTAATTTTCTATTGCATGATAAATTCACAATTGTTTATTCATTTTTCTGAGTTTGAACAAAACGGTTCTATCTCAAAATAGCTGACAGCTTTTCAGCTATTTAATAACTGTGTCGAATAGCTTTCTCATTTTATCAAAAGAAATAGCAATTTCTTAATAGCTGAATTAAATTTTTTAATTATCTATTGATTTATTTGTACTCAGATCAATTAATATGAGAGATAAAAATTATTAGAATTCGAAATAAAATGAATTCTAAAATAATTTTGCTTTATTATTAAAATTTTTATAAATTACTCATTTACAAGATTAAATCTCTTTTAATATCGATAAAAAATAATTTTTGAGCAAAATGTATCAGAAATAAACACATCAATGTGTGGTCATGTATAATGGTCATAAAAACAAAAATTTTACTTAATTTATCAATGGTAAGCATTTATCAACGTCAGAAACCGAAAGAGATCTTGAAGTTATTTTCAATACAAAATGAAATGGAAGAATCAAGTGATAGAGGCTACATATACAAGTTCATGCATGGAATAGAATTGGTTGAAAAAAGCAACAATTTTAATGTCACATAAAATCAAGGAAGAGGTCACTGCTTCAAATATCACAAAGAAATTTCGAGGCTCCAACATAGAAATAATTTTTTTTTCAACAGAATATGCGCTTTCATATGGAATTCGCTGCCAAATCAATTAGTTGAAGCCCCCAATGTTAACAGCTTTAAAGCAGGCATTGATTGCTTGATGAGCATCAATCAATCTGCAATATTAAAAAAATACTGCTTTAAAATTCTTTATTGCATTTTTTTTACCTAAAATAATTTTTCTAATGTAAAAAAAGACAAAAAATAAAGAATCAATAACACTTAAATAGATTATTGATTTGATTTACTAAGAAAAAAAATAAAAATTTATTTTAGGCAAAAAAAGTATGTTGCACTATGTTGCAGTATTTTTTTAATAATCTGAAATTCACAACAACAAAGCCATTTATATAAATCAAAATATGTAATTTTTTTAGAGAAAAAAGTAAAGTCAAACCAGAGTTTTTAAAAGTCAGAATTCTTAAGTCAAGTTTAATTCCAGACTTTATAAAAAAATAAATAACTTTTTAAGTTTCTGACTTGGACTTGACTTAAGACTTGTGATTTTTAAACAACTCTGAGTAAAGAATTAATCTGTCACAGATTAAGTAAGTAAAAGTTAAACATTTTTTAAAAATTTTCCAAAAAGTCATACAAAAATTCTCTTTTTCTGGGAAACTCACACAATTACCCAAATCTGGCAATTTCAAACAAAACTGGGACAACGTCAAACAAAAATTTATCTTTGAATTAGGTTTCAATAAAGATAAAATTTATCATGATAATGCCAAAACTGAACCCATTACTTCCAAAAGACAAAATAGAAAAACAACATTTCAAAATCAAGTTGAAAAAATTTCTTGACTATAGTGATGCTCAAATTCTAACACATACAACAATAACATAACCACAAGTTAACAAGATGAAAGCACAGTAAATTTCCTGCAAAAATTTAGCCATTTTATTTAAAAATCAAATTATAATCTTATTATTTAGTAACTTAGGTGAGTAATTAATTTTAGATCTAAAGCTCAAACCACGTAGGATAAAAGAAAAAAGTTTGGAATTAAAAAAAAATAATTAGTCTTTTTGTTTTTGTTTCCAAAATATTTTTAATTTCAAATACAGTACATTTCTAAACAAAGTTAACAGGCTTCTTAAGCAGTTTAAAAGCTGCTCTTAAACCCTGCTTAAACCACTCATAAACACTGCTTAAACTGTTTTAAACATTGCCCCATTATTTTTTATTAAAAAGTTTAAACTAACTTAAACATTACTTAAACCGCTCAAAAACGCTGCTTAAACCGCTCATAAACACTGCTTAAGCAATGTTTCGAAACACTGTTAACTTTGTTTAGAAATGTACTGTAGTAGTAGTAGTAGTATAAATAGATATGATTTAATATTTTGTGTTTGAATTACAAAATGTATCCAATATTGAAAAAACATTGAAAAAGTGCGATAATTCAAATATTTTTTTCAGTTTCAAATAAAAAAATAATTTTAAGTTAATATTGCAAGCATTTTCATATTTGAAATTAAAATCCTTAGTGAAATAGAATGAGTTTAATTTTTATTTGGAAATTTGATAAAAAAAATTGAAAATTCTTTTTTTAATTTTTAAATAATTCGTTTATTTATTTGTTCTTGTTTTCGAGTTTTGTGAACTTTTAAGTAAAGGTAAACCAAAACAGAATTGTGTGAACAAATTTAATAAAGCTATTTAATAGAATGCCTTATTCTCGAAACTGATATAAAAATCAACAATTGTGAAGTTTCGAATTTTTAATGGAAGAAAAAATTTAAAAATAGGTAAACAATTTTTAAATAAGATAAACTAATAAGGTTCAGATTAATTTTTTTTTTTTAAACTTATATTTTTATTAAGATTTTTTTATAAAATTTCTTTTCTGTTTTTGAACATGAAGATAAAATTTAATGAATAATTACAAAAAAAATAATGTTTAATAAAAATAAACTTTAAAAAAATTATATTTTTCAATAAAAATTGAGAAAATGCCCTCTTTTTCAACTAATTTATTTGGGTTAAAAATCAAAATTTTGAAAAAGTAATTTTTTTATTTTTTTTTGAATTTGAAGCAGCTTTAGAAATATCATTTGCTCTGATGTAGTTGACCTGGTATTACCCTTTCAACAATCAAAAGACCCAGATGCCCTCTCTACTTAAATCTGAGAACAAGAATTGTTCCACTAAAAGATGAACCATAGTTCTAATAATATGTTACCTTGAATAATCACTTATTCATTAGCTTGTCAACTGATGCACAAAGATAAGTAAGAATTATACTTGTCACATATCTCAGAAGTTAGACCTTGAAAACTTAGTGTACAAGAGCTCGTACACTTAATAAAGACACAAAATGGGTCTTTTGAGAATGAGTCCCAGAAATTAGATGACGACAGCGAATTGGTAAGCTGTACAGAAGCCGAACAAATGGAATGGCTTCATAATGTTCAAAATTCAGGAAAACCTAAGAAGTTGCTTTTTGAGCTACTTTTCAAAAGAGCTGAGCTATTGGCCAGTATCAAAAAGTTGAAAATAGAAGAAGATATTTTTAGGAATATAAATCAATCAAAACATAGTGATGACGGAGCAAAAAGCACCCTTCAAGATATGGCCACTTCATCGAAAACTTTAAAACATGAGGATGTATTACAAGAAAACTTAGGATTCGGACTTAGGGAAACACGAATCATAAATTTTAAAGTCGACGATATACCAAAATTATATGGAAACGATAGAGATAAAGTAGATGAATAGATATACCTAGTAGAAACTGAGGCTAGGACCCAAGGAATTATTGGAAGTAGGCTAATAGATTGCGTTACAAAACTCCTAAGAGGAAACGCATTACAAATGCTTAGAAACATGCAAAAAAGAGATGAATCAGTTACGTGGGAAAAATTTAAAAATCAATTATTAGCAACCCTGAAACCAGCTGATGTTCAGAGAGGGCTAAGATCTGAGCTAAAAAGTATTAAATTAACGTCAAATTTCGAGGACAACATAATGAAATTCCAGACAATTGCAAACAAAATAGATAAGATAGATGAGTTCGAATTAGTCTGGTTCTTTCTTGAAGCCCTTGACCCAAGAGTTAGGGCCGAGTTAGAGAGTAAAAATGTAGAAACGCTAAAAGATGCAATACGGCATGCAAGAGTTTTTACAAAAGGATTGAGCAATTTTAGCAAACCCACGGTTGACCCGAAAAACTTCTTTTTTTTTTAATTTTGACTTAATAATTGACGTTCGTTTGATGCAAAATGAAAAACAGAGCGTAGATAGTTTTTTAAACTTCAAATATTATCTTAAATATCATCATATCACAAGCCCAAAGTCAAAATTTAAAAAAAAAAAGAAGTTTTTCATGCTTACAATATTAACTTAAAATTATTTTTTTATTTGAGACTGAAAAAATAATTTGAAACATTGCACTTTTTCAATGTTATTTCAAAATTGGATACATTTTTTAATTCAAGTACAAAAAATTAAACCATATTAAAAACTAATTTTTTTTTGAAATTTTATGCTTTTTATCAATGTGTCATAGTCCAGACAAAACTTTAATTTATTATTAAATTTAGAGTAACTTAAGTTATAAGTCTTTAGCAGAGTTGTTCATAAGTCACAAGTCTCAAGTCAAGTCCAAGTACGGACTTTAAGAAAAAAAAAATTTAAAAGTCCGGACTTTGACTTCAATTTCAGTGACTTTGACTTTTACTAGGCCGCCACATTAACTAACTGGAACGGCAAATATTCATGTTGTTCGGACTTATTTTTTTTTTAAATTTAAATAGTCCGGACTTGGAGTTTATTTTGGGACTTTTAAACAACTCTGATTTAATTAAAATTAGAAAAAAGTTACATTTCTTGTAACTTCAGTCCAACAATGATATATACAAAGTTCAAAATGTAAATACCTGCTAATATTTGAGTTGCTGTTTGGATGCACCTTAAAGCAGGACTTGTGTAGCAGTAGTGTATTTTATAACCTTCGTAGCCGAGCGCCTCTCCGGTAAGTCTTGCTTGAAATTGTCCAATTTCAGTCAATGGAGAGTCGCCAATAAATTCGCGCTTCGAAGGTCTGTAAGGTAAATCAGTAGGCATGTTAAGGTTGACGCGTCTGTACTTGCCATTTCTGTCAAACGCCTGCTCGATCCATTGTGGTCCAAAGGCCAAATCTATTCGTTCACCGTGTCTGGCGAAAAAAAATCTCAAAGTGCCTTGAGATTTCATTGATTTGTGGGGGTTAAGTTGAAAAAATTTCTGCATATTAGCATTTTCAGAATAGTAAAAAGCATTAGTGTTCAATCGGGTGTCGCTGTTTTGAAAGCCTTTGTCTGTGCCAAAAAATTGAGCGTTTTGTAGACCTGGCGAAGTTGCCGTCTGAGCCATCAAATTGGTAGATGAAGAGCTTCCAACAAATTGGTGAGACTTGTGAAGCTTCCACGTGTCTGTTTCGGCCACGCGTTCCACATTCTTGGCTGGAAAATACCCCGCTTCACCAGTAAAAAACGACACACCTTTTATTAAAAAAGTAAATAGCCAAAATTTTATTAGATATAAAACTCAAAAAAGTAAGTAAATAAAAGAATAAGCAGTTCCTAAATTTAAAAGTACCATCAGGAATTTCACTTTTATTTTCACATAAAACCTGATCTTCTTCAGAGATCTCATGTTTTTCATTCGAATTTTCATCAAACACTTTTGCTGTAACTTTGTCTGACTCTTTGCCAGCCAAGTTACTATTGCTCAACTTAAGATTTAAATCCGAGCCAGTCCTGCTCAAACTGCTTAGATAGGCATTTTTGTCGTCAACAAAATCTTTGTAAAAATTGTTAACCCTAGATCTGATTGTGAGACTTTTGTGAAAATTTCTCAATTTTGACCCGGACACCGGAGCAATTTTGTTCTGAACATTTTGAAGATTAGTGGCAGTGATGTTAACGCCAATGGATTTGGAGTACTTTTCCTTGTCAGCCATAGTCATTGTCTTTGAGCGCTGCACCGAGTCTTGCTTGAGCTGGCCTATGTTAATTGAAGACATGGTAGATGGCAGTTTGTCCGGAATGGTAGGCTCAGTAAATGTTTGTCTCTTGTTTCTTAATGCAGCACTCTTTTGGTCATCACCACTCAAACTAGTCACCTGATTTGATTCATACGAACTGAGTGTGGGCTTAGAGGAAAGCAAAATTGACCTGCTCGGAGATGGTGGCTTATTTTGAACAAAGATTTGTGGCGGAGGCTGAGCCAGTGTTTGAGTTTGGGTCCTTTGAATAGGTCGTCCTAGTTGAATATTCTTGAAATAGCTAAGTATATTTTCATTATCATTGGTGCGAATTTTGGAAGTCGTATTTACAAAAGTCTGGGACTTTTCTATATTTGGAACTTTTGAACTAGGTCTTTCCACATTCCGACCATTGTTGGTATCGCTAATTGTCAAAACTCGGCTCTTGGGGCTTGATGGCTTAGTAAAATCACTCTTATTTACCTGATTCAAATTTGATATCCTAGTTGAGAATGTGTCATATGAAAACTTGTTTGATCCATCTGACACTTTGTTTGGTGCTATTCCATTTTGGCTGAAAGTGGCACTTGATTTGCACGCAGGTTGCTTTGAGGGCGCATAGGGCTGATAGTTAGAATAGGCATTGTAGTCATACAAGTTGATGTTGGATGTGGCACGTTTTGTGGCCTCGTTCAACCGGTCCCAAAATGTCGACGACAACTGGGACTTTATTTCTTGCTCCTGTTTTTTGAGCGCTGATTGAGCAATGTTTAAAGTACTCGTTGACTTGGCGTCACTGATCAATGGTGGATAAAAAGATAATGGATCTATAGTGCCTGATGATCGGTCGTAAATGGGGAATGTCGAATATGATGACGAAGTGGTGTATGTATTCATTTTGGGACTATTTTTATTCATATTTTATTTTATTTTTTTCTTAACTTTGGAAAAAAAATGGTGCTGATTTTAGAATCAAATTAAATCTGAACAAAAAATTTAATTTATTTATTTTTTTCCTAAAAGCTCAATTAAATGGAACCAAAAACTAAAATTTTCTGGTCTACTAAATTTGCTGAATCAAATTTAAAATTGATTTTGATTCAATTTATCAGTTGGATCCATTTGTCTCGTAATAGCCAAATATCGAAAGTTTTTGAAAGATTAGCCAAAATTTAATTTAATGAGGATCATAACTTTTCATTCAAAATTAATTTTGATCAAACAGATAAATTCAATTTCAATTATGTTTTATTTTTTGTTTTTTTTTCAATTTAAATTACCTTAGAATTGTGGCAAGTCACCTGGGAAAATTTTTAAAATTAACCAAAGCTTTTGATTTGATTAAGGATCGGTATGAAAAAAAATAAATAGATATCATTTGTGGCTTTTTATGCGATCAGCTTTTCTTTTTTACAAAACACTTTATCTTATTTGAGAAAAATACCTTAATTTTAGTCACCCAACATTCAAAGAACTTGTTGATTTAGAGCAGTAGCTTCAAAAGCTGGAAAATAACAAAAAAAAAAAAACAAATAAAAGTTATCTAATAGCTAATTTAAAATATTATAAAATAAATTGAAAAATTTTCCACAAGTCTCAGGTTCTTTTGTTTTGGCAAGCAAATTTGTTTGTGTTTAATAATAATTTTTTTGCCTAATAACCAATCTAGTTTTGTTTCTTCTAAATTCTCTTGTCATTCAAGCATTTAGTTTTATTTAAGTTAGTTTGTTGCCAAAATATTAAAAAATTTAATCAATTTTTTCTTTGTATGTTCTTTATCTATTTTTTTTTCTTTTTTTAACAAAAATGAGTTTCAAATTGAATTTTTTCGATCAGTATTAAAGAAGCCAATGTCAGAGTAAGTATTCTGTTTGTTTAAAAGAATTTTTTATAAAAACAAAACAAACACCTATTGAATAGCTTAGGTTGTTATGGGAAAATTTTGTTTGAATTTTTAGCAATTATTTTTACCTTTCATCAAATTGTCCTTGCTTGGCATGCTTGCATAAACGTAATCGTTAATTTTCAAACCAAGTTCACTGTCCATTTTTGGTTTATAAGTAGAGATTACTTTAAAAGTCTTTCAAAAAAAGCGCTATAAGTTAAAAGCTGATAAATACTGAATCAATACTGACCATTTTATTGTCAGCCCTTGAATCTCGTGAGTAGAGGCGAACTTCCCATTCTCCTGGACGGCGGTAGTTTATGCAGTTGTTTGCTAAGTCAACTAGAATTTTTCTCTGTTCCGGTTCATATCCGAAGCCAAGGGTTAAGTGAAGCTGTTTCGAGTATGGAATTATATCATAGTTGGCTTTAAAAAAAAATTACCAAATTTTAAAAAAGCTTGGCTCTCTTTGAATAAATAAATTAAAAATTAATTTGAGTTGATTTCATTAAAATAAAAATCAATTATCTTTGTTTATTCTAGTTATTTATTTAATAGAAAACAACTTTCGAATTTTTTTTATTTCATGCATTTTGTTTGCTAAATGATTTTAATTATTTCAAACGTTTTGAATTATTGTATATATTTTTGTTTTTGTAAAGTTAAAATTATTTTAGCATGGCTAATAATCTTTTCGTAATATCAAAAATCTTCAGAGCATACTCTAACTTTAAAAATTTTCGTTGAATTATTTTTAATGGCTAAAAAGATAATTTTTTTTTCAAAAATTCAAAACATTATGTAACTACTAAAAATGATTTCAGTGGCTTTCGAAGCCTGAAAAGTTTATCTTTTCAAAACAATTAATCGGATTATTATAGGGCTTTTAACGTTCTTGATACTTTATGTATATTAAGAAAAAATAGAATATTTATCAGTAACTAGATATTTAATTTGTTTCATAATAAGCTGAAAAAAAAAATTATTTTTTTTTTTGAAAAAAACTAAAATAAAACATAACTTAAGACAAATCAGATACAGTTGTTTTACCAAGAATTATTAAAATCAGATATTTGGTTAAGAAAATTTATTGCATTCATAGATACTCAAAAAATTTTCTACATATTTTGTTGAAAGTTTAAAGATTGAATAGGCTAGAAAAAGTTTTTAAAATTTACATTTTGAATCTTTTAAAAGTTTTTCGCTTAAGATAAAATCAAATAACCAATTAATTTTGAAAAATTTGGGACTGACAGATTTCGTGATCATATCTTTTATCTGAATAAACTTATTATTTTATAATTTAAATAAAATTATGTTTAGAAAATTTGCCCTTTATTAGAAAAAATATTATTTTTACCAAATTGAAGTTTTAATTTTCTTTTAATTTAAAAAGCTTTGAGAAAAAATAAAAAATTAATTTAATTAATCAATTTTTTAATATGAAATGTTTATCATTGTCACTGATTAAATTAATTAATTCTAAATTTTACCCACATTTTTATGTTTGGAAAATAGTACTTAAAAATCTTGTCGGCTAATTAATAAGAGCATTATTTTTCATTAAAAAAGTAATAAAAAAAATTTTAAACAAAGTTTTGCCAAATTTTAAGGTAAATTTAATCATCAAAAAATTTAATTGCAGAACGAGATATTAAGATGGTATTTTTTGATCATTAAAATTTGGTTAAGTTTTGCAAAAACTTATTTTGGTAATAAATTTGATCAAAAATATTGCTCCTATTGAATATTACCACTTTAGTAGGCCAGAATTCTGGTAAAATTTTCCAAATATTATTTAAAAATGTAGGTTAAATATTAAATACCTTGAAAAATAAATTACATAGCCAGAGGGTATCATAATTAAAAACATATAAAAAAGTAAACTAAATAATTGCGCATCAAACTAAATCTGACAATTAACACATAAAAATTATTTTTTCCTTTACTTAATGTGTTCCCAACTTTTTTAATTGATTTTAATTTTTGTGATCTTAACTCTTTAAAAAAAAAATTTAAAAGATGAATCTAAAAATGAAAAAAAAAATACTAAGAAACTCTCAAGGGTTAGTTTAGTAGGATTTTTTTTAACAAAAACTTTATTTTAAATGAAGAAAGAAGAACATTTTATTTTAATTACTGATTCAAATCTTTTATTTAACTTTTTTATGGTTCAATTTTGATTTGAAAAATTGTTTTATGTGATTTTCACATTTCGATAAATTCATTTTATCCGTTTTTCATCATTTTAAATAAAGAGTTTTCTTTTTAAGCGCGAATCACATTTTTTATGCAATTTAATCTCTCTTTATTTGTTTTTAATTCTCACCTTCGAAATCTTTCTAAAAATTATTTTTTCTTATTAGGTTCTAAAAAAATTGCGATGCTCCCAACAGCAAGAGTAAAGCAATTATAATGGCAACATTTTTAGATATACTTAAAAGATTTTTAAGTAGGTAGGACTTTTATTGATGCCAATTATTCAGATACTATTTTGAAGCAGAATATGATACTTTCTCTTTAAATATTTTTTAATATTCTTTTAAATTAATTTCATCCAATTTTTAGACAAACTAAAATAGAATCAAAATTTTGGCATTTACATAAAAATTTAATTAGCATTTCTTTTAAAATCATAAAATAAAAAATATCAAAATTTTTTAGAGAAATTATTAATTAAAATTATAATTTTAGAGATCAAAAATTCTAAACACTTACTGTATTTAGCTGCTATCTTATTAAAATTTGCCACAATTTGTCTGATTGTATTTTCTGAATCAACATCGGGATACAATAAAATCATTTGATGAGAGGAATGCAAGTCCAAATTGATGGCATTCATTTTTGCTGATTTATTTGAATTTAAATTTGCCAACTCATTCAAGTTTTTAAAGGACTTTTCAAAAGCTTTGTGAAGATTTGTTATTTGGTTATCAGGTATTTTAAAAAAGGGAGTTAATTTCATAAATGGTAACAGATTGTTATAGTGGGCTTCATTACTGCCGATCTTTTGTTTGACCATTTGAAAATATTGAGAAATTTGGTTTCCAAGTTTTCCAACTGGACACAAAACCAAAAGACAATCTCTTGTCGAGACTAAGGATTCGTTGTTTAAAATAGGATCTTTGGCATGTTTCATCAACCAATTGATAGCATCAATGCTATTCTGGTATCCAGTAGCTGCAAGTGCCTTTTCTAATCGGTCCCTTTTGATACCCAGGCTCAATAGTTCTCTAAATACAATTGTCTCAAATCTGTGCTTGTGATTAGGTCGGTTCAAAGCCGAATCATTCAGAGTATCAACCAAAGACTTTCTATTTCGATACTTTGAATCAATCGTTTGCTCCGAACTAAACTTGGTGTCAGGAGACTTTTCTGATCGAATCACTGAATTCAATTCATTTAGATTTTCATAATTAAAAGAATTTTCACTGGAGTTGGTATTAAATGACAAAGTCTTGGAAGTTCCATAGGCAGGATTCACAGATAAATGTATATTCCGATTGTTTATCAATACAGGTTGATTTTCGCGCAGCTTATCAGACATTTACAATCTAAAAACAAAACAAAATAATTTATTTTTTTTTCAGTCTTAATAAATAAAATTTAATTTAACCAAGCATTGTCTTGGCTCTAAATTCAATTTAATGTTTAACTAAAGTCGAGCTAAAATTTAGAGCACATTTAAAAGTATCTTAAAATTTCAATTAATCAACCGTGCTCATTAACTCAAAATTAATTGAAATATTGATAATATATTTTTTCATCAAAATAGAAAAATTAAAAATTTTCTAAGATGTTTTGAAATCAATTAAGCATAAAAATTCACTACTCCTGATTAAATCATAGTTGTCTTGTTATTTTAAGTCCATTTAACTAAAATTTACTCTAAAAAGCCATTTAAAAATTTATTTTTTTTTACCATTTGTTTGGTATACTTTGACCTAAATTTTGGCTCCCAAATGCTTCAGTTTTTTTTTTGAACAACAAAATCAAATTTAGACCATGCTAGTTTAAAAATCTGGCAAATTAGTTTTTGCCTTTAAATTTTTTAAATAAAATTTCACTTTTAATAATTAAATGATAAAGAGAATTAGAAATTTTTTTTGGATGCATTTTTAATGCTCCGTTTCGTCTTTGTATATAATGATGATTGGGCATGAAAATGCACATTAAATAAATCAATTTATATTTAAAAAAAATTGATTTCCTATCAAAAAGATTTAATTCCGAGTTGAGCAAAATTCTAAATTAAAGTCTAAAAATTGATTAGTTAATAATTCATAATAACATTTTTTTAAAATCTATAAAGTAAATACGAAAAAAAATTCAATCTTAAAATCACTTGATAAATTTCTAACTAAAAAAATTTAATTTGAAATTAAAACGAAACAATTTTTCATTAGATCAAATAATGCAACTCTTTTGGGGATTTTTCACATTGCTTTTACCAATTACATCTCTTTTTATTTGAAAAATCAATAAAACCCTCTTTTTTGCTCAAAATTATTGCAAGATTTAGCTCTTTCTTTTTATTTAAAAAATTGGCTTTTATTATCTTCCGAATGTACAAATAATTATTTCCAAATTGTTTTTTCTACTCTAAATACAATTATGCGAAAGAAATTTTACAAAGTTAAAAAATTGTGTAATAAAGAGCTACACATGATTTAAATTGGAATCCAATTAGGTGCAATTGAGCTTAACTGGTTGTAATCGTTGCATAAAAACTAGATAAACATTTAAATGTTTAGATAAAAATAATTTGAAAAAAGCGTTGGAAAATTACATAATTAATAAAATTCATTTTTATATCATAGAGCAAAAACGATCGTAAAGCCAACTCTATTTTTAAGCATGTTCAGGAATTTGAAAATAATTTTCTCAGATAAGGAAACATTAAATTTTTACTCAGAAATAGCTTAAAATACTGCCCTGGTATTATGATTTGAAGAAATCATGTTCCTTAATAATTAGCAGACTATTTTTATTGTAAATTAAATGATATATGGCTGAAAATGTTTACATTATTTTTTTCTTATCTAAAATTACGCCTTAGATAAGCAGTATAAAAATAAATTTGCGATTAAAATTATTAGACTCTTGAAAAATCAAAGCTAAAAAAGTATTATTGATTTTCTATTTTCTTTAAGAGAAAAACATCTTTGTTACCTTTTAATTATTTTAAACAAAAAATAAAAAAAATAAATTTTAAATCTAAATTTTTGAGTTACATTGTTTACTTACCTATGGATAATTTTTTGAAAAATATTAAATTTAGTTTTTTTCTTAAGCTAATTTTAGTTCATCCACTGAAAAGCTTTGCCGAGCATTTTACTTATTGAACAATCTGATCGATTCTTTTCTTAAGTCAAAATAATTTAAGTTTAAGGAATCGTAGTTAAATTATAAGAAATGTCTGAAAATTAATAATTAATTCAATAGAGACAAATATTTAATTCAATAGAGATGTAAATAAATGATCGACATAGCTTAATAATAAATTCTAAAATTTTTCAATCATAAGCAAAAGATCTAAAATAATAAAAAAAAAATTTATATAAATATTTTTGAATCAAAAAAGCGTATTTAAATTCAATGAATTTTTTCTTTATTTTACATAATAAAAAAAATTCTAGTTCTAGTTACATGAACATTGAAAATAAAAACGAAAGGCATAATAAAAACGAAAAAAAACTCTTACTTAATAAATTATAATTTTAAAATTTGTTAATTCAAAGCCTTTTAATTAACTTATATTTTTTCAAAAAAAATAATTGTTAAACTAATTGTTAAATAATTAATTTCAATAGTGCGTTATCAATTATTATCAAAAAAATTAAATTTTATTTGAATATTTTTTAATCTCATCAAATTTTTTTCACTTTAGTCTAGCTTAATTTATTGAGTAAAATCTGATGCATCAGGTTCAAAGTTTATTTTTAATTTGATTTATTTTCTATTAAAAGGAAAAATTCAAAGCTAAATTCAAGCAAAAATAAAAAAAAATGTCAAAAGAAAGGCTATTATTAAATTCAAGCTATCAATTTTATTAGCTTAATGGTAAAAACTGTGGACAAAATATGACTTATAATTCTATTATCATAATGCAACCAATTTAGTTTATTCAAGATGGGATTTATATTTTTTCGTTGTTTAGAGTTGGGCAATTAAATCAAGTGATCTTGAGAATAATTTTTTAAATTCAATAAAAATATTTTTTTTTATTTATAAAACTTTTTTACCTATTATTTTATTGATTTTTGGGAAATATTTTGATAATTTTTGAGGCTTCTAGTAAAGTTATTTAAAGCATAACACGTTAATTGGCGTTAGAGTGTATATTCTGAAACGTAACTGGATTATTTCAATGGAATTAGAATTATTTTTTTAATTATTATGATTAAAGCTCTCTTTTGATCAACATCGTTTTTTTATTTTTTAAGTATTTATTATTTTGATTGCTGATTTTAAATTTTTTAATTTTGGTCAAGTGAATAAAAAATGACCAAAATTATGGTCAAATATTTGAAATTTTTTTTTAATAAAACTTTAAAAATGAACGTTTTATTTTTCAAGTACTGTCTGAAAAAAAAAATCAACCCTCGTAAAATAATTTAAACTAGAATTATCTGATAAGGAGATAAAAGAACTTTACAAATTGCTCGGAAAATTTGCCAACAAAATACAAAAATAGTCGAACGATTCTTTTTTTTAAGTGGTTTTATGATTAAATTCAATCCAAGATCAAATGACGTCTCTAAATAATTTCACCTAAGTTTCATTGGTACAGCTAAAAGAGCTAATTTTTTGAATAATTTTTTTGAAAATTAAACAACTAACTATGATAAGTTGGCTTTTTAATTAAGATTGTTATCAGCAATCATTTCACTGTCAGTTGATAATTTACTAGTATAAATAATATTTTGGGTAGTTAAAATTTTTCATGAAATTTAAGTTTTTAAATACATAAATAATTGAAAATGTCCAACAAATTTGTAATTATTCTAGGTTTGATATTTTTTGTTGCTGTTTTAGGAGAAGGTGCAAGATCCAGAGTGGCCATAAGAAATAGACAAGACAAGCGAGCACCATGCAGCAATTCAACTCATCCTGGTAATAAAATGGCACCGTGTAGCCAATCAAATGAAACTGATGCCAGTCCAGAAAGCCTGAATATTATTCCTTGTATGAAGAGAATGAGAACCTTGTCAAACATTGACTCAATTGTAATTCCAGGCTGTTCAAAATACCCATGTCTGTTTAAGCGTGGTGATTCATCAAAGATCCAAGTTGCCTTCACTCCCTTGTACAGAATTAGAGCAATGCAGCTAAGCATTGCCGGAATCATTCAAGGAAATAGTGTTGACTTTCCATTAGATGATCAAAATCATTGTCAAACATCTGTGGTGGAATTGGCTTCACAAAATGCTACCAGATGCGCTTTGAACAGAAACACACAATATAACTACGAATTCTCTTTACCAATTTTGAAATCGTATCCACCAATGCCACTGAATGTTAGATATGAAGTTAAACAATTTGGAAGATCACTATTTTGCTTCCTTCTGCCCATCAGAATTGTCTAAAGAAATTAGACAGATATTCAAAATTTTCAATAATGTAAAATTTTTTTAAATTTAATTAAATTCAAACAATCAATCAAGTTTTTCTTTTAATAAATTTTAACAATTAAATAAACTAAAAAGTTTTTAGTAAAAACAGTTTGTCTATTGCTTATTTTAATTCCGATTTAAATCAATGATTTAAAATTAAATATATTCAATGGAAAGGATCACTAAAAAATCCAATATCTATTATTTACCCTTTTCACTCAATACTAATTGAATAATTTTCAGAACTGAATATAATCAAGCTCAATTAATTCAAAAAGACCAATTTATCTAGTGAAGTCTTGATGAGAAGATTATAATTTAAAAGAATATTGCGTTTTTAATTAAAAATCTAGAATTTTTTTGATTTTTTTAAATAAAAAAACAACATATTCTATTCTAATTAATTTTATTATAATTCTCTTTAAATTTTTCTGATAATTGTTTTACTGTTTTAGTTAAGCAAATATTTGTTCAAACTATTTAAATCTAAAACGGAAGCTTCGATGAAAACAATATGGATTATTATCATGATGAATAGTAAGCTAAAAATTCTTCACTTAAACATTCAATCAATAGCAAGTGAATCAAAACAAGCTCAGCTTCAACATTTAATTGATATTACAAATCCTGACATTATCAGTTTAAATGAAACTTTATTGAAGCCTAAAAATATTCTTGAAATAACTAATTTCACCATATTTTGTTCCGACAGACTCAACCGCAAAGGAGGTGGTGCAGCAATTTGTATAAAAAATTCTTTGGTTGGATCAGTTGTTGACATAAAAAATCATCTGATTCATGAAAATGGAATTGGGCTCGAACTGGAACTAAAAAATAACAACAAATTAGCAATTTTTTCGTTTTACATCAGTCCATGCACTCGGATCAATTTATAGCTCTTCGAGCACCTGACCTAAAAATTCAAAAATTTTATTATAATTGGTGATTTCAATGCAAAAAACTCAATGTGGCACTGTCAGTCAACCGACCCAAAAGGCGAAGTTTATGAAAATTTCATAAGCGAATTCAATTTGCATGTACTTATCTGCCCAAAAAATACATTAAATCGTGGCAAAAGCGTTCTGGACCTCTCAATTTGCTCTAATTCTATGCGTAATTTTTTTAACTCATATACAGTTTTAGATAATCAAATACACTGAAAAAAAAATAAGCGTCTTAACAATAAAAAAAGTGATTTTTTAAAAAAAAAAGCGACTTATAAAATTTTTTCGAGTGAAAAGCGACTCAATTAAGCAAAGAAAAAAGAGACTTTATTTAAGCCCATTAAAATCGGTTACACAATTTTTTAATAGAATACCACAATTTTTTAAAATGATTCCACAATTATTTAATAAATGTACACAATTTTTAAAATAATCCATAAAAATAAAGATTTACACTTAATTAAATAAAAAAACACTTATTATATAAAATTGACACTTATTTGATTAAGAAGACCATTAATTAATTAAAAAACTCATTCTTTTAAATTTTTGACCCTATTTACAAGTGTTGAAATTACTCAAAATAAAAAGTGGAAGTAAAATAGAAATAATTATATTACATGTAAATTAAAAAAAATTTAAAATGTCCAGTGCAAGCATTTTAGAAAATAACTTTAACAACACAGTCGAAGATGCTGAACCTTTAACAAAAAACAAAAGAAGCACAGGTAGGACTTTTGATTTTTTGCATGATTGCGAATCGTTAGATGAATTCGTACAATCAAGCGTTAAATGGCAAAAAGTGGTCGAATTTCGACGAGAAAGGGAATTGAATCTGACGAAGATTCAGAAGATGAAGCATTGTCAAAAAGACCAAGAATCGAATCAGATCAGAACGAAGCGTTTGACAGCGAGTCAAAATCATGCGAAAACTGTGGCAGTAAAATGACGAAAAGAAGATACTGGGCTGGTCCGAATAAATGTGGTAAAAAATAATTTTTTTTTTTTTTTTTTTAAATATATTTTTTTTTGAATTTTTTGTGTGATTAAAAAAAATTTTTTGTGAAAGAAAAAAAAATTATATAGCTTTTTTTTAATGTTTGTGTTTTTTTTTAATAAATATGTGTTGAAATATAAAAAAAAAAAGGTTTTTCTTAATTTATTGGATATTTTAATTAATTGTGGTTTTTTTAATAAAATTGTGGTATGTAACTTAAAAATTGTGGTATTTTATTAAAAAATTGTGGTATCAAAAATGATTTCGCGCTTTATTTATAAAAGTTAAATACACAATAAGCTCCTCCTTTTAATAACTAATAAGAAGAAAATAAAACTCTCCTGTAATTTTAACGGACAATTTTTATTTTCAAAATTATAACAGATGTTTTGCAATTTTACATTATTATAATTTCGTTTGAATTCAAGAGTTCAACATTATTTTTCTAAAATTCATATTGTCCTAAATGAATGTTTTTTATTGTGACGAGCCGCAAATGGCTTGGATCGTTTCTCCTTTTATTAATCTTAAACAATTTAAACACACAATTGTGTTTTTTACTAAACACTTTCTTTTTAGATTACGAAAATTATTATATAAATTGTTCTTTTCAAATCGTTCGAAATTATTGTTATTAATATTAGTTTTTAACATATTTTTAAATTTTTATTCACCTCTAAATAGTTTTAACATGATTTAAACTATATAATTTAAGGTTTATTTTTTATTTAAAAAATTTTAAAGACGAAACAAATCGTAAATTTGGCAAATATATCTATTTAAGGTTTCGTGAAATACATTAGAAATGGTTAAAAGATAAATGGTTAAAAATTGAATAACTTTTTTTCTATAAATTAAAAATAAGTATCATGATTGCGACATTGTGCAACTTTCAAAGTTGCATCAGCTATCTAGGGCTGCAAAATTTTGCAAATTTAGCAGAGATTAGATTTCAATATGTTCTAGCGTAGTGCATTTTGCAGAGATTTTGCACATCATTAGCAGACTTTGACAGTAGATGCAACTTTGAATGTTGCACCATGTTCCATTCACGAAACTAATTTTAAATTTTTAGAAAAAAATTTATTCAATTTTTTATCATTTTGTTCTGTTATTTTTTACTTAACTCAAGGTTGTGCAAAAATCATAGTCGACTTTGACTTTTGGAATTTTTTTTACACTTTAAAGTCTCTACTGTATTTAATAATTTAGACTTGTACTAGTCCACAAAAAAAACTTTTTTTTTGAATTTTTTTCTTTAAACGGCGCTTTTTTGGGTTTTATTTAGAAGGCCGCTACAATAGCTATCTGGAACGGCAATCCATGTCAGGATCACAATCATATGATTTTTTACCATTCCAGGTAGCTATTGTAGCGGCCTACTAAATAAAACCCAAAAAAGCGCCTTTTATAGAAAAAAATTTAAAAAAAAAAGTTTTGACCCTGACTTTATTAAAAAAAATAAAGTCTAAGTCCAGACTTGACTTTAACTTTTAACCAGCTCTGACTTAACTTCACTAAATATCTATTTAAGATGTATAGAATCTGAACGATTATTATCATAATTTCTAGGCCATCTGTTTTTTTCAAATTAATTCTAAATATGTTTAAAAAAATCGTCGCTATGACCAAAAGTACTGCAAGGTACCAGAGTTAGTCCTAAAGATGAATTTTTTTCTATTAAATTTGATAAGTAAATAGTTATTTTCGACCAAAATTGAATTTAATAATTAATTTTTTATTTGTTTCACCATTTTGTAAAAAAATTTCTCTTCTTTTAATTCTTAAAACTATTTTTAAAAACAATTTTAATATTTCAATTAAATTGTAAAAAAAATTAACTTTTAAATATTAAAATCAATATTGAAAATGAAATCCTTGATTTAATTAAAATATTATCTAAGAAAAAAGAGTCCCTCAAAATCCATCCATAAAAGCGTCTTAAAAAGCGTCTCCAAGACGCTTTTTTTTTTCAGTTTAAGTTACCATCAACCTTCTATTACAACTTTTAGCAATATTTTCGCAGAGTTCAAAGAGTTCAAATTCAAAAAAATATATTGGCTAAAGTTAAATAACCATTTGAGCAATCTTCGGTCGAAGATGACCGTTCTCAACAGTAGTGGTGATATTGACCTTGAATTGGCTGATATTATTAACACACTCAACTCGATCTCATTTAAATGTAAAGCAATCTGTGCGAAGCTGATTCCTAAGCATTTAGTAAAAGAATTTGAGAATCCATGCAAGGAGGCGGCAGAGATTTCTTTAAAAATCAAAAGCTAGAATGGCACTGTTTTAGAGGACGACTTGAAAATAGCGAACGCATTCGGGACAAATCTACACAAAATCTTCAACGACGACCCTAAAATCGAAATACCTAATAGTCACATCACTTTACCGAAAGCAATTGATGAAGCCTTAATAGACAGACGCGAATTTTTCAATGCCCTTATCTCAACAATTTAAAATCAGCTCCTGGTATCGACATGGTAAGCAATAGAATTTTAGTAAATTGTCCTCACCAATTTCTTAAACGAATTTTTAACCTCCTCAACGCCACCATCAAAATTGGCCATATTCCTTCCCAGTTAAAAATATCTAAATAGTAATAAATAATCATGATTCCAAAAAAAGACAAACCACCAGAAAATTTGAATTCATATAGGCCAATCTCCTTAATAAGTTGCATCTCTAAATTATTGGAAAAAATTATTAATTACAAACTTCAAAACTTGATCGAAACCAAAGGATTACTTCCACCGTGTCAATCTGGATTTTGGAAGAACATGAGCACTCAAGATCAAATATTTAGCCTAAGTCAATCAATAATAATTGGTTTCAGCAAAAAAGAATACACAAGTTCAGTTTTTTTCGACCTAGAAAAGGCTTCTGATAAAACATCCCATAGTGGAATTCTTTAGTGATGGGTCCTAACTTAACTAATTTAGTTTAGTCGGCTAAAATTAAGTCGACTAAGTTTTAGTCGACTAAAACTTAGTTTAGTCGAAATAGTTAGACTAAGGGTACAAAAAAATATTAAAAAAGGGACGTTATTTGCGATGTGAGATAACTCGGGATTAGTATGATATTAAACAGACTTGTTTATAAGAAGAATTCTCAAGTTAAGTCAATGAATTTTTTCAAAAAAAAGTCTGAGCAACATGATTTTTTTGCCGTTCTTGGTAGTTATTGTTGCGGCTAAATGTTCCTTTTACCGTTCCAGGTAGTTATTGCTGCGGCCAAATGTTCCTTTTACCGTTCCAGGTAGTTATTTTGGCTGCCTAGTTAAAGTCAAAGTCACTAAAATTTAAGTCAAATCATAACTTTTTACTTTAATTTTTGTGACTCAGACTTAAAACTCTGACTCATAAACAAGTCTGATATTAAGAAAAAAAAGTTGTAATAGAATAAGTGAGATATCTTTGAAATAGTGAGACAATTTAGGAATAGTGGGATATTATGCAAAAAGCGAGATATCTAAGGAATAATGAGACAAAAAAATATTTAAAAACATTGATTTGACATTATATAATTTTTATTTAATTTTTAGTTAATATTTTGGATTTGATTTTGATAATTAATCTATTGAATTTTATTTAAAAGAAACATTCCTTTATTTAGACAGTTATAAATTTTTTTTATGTGAAAATTGTTTAAAAGAGGATAGGTAACAAAATCAGATGTTATTAATTTAAGTCTTTATTTAATGTTATTTATTTATTCTATTGGTTGATTAATAAAATAAACATAACATTTTTTAATTTGTTGATTCCATAATTTATAATCAATTAAATTCAAAGGTTTAAAGAATCATTAATTGATAATTTACTCATATTTTAATTTAGTTAAGTTTCTGCTACAGAAAAATCATGCTTATTGCTTTAGTGATAACTTTTATTTAGTAAAAATTTTCTAAAAAAAAATAAATTTTAAAAATTAGACTTTAGTTAATAATTTTAGTTTAGTCGACTAAAAATTAGTTAACTAAAAATAAGCGGACTAAAAATTAGTTAACTAAAAACTAGTCGACTAAATTTTAGTTAACTAAAAGCTAGTCGGCTAAAAATTAGTTAACTAAAAACTAGTTGGCTAAATTTTAGTTGGCTAAAAACTAGTCGACTAAATTTTAGTTAACTAAACTAAAGAGAAAACTCCCATCACTAGAATTCTTTTCAAACTTAGAAAATTAGGATCAAATCGGTACCTGTTCAAATGGATAAAACAATACCTTGTTAATAGAAAATTCCTGGTTTCAGTAAACAATAAACTTACAAAAGAATTCGAAAAAACGAGCCGCAAATGGCTTGGATCGTTTCTCTTTTTATTAATCTTAAACAGTTTAAACACACAATTGTGTTTTTTACAAAACACTTTCTTTTTAGATTACGAAAAATTGTTCTTTTCAAATCGTTCGAAATTATTTTTATTAATATTAGTTTTAATACTTATGTATTTGGTATTCACACAAATCTCTAAGAGTAACTGAAAAGACACTAAACCTAAGCATTCTTCGAATTAAAAAATTCCTGCAAAAAATGAGAACTTGTCATTAACACGAACAAATCTTTCCACACGGTTTTCACTACAGCTGGCTACAGACACAACTATGAAACAAAATACAAGCTGAATTTGTCAATCGGCATTCAAGCAGTCCCATTAGACCGGTTCCCAACTTTTTTAAGCATTAAATTTGATCCAAAGCTCAACTTCAAAAAATTAGTCGAAAGTCTAAGCGAAAAAGTTATGTCAAAAATCAACCCTATTCGGAGGATAAAAGGACTAAAACTCTCTAATTCAATTCTCCTAAGCAAAATCATATTTAGAAATTTTATCCGATCACATTTTGACTACGCTTTTATTCTTCTTTCAAGCTCGACTCAAAAAATTTTTAATATTTTAAAAAATTGATATGGTTGCAACTAGAACTAAACTACTTTTAGACAAATTCCTCTTGAAGGGAGTAGAACATCAGCAATTAACCAAAGATTTAGAATGCTATTCAACTAATACGTCCGAATTAAACCCAAAATTTCGCTGACTCTATGAAGAATTTATCAACAAGGATAGAAAGGGACATATTATTATTATTATTATTATTTCTACATCTTTTCAAGTCAAATTTTCTAAAAATTAGAAAAAAAAAATTAACTGACAATATTTTATTAAGCATCACAAAATGCTACCAGATGCGCTTTGAACATAAACACACAATATAACTACGAATCCTCTTTTTTTACCAATTTTGAAATCCTATCCACCAATGCCATTGAATGTTAGATATGAAGTTAAACAATTTGGAAGACGACTATTTTGCTTCATTCTTTGCTCAATAAGTTAAGCGATATTATGTAAAAAAATATTAACTAAAATTAAAAGTTGAAATGTTTGAGAATCAAGAATAAAATATCCGATGCTTTAAACTATGACAGAAGTAGTTTTAAAAAAAGTGGCCAATTAATGAAAAATCAAGATTTTTTGAAAACTGTTTGAAGATCCTTATAAAATTAGCTATTGTTCAATGATATGAGTCACTACTTAACTGATAGAGCTTAGGTATGTTTTGTTCCGATACGACACCGCTTATAGCACGAGTTTTTGAACAGATTTTCTTGTGTTTAGTTTAAATATTATAAAATAAACAAAAACAATTTTTATTAAATAGCACGATCTCGAATTTCATGAAGATGCTTGGTTTGGTAAAGGTGTCTGACATTTTATGCTAAAAAGCTTGATCCAGAATTATTCTTTTTATTTTCTTATTTTTTTTCCTCATCAATTTTATTCTAAATTTTTGTTATATAGGCAAACTTCACGCTAATTTCTAGTTTTGGGTAGCGGATGAGGGTTCACCGGAAGGCTCCGGAAAAAAAGCAACGGAAGGTTAAACGGAGGAACAGAAACGGAGCAGTTGAACTTTCGGAATGACACCGTACGGAGCGGAGATATAAACGTTTACTATAATCGGAGACGAAGGTAGGAACGGAGATAAATTCAGGAGACAGTATCGGAAACGGGTAAATGAACGGAGCCTGCGGATTTAATGGAGTCTTTAACGGAGAATCTGAACGGAGCGGATACATAACCAGAGAGGCAAAACGAGAATCCTAATGACTTTCAAAATTTTTTGGGACTATCGCCTTTTTTATTTGTAAATTTAAAATTAAAAATCTATGTCAAACAATAAGTTTAAGCTTTTTTTCAAGATATTTAATTAATTTAGCTTTCAAAAATTTTTTTTAAAACAAAAAAAAATCGATCGACAATGATTATTTAATTAAACAATTATCTAAAAATTCAGTTTTACATTAATGAGAATAGGCAAAAAATTTAAATTTTTTGGAAAAAAAAGTCTTCTGTTGACTCCGTTTACGTCTCCACTCCGTTAGGATTGTCAGTTAAATACGGAGGCTCCGTTCATTTACCCGTTTCTATTGCCGTCTCCGGAATTTAACTCCGTTCCTACCTTCGTCTCCGATTATTGTCACCGTTTATATCTCCGATCAGCCGGAGCTCACCGTTAATATCTCCGTTATTTTCAAGCTCACCTTTTATTTTTCAGTTTCCGTTTCCGCTCCTGTTCTTTTTCTCAGTATCTGAGACCTTTTTCGTTATAATTTTCGGACCCAATTTCCGGCTCCGTGAGTTTGGCAATTTTTCTCCGGAGGTCAGTCCGTTCCTCCGGAAGCCAACACTACTAATTTCATAAATTAATGTTTATTTATTGTATTTTTGACTCTCTTATATTTAGTTCCTTTTAATTTTTTTTTTGAATATTTAAAATAATCAAGCTTAATTTAGTTTTTTAAAAATTGATTTGTGCATAAACTTTATTATTATTCAATTTTCTACGCTTCTTCAAATATCAATGTTATTTAAAAAAAAATTCTTAAAAAATTAATTATCAATTCCAATCATTAAATAATGATTTAAAGGTTGTTGTTTCTCCACCATCTATTAACTGGCTCATGGGTATATATTTTGCGTGATTGTTTTTCACCATCAGTTCCTTTAGAAAAAATGTAAAAAAATTTAATTGCATTTAAAATAAAAAAAATTATTTACTTTAGCAGCCATAATCGATGCTATCTTCTCATTTTTAGTACAGCGTTTTCCAATCCAAGTATATATTCCATTTTCGGCACAGTCAACTATGAAGCAGTCCTTTGAGAATTTTAATTAAAAAAAATATTTTATTGAAAAAATAAAAACAAATTATTACATTTGAGTCTAGCATAGATTTTTTGAGTGGTCCCGTGGCAACTTTGACAATAGTTGGATTCCTGCTTTTGAGATCACTTACTCTTTTTTAGAGAAAAAATCAGCCTATTTTTACAAACAAATATTTTTCTAAATTATAACAACCTATACAACTGAATATTTTCGTCAATAAATTTTCGTTCAAACTCAATGTCTTCAACATCAGAATTATCTTTAATCTTGTCCGATTTTTGGTCAAAAAAGTCCCAAAAGTCTTGATTAGTTTCCCAGTCATCCTCTGAAAAAAAAAAAAAATTCGCTTTTTAATATCAATTTTTTTAAAAGTCTTACCAATAAGATGAACGGTCGCCTTTCCACCATACTCATCATCCCTGATTTGTTTTGCATACGTGTTAGCTCTGAGCCTCTCTATACGGTTAGATCCGGGTGGACACCATTGATAAATATTCTCACCATTTTCCAGAATAAAGACATCAGACTTATTCAATGATTCACTTCTTAGAGGAACTTCTACTATTCTTATATTTCTTTTTCCTTTTACCATATAAAGTCTTTTTGCATGCTGCAAATTGTCAATGCTTTTGAAACCGGAAGCAATTCCTCCTTGTAAATACCTTTAAGTGAAAAAATCAATGATTTTCAAATAAATTTTCAGATAAAATTCTTTAAATTTTACCTTATTCCATTAGGAAAATAAGATTTGAAAAGTTTAGTTTCAAAATATTGTATCTAAATGAAGTTAAAAAAATCAATTTTAACTTTAAATTATTAAAAGACTTACTTCTCTATATTGTACTGGTCGACCGCCTAAATGGTCGTCTAGTTCCACTGCTTTTATGGCTGCAGTTGCCATTTCATCTAATGTAGAATTGCTGCCCAGCCAGTAATGAATATCCCATTCTAGTTTTCCTTGATTTGAGCCACGAGTCTAAAATAAAATACAAAACATTTGCCAATTGTAAAAGTACTTTCTTACATTAATGATAAGGTATGAGTCACCACCAAAAAAAGTTCCATACTGATGCTTGGGAATGCGGACTAGCTTGAAGCTCTCGATTCTCCAAACTACCAAGCCAGGTTGTTTACCTACTTTTTCAAATTCTTCATCAGCCATTATATTTAGAGAAACTCATGAAAAAATAAAATTTTTTGTTTCTAGGGAATATTTTAAATAGCTGTTTTTATTATTTAGAAAGAATATATTCTGAAAAAAAAAATCCATTCTTTTATAAGTCTTTTATAAAGGAACGAGTCAATAGAGATTTTATTTATTTGGATCATATTCAAAGATCACAATTAAAAAACATCAGAGCATTGTTTATTTTTATGTTCTAGTAAAATTATTAATACAATAACCTGATTTTTAATGAGTCTTAATTTATTATATGACTTAAAATCAATAAATCCACGTACGTTTATCTCTTAATTATCCTATTTTTATTTCCACTAGAAACATTCTTTCAAAGTAGTTTACTTACTTTGTAGTGTTTGTGTAAAACATTAAAATTTAAATTGGCAAGTTTTTTTTTCTATTTAACTTTTTTGAAATTTTGAAATTACATTGTTTAATTTAAACTCAATACTTAAGCATGTTAAAATTTGAAATATAATTACGCAATTATTTCTAAAAATGTAAAATAGAAAAAAAAACTTGCCAATTCCTTTTCCTTAAAAATGACTTATTTAGAGATCGTGCCTCTGAACGATAATTAAAAAATGAAACTTATTGTATATTTTTTTAGAGATAGCTGCATAAGCATTTGATAAAGAATATGATACGGTAAAACACAATAAAGATTGCTTGATATTTGTATAAAAATAAAGATGGAATTAATTTTAAAAATGAACAAATCATTAGTGATGTGCTAAAAAATAATTTAACTCAGAGCTGATAACTAATGAAAATTTTAAGTTTAAAAAACTTCGTAAAAAAAACAATATTAAAATTATTTGAAAATAAAAATTATGATTAAGTAAATAAAAAAAAATGATTACCGTTTGATCATTACTGAATTTCTACTATCATTTTACCACAAATACAAGTTTCACTCATTCATTTTATTCAAATTTTATGTCAATTGACGAGTTCATAAATTTATTCATAAAACAAAAAATAATTTTTTTGTTAACTAAATAGTTTATCGACTATACTTTGTTCATTTGTTCTGATTTTCATTCAAATCTTAAAATAATTTAAAATCATTTAATTGAGGTTCTAGCAAAGAAAAACAGTAATTTAAAAATAAGCTATTATTAGATATTCTTTTATTTTGTCTTCGAATAAATTTTCTAAGGGTTACTGGGGTGAAGTTTTCACGTAAGTTAAAAAAAATTGAATTAGTTAAAAAAGATATTCAATGAAAAATTTTTTTCATTCAATTTTTTTTTGTATAGAATAATTTTTTCTTAATACATATGTTGCTATATTCTTCTAAATTAACACAATCTGCACGGAAGCACTAAGAACATAAAGACTTAAATAAAACTATCACCGCTTATAAATATTGAAATTTTGAGAACCCTCGAAAGTTTATAACTTATTAGTTTATAAACATTTTTAACTTATTCTTATATTATTCTTAGGCATTAAAGCGGCTAGATGTGCCTTAATAAAGAATTAAAAAAAATAAAAAAACCCTTGAAAGTTACTTAAAAAATGAAAAAACTGTTATCGATTTAAAAAATGTCTGAGTATACAATCCCTTTATTTTTGAAAATTAATTAATTAAAAATTTAACTCATTTACTAAACTTTTTGTTAATTCAATTTTTATACTTTTATTCAGTTTTGTATTTATTCACATTTTTATTCTCTTATCTTAATGATTCAATTTTATTTTGTTTTGTTACTTAGCTTTGTGTTTTATTCACTTAAAAAAATTTGCCAATCAATTAACTTTTTTTTTACAATCACTCTGATTGTCTTATTCAATAAATAATTCAATACAATTCAATTAATTTTTTTTTAATAAAAAACTAACTAATTCTCTTAATTAATTTCACGTGAAAACTTCACCCCAGTCTAAAGGTTACATTTTTTATCCGTAGATAGATGTTTTTCTAAGAAGATATTTTTTTCTAAATAAAATATAAAATAAATATATAAAATAAAAAAAATCTTATCAGAATGTTTTTTTAAAATAAAATAATTGAAAAAATTTAAATGGAATCATTTAAATATATATTAAAATATGAATTTAAAGGCAATTTGCTTGCATTCTTAAATTTTTCTTATAAATTTTTAATTAAATTAAATTGAGTCGAATTTTAGAATTTTTAATTGAAAAATCTTCTGTTTTTTTACTAACAATAACGTAAATAATCAAAGTTTTTTTGATTATAATACAAAACATATAAAACAGTGGTAAAATATTAAAATATCTGAAGGAGCCTCGGCTTGATACAGATAGCCAAATAAGTGACAAATAATGATTGTACGGCAAAGTAAAATTTTTGATTAGATTTCTTTTTTAAATTTGATCGGAGCATTTTTAAACCCGCAATTAAATTTTATCGCAGATTTTAGAATTTTTGTAGGATTTCAAAGCTTATTTTAAAATTTTTGAAAAAGGTTTCCAATTTGTAAAAAATTCACTGAAATTTGATTGCGTATTTAAATTTGTCAAATGATATTTGATCAAAAATTTTACTTTGCCTATAGTACACAGGTAAAAATTTTAGTTGAATTTATTGTAGCAAAATTAAAGACATGAGATTTCTATGAAATTTTTAAAGTAATAAAAGAGCTTAATCATTTTGTTCGATTTAGATTTTAAATTTTTAAATAAACATTTGTTCCAATTATCAATTAAAAAATTTCAGCTGCATTTAAGATAGTTCAGTTTTTATTTGAAGCCTTAAGAAGCCACTCTTACTTCATCGTTTAAAATTGGAACGTTCAGCCGAACCGGTTCAAAACCAGTCATTTTGATTAAAAAAAATGTTAAATTTCAAAAATTTCAATTTAAATCAAGATTAAGAATTTAAATTTTTTTAAAGGTGTGAGATAGGTTATTGCTAAAACACAGTATACCTGTTTTTTTACTAAAACACGGATCACCCCTTAGAGACCGAAGGAATAATTAAATAAACTTTCTTCAACTGTTTTTTAGAACAAAATTTTACGCTCTCTCACGCTCAATTAAGACCTTAGCTCTCGGACTTTTAATTTTTACCGCGCAGATCTTTAAAAAAAGAACCAAATAAAAGTACAGTTCATTTTTTTTTTGGCTAGAACAAAAAGCTCGCCCGCCTTTCCGGCACCCACCACTTTACTAGTGCAACTTTTTATGTTCTTTCAAGTGCAATATAGAGCTAAGCTTTAGGACCTTTCATTCGGACTGCAAAACCGCTCAAATGTCAAATATTTAGGATTTGGGACACGAACCACCGAAAAAAAAACTTGAACCAAAAGCCCTATTGAACACTATTTAAAATTATTATAAAAAAAAGTGAAATTGTTGTTGGAAGTTTTGTATGAAATTTCACAATGCCGGTTGATCGGAGTTATTTACAATTTTTTAACTGCTAATGTTGTAGAAAATATTATATCTATAAATATTCAAAAAGACAAGATAAGAAAAAACATTTAACTTAATATTATTTTTTGAAAAAATTTATACATTGGATTTTGAAATTTGGTAAAGATTATTAATAATCTAAATACTTTGAATATTATTATAAAAAGTTCTTTTTTAGATAAAAATAACAAAGGAGACAATTGCCAATTATCCTTTAAGAGATTCGCTAAATTTCACTAAAATTTTGGTAATTTCGATATCTTCCTCTCAAATCTGCTTTAACTTCATGAGTTAAAAGAGACCTTATAACTGGATTAAGAATTTTAAAGAAAGTCGAAAGTGATGCATTTTGGATTTAAAAACTTTGAATATTCATTAACTATAAATATTAAGAAAACAAAAGTTGAAGGGAAAAAGGAATGTAAGTAAAGTGATTTAGGAGGATTTTAGATTTTTGAATTTTTGAAATTTTAAACGCTTAATTTAAAAATTGAATTTTATCATTTAATTTTATTTGAAAATGTAAATTTTATTTAAAAAAAAATATTAAAAAAACTGAATCAATTTTAAGCATTTCTAGCTTTTTCATTTGCCAACGCTAACCGTCTTATATTAGAGATAAAACCAGCTGAATTTTCTTGTAGCACTTCATCGGTTGATCCGACCATTCCGAGCAAAAGCTAAAAATACATTCAAAATTTTTAGATTTTAATTGATTAAGGTTAAGTTGGTCCAGACATTTACTGAAAATAAAAATTTTTTTTTTAAGGATACTAATAAACTTGTCACATATTTAATTAATTTTTACATAAAAAATCACAAAAAAAAGAATTAATTTACACACAAAAAAATTATTTATCATAAAAACTACTTATTATTTTTCTAGGAATTATCTCTAGTAAGGTAAAGTCTGCACCAAAAGCGCCTTATGAAAATTAATTTTAATTGTAATTATTACTCGCACAACTCCATTTTCATGCATGACAATACAATTAGCCGGATTTTTAGACAACTGGTGTAATGCTTTGGCGGTAGATGCATGAACATCAGAATTAGGCGATTTCAAATATTTGACTAGTGGAGCGACGGCGTTCTGAGAACCAAAAAGCTCTCTATTCTTACCCCACTTGCAACACTGAGCGATAGCTTCAGTTAAATTTTTCCTCAACATATCATCGTTCTTTACAATTAAATAAAATTTGAAAAAAAAAATTTTTTTTTTACTATCAAAATTTTACTCTGTCGGTTAAACCGGCAAGCATTGGAACCACACCATGGTCGGTGATGACGGCCAAATTTTCTTCATCCTTGGCTATTTCGCCGATTGCAGCGCACACACTCGCTAAAACTTCAATGTCATGCGATTTCAGCAAAGACACAATCAATTCTAGGCCTCCAACAAAGTTTCTGACAGTCTCGCCTGAATCGCGAATATTTTTAATACAAGGACAAATCGCCCAAGCAGCTGATGCCTGAACTCTGGTATTAGGATTTTTCAATAGAGACCAAAGTAATCGCACACCATCCATTCGTTCAATGATGGAAATATTGTCCTGATCTTGAGCACATTGAGCTAGAGCTTTGCATGTATTTACCAGCAGCTGGTTATTGGTTCCAGTCAACAGATTAACCAGTGGTGAAATTCCTCCTGATTTGCGCATAGAAGCTCTGTTTTCTGGTTCCTGAGCGCATTCTGCTAAAGCTCCGACTGTGTTTATCAACACTTCCTCGGTCGGATCACCGAGCAACGCAACCAATGACTCAATGGCTTTCAATTCTTGGAATCTTTTTACATTTTCTTTACTTATTGAGCATTTCCAGATGGCACCAGTCGCCGCTGCCAATAAGGGCTTATTATCTCGATTGCTCAACAACTTCACTAATGGGTCCAAGCCTTTGAACTTGCGTATCAAGTCTCTAGTGTCTTTGTCCTCAGCACATTTAAAAATGGCATTGGCGCAATGCATTTGAAGTTCATCGTTTGATGAACGCAGATTTTCGACCAAGTCAAAAATCATTCCTTCAGTTCGGATGGCTAGTCTATAACTTGCCTTAACAAAAAGACATTTTTAAAAAATTTATAAATATTCTATCACTGTTTGTGTTATTTGGTAGATTGGTAATCTTACGTAATTTAGTGTAAATTTTGATAAAATTCCCAAAGATTACTTAATTTGATGCATGGAAGAAATCTGTTTTAATTTTTTGGGGAGCGAAGATATGAGAATAACAGTAATAAAATTTGTAATAAAGGTGCTATAAATATATTTAACTTTGTTAAAGGCTTAAAAAAATTTGTTAAATCTAAATCAAGTCTCTTTAAAAATTCTGCAAAAGAATTGTGTATTTCTATTTAGAATATTTTTTAAAAGTGCATATTTCAGAGATATGAATAGTTTTTGGAAAGGCTGAATTTAGATCTAAAAAATTAGAATTCATTTTTAACTTCATTTATAGCATGTTCATTACAAATTTTATTATTATGCAATTTGTTCTTACTCGATTGCTCTTTACTTCACTTTCGCCAAAAAAACACTTATGACCAAAAACAATCAATTAATCATCATTCATAAATTGTAAATTCTTGTCAAAATTTTGAAAAAAAAATTACATTCTATCCAATAGTTAAATAAAATATTATTTCAAAAAAGTTAGCTACCATTCTAACATCTAAAAGATTTTTGAAAGTAAATAAAACAAAAAATTTTGAGAATTCCTTCAAAAAAAAGGCAGGAAACTTGAAGTGTTTGACCAATTTTTGATGCTCAAAATGATCAAATAAAGCTTAAACTATTAAATAAACTATGCTATTTAATTATTTTAATACAGGGATACATTTTTTGATTTAACATACTTAATTAAATCTTAAGGTAAAATCTGCAAATGTATGCAGTTTACCTTTTTATTTAGCATAGAGTGTTGGATCAAAAAATTATCACTGCAACTCTATTTTTTTAACCTGTCCAACATTTAAATATAAAGCACCTGAAATGACAAATTCCATTTTATTTTTAAAAATATCCTGTTATTTTTCTCATTTAATTTAAATATTAAGATTAAATTTTAATAAATGATAGAGTTTTTTTTTGCTATTTGACTCATTTCAATCAGAGAAATCCTAATTATTTTTTTATTAAATAATAAATCAAATTTAGAGGATGCTACTTTCTTTAATTAGAAATAATAATTAAAATAATTAATATTTTAATTTGATTTCATAATTATTTCTAAGCTTTATTAATAATTTTGAATTCTTAGATTTAAATTTCGAAAATTTGTAACTTATTTTTCATTTTTTTAATTAAATTACATTAAAAGATGGTCTATTTTACAAGAGTCTATATCAAGAAATTCTCTTAAGTTGAGTTTTAAATTTCAAAAACCAATTAAGGTTTTATAAAGTTAGCTAAATTAATTTTTTTGAAAATAACTTTTTTATTTTTTTAATTAAGACATTTGCAGTAAAAACAATGTAACCTAAAAAGAGTAAGTAAAATACTTGCATTGTTATTTATAACCATATTCTTTCAAAGTTTAAATCAAACCATATTCTTTCAAATCAAAGTTTTGGCACATTTTAGCCGGGAATCTTTCTTTTTAGTTCTATAATGGTGATATGGATACTTATTTTTCCCTGGTAAAAAGTTTTCTTGAACAAATTTCTTTAAGGAATCTGAAAATTAAATTTATATTTTGGTAACTTTTATAGTTTTATCAAAATAAACTAAATTAAACAAAATAAAAGGTGTTTGTCTTTTAGAGTCTCTGGAGTAAAATATCCCCAACTCAAAAATTTTCAAAGATACTTTTTTTTACTTATTTTTTGTCTCTTAACAATATATTAAAAATGCTAAGACCGGAAACATTCGCTTCATTCCTTTAGATAGGATCAAAATTTAAAAAACGTATTTAATTTGTTTTTAATTGTAAAAATTAAAAATTTGGATAAAATTTTATATTTAAAGAGAAGATTAGTCCAAAATAAATTTAAAGGAATGAAGCGAATGTTTCCGGTCTTAGCATTTTTAATATATTGTTAAGAGACAAAAAATAAGTAAAAAAAAGTATCTTTGAAAATTTTTGAGTTGGGGATATTTAGGATGAAGCATTATATAGAATATGTGTGTTACTGTTACTTATTAGCTTTCTGTCCTGTCCTTTTACGTGCTGTCAAAAAGACAGGCAGTAAGCTATAAATTTAGAATAAAAAAATTTAAACAATTAATTTAAAAAAACGAAAATAAAAATTTTCATAATAAATAAAAAATTTCTAAATTCTTAACTACTTAGACATCATTAAGTTTAGTCGAGTCTATCGGACTGAAATTTATGAGACAGCGATCAAAGCCGTATGGAATGGTAAAATTTTCATCTACTGAGAACGACAATACTGTTTCGACTTAAAAACAGACTTGTTTGTCACAAGTCTTAAGTCAAGTCAAGTCAATGATTTGATAGATCCATATTTAATACCAATTAAGTAGTTGCCTCCAAATTCCTGGCTGTTAATCTTGACCTATGTGGTCTGTTAATGTAACCAGATTATGAAAAAATTCTTTCAACTGGTCCAAATGAAGCAGATATTGATAAAAATTTTTGTGCAATTCATAACTTTGACTTAAATTTTTGTGACTTAGACTTAAAACTGTGACTTATAAACAAGTCTGCTTAAAAATGATTTTAATTGAAAAAAAATGAGTCAATGATATAAAACTAAATAAGCTTTGATTATTTCGGTAATTTTTCCTGAAATTGCTGAATTTTACCAAAATTTACGTAATAGATTACCAATTTTGCTAATAAACTAAAAACACTGTGGTTGATTTACTTCAGAAGCACATTCTTGCAATGTTCCAACTACTGGAATGCAAATACTCTCATGAGGACTTTTTAATAAAGTTGCCAACAAAGGAATTACACCAGATCTTCTCATTTCGTGCTTATTTTTCTTGCTTTTGCTTAAACTCCACAAAGCCGAGGCGCCACAGCGCGCTATTTCAATATCTTTGACCAACTCTACTTGACTGTAGCTATGATGACTATGTGTTTTTATGCCTTTATGATCACTAACAGCATGCTGCAAATTTACTTTTACACTTTCCAAAAGTCCCACAAGCATTCGAATTCCATTATTTTGTCTAACAACTTTTCTGGCGCGCTTAAATTTAGCCACATTGGCGATAGTCTCTGCCGCCAGACACCTCAAATCTTTGTCCTGTTCAGTCAAAATTTTTACCATTGTTTGCAACCCACCCAAATCTGCTATTGAGCGTCTTATGTAAGGATTTTTGGATATTTCTTTTAAAATTTGAAGTGAGCCGATTTTGCATTTAATATCTTCGGTATCAAGTAAATTAATCAGAACTTCAAGACCACCGACATCTCTGATTGCAAATTGGCAAGCTTCTTGAGCTAAATTGAAATCTCGCATGCTGCACAAAGCAATAATTGTGGCTGTCTGATTTCCGCCTTTTAAATACTTGACCAATTTTTGAATTTGCCAATATTCAGAAGGCAAGTCGCTTTGATCTTGTCGACCGCGTTCAGCCAACTCTTCTTCCTCATCACTTTCTGGACTACTCTCGTCCGAAGGTTCTTTATGGTTTACGCTCAATTTTGAAGAACTGTGGTTTTTTACAATTTCTTTTTTTTTTGTATTTTCGGTATCCTTGGCTTTTTCCATTCTGATAAATCTAAAAAAGAAAATATCGATGGATTATTTCAAAATATCTATTGGTAAACGATGCTTAAATTCAGTAGTATACAATGGTTTAGTCAGTTACCTGAGATATGAAATATAATTGTAAAATTTTATTTTTCATGTTACTTTTTCGATAATTTTTTCCATGGTAACTTAACAAAATTTGAATTTTAAATGTAAAATAAAGTTGTTACTATGGATTTTAGAACCATTCTTGCCAAAGAAGATTTTTAAATCAAATACAAATTTAAATTTTTTATGGAATATTTATTTCTAAATGAAATTGATCATTTACTTACATTTTCTTCAAGCTATTTTTTTTAATTTCATTATTAATTCGAAACTTATTAATATTAGATTTGTTTATTACAAAAAAATTATAAGTGCGTATAAATTTTAGAATTACAAATTTTTCTTTTAGCTATTTAAAAAAAAAAACCCTAAAAATTTTACTTAATTTTTTTAAAAAAAATGAATACTTTTTTTAAAAACAATGAATGCTTTTTTTAAAAAAAATGAATGCTTTTTTTTATAACACCTATTCACAATTTTCACACAGTCAATTTTTTAATTTTTTTTCAATTTTAAAATGAGAGCATTATAATTTATTGAATTTTTAAATTTTGTTTTCATATTAAAATAAAAAATTCTTTGATTTAAAGCCTTCGGAATTCTAATAAAATTAGTAAAACTTTATTGATTCAATTAACTTTTTAATTTAAAAGTTTTCATGGTGTTTAAAAATTTTATTATTTGTTAATTTTTATTTTTAAATTTATTTTTCTTTTTAACTTCTATTTTAAAATCTTAATGAGCTTTAGATTAGCACAGATAAAAAAAATAAATTAAAATTTCTGCGGTGTCTAGGATATGCACTCAGAATGAAAGGAACGTTTATTCTAAACAGAGCTATTCAATGAACAGCTCAAAAGCGATATAAAGTATGAATTTTTTTTAAATCAAAGAAAAATTGAATTAGAAATCTAATTTAGAAGAGCATCCAATTTTGTTTTATCTTTTAATTAAATGGCTTAATCAATATAATTACACAAAAGCTAGAATCAAAAATAAAGCAGATCTATTTAGTTTGATTCTTTAAAATTAAAATTTTTTTAATATGAAAAAATAATCTTTTATATAAAGCAGTTTTTTGAAAAAATCATAATATTTTTGTATTCAAAGAAATTTTGTGTGGATCAAAAATAGTTTCCCTTTTTTATTGATATTAAACTTCACCCATGTCAAATTTAGTGCCAAGAGTATTAGATTAAAAAATTTATGATAGAAATTTTTTTTTTTAAATATTTGTCATTAGTCAAATAATAAGGATAAATTCAAAGTTTTCACATTAAAGAATTAATTCTTTTTTTTGGATGGCAGAATTTTCAAAATAGCTTTTTTTTTATATATTTATTTACAATGAATTAAAAAAAAATTAAATTATTTTGGCACTTAAAATTTTTGGTGTTGTACCGGCAATCATTGTAGATTTTTTTTCTATTAAAGATGTATTTATGAAATTATTTTTTGGATCAAATCTAGCCAATCGCTCCAGTCTTTGTTGCATCCGTTTCATATCGAGTACTTAAAAAATAAGTTATAAAAATATTTATCATTTTAATGCAAAAAATTACTTAAGCTTTGGCCAGTTGAGGGCCGAACTAAAAATGAATAATGTACATTTTTTTCACATTGTGGACAGTCTTTCGATTTAGTTTTTTGCAATTCTTTCGGAGTTATCCATTCACCGTAAAATGCAAAACTTTCACATTCTGGACATAAAGACCATCTATCAAATCTTAGACCTTGAAAAAATTTTTCAGATAAATTTTGAAATATGATTTTTGGAACAGAAAAATTTTATTAATTACAATATTTTTTTGCGTCTTTAACTTGTCCTGATTAAAAAAAAACTCTAAAAAACAATAAAAATAATTTAACGAAATTTAAATTTTAGAAAAAAATATAAAGGTCTAAATTATCTTGTTGTGAGCATCAATGGTGAGTTTAATCGCCTCTCAAAGTTAAAAAATGTAATCCACAAACAACAATATTTTCACCACTAATATTCAATCAAAAAATTTATTTAAAACAAAATAAAATACTCAGTTTAAGATTATGTTACTGCATTCAAAAGATATTGAAATTTAAAAAAATCCTTATTCTAACATTAAAAAAAAGATTTAAAATTTTTGAAAAAATTACTGCTTTAGCATAAAAATTCAGACTAATGCTCGATTTGTGGACTTATGATCAATAAAGAAAAAGGTTTAAAAGTTCATATATCCAGAAAACACGATTAATTTTTTGAAATCAATCGAATACTTTATTATTATAATTTTTTCCTGCTAATAAATTTTGATCACTAAAAAATTTTGTTGACCATAAAATTAAATACATTGATCACAAAAAAGTAGAGTTTGTTTTTAAAGATGGAATAAAAATTATTTATTGAAAAATTTACTTGGAAAAGTTTGAATAATACTCTCTTCAAATAACTGCAAAACCTTGAGAGCAACCAGCCAAATTTGGTCAAGATCCATTTCGGTAGTTTGCTCAAAGTCATTCTTGTTCGTTGGATCAAGACCTTCAATCACCGACTGATAGCTCACCAAATAAAAATCAAAGATCACCTCATTGCATTCGTCTTCATTTTTCATGGCATTAGTGTACGCAATTACTCTTTTAAAATTTTTTAATTTTAGATTTTTAAATTTTTTTTTGCTGGGCATTTTATTTACCCAACTGAATTTTCTTCATTATAGCCGTAGACAACATTTTTAAAATGGTTTTTAAAATACAAATCTGAATTGAGCAAACAATTGACTGAGAATTTTTCAAAAATGCCTGACATCAAAGTCCATGGAAAGGTGTATTTTTGAGATATGCGTGACATAAAAACTGGACTTGAGCTTTTTATTCCGGCTGTAAGAGCGTTTTTTAACGCGTTGGCGCATTCATTTTGCAAATGTCTTCTCAACTTGAATATGCTAGCCTTTTCGCTCAAATACGGAAGGTAAAATGGCACAATCACTGAATTAAAGTTGATTGTTTCTTGCTTGAAATTTTGTGCCACCGGGTTTACATAGAAAGAAGAGTAGACCGATTCGTTCATTGTTTGCTCCAAATCAACCTTGTTGGTGTTGAACAAAAGTTTTAGCTTTTCTTTGGAAACATTGGGATAGAACAAGTGGAACATTTGGGCAAGCATGACAACCACTTCCTGTAGCAAATTTTGGCTATCCGTAATCATAATGGGACACCAAAGCATTTTTAACAAATCCATGTGAAGACTGCCTTTGAGCAAAAAGTCACTGCTCAAACTTTGAATGTGCTCTGGACTCATGTTGATGCTGTTTTGTAAAATTTTAGATCTAACACTTTGTTTGTGAACATCCTCAAAATTTTCCAAAAAATGACACCGATAAATTACAAAAATCATTTCGTACAAGATGGCTGGCCTGAGAAAAACTTTTTTCTTCAATTTTTCGTTGTCATGAAACCAAATTATTGTGCCACTTGAGCTCAAATAGTCGGTGATAGGTTCAACCAAATGGCTCATTCCATACTTTTCAACTATTCTTGCCCTGTACTCAGAATAATCTATGCACAAAATGGACACCGAGCTGGGACTCAAAATCTTAATTTTGTCATCAAAATACTGTAAGTGCGGCAACTCGCTCAGAGTCTGTGTGGCAAATTTTTCTATCTCTAGCCAAAATGAGGGAATTTTAGTATTGACTGATGCAAATGTTTTGCCATTGTTGTAGACAAATTGTTTGATTATTTGGTTTATTTGGGCTATGCCATCCATTTTAAGGCTGGCAGCAGGTAAACAAGTTTGATACAGGTCCGGGTTAAGATTGCCCTGGGTTTGAACCAATTGTTTGAGGCGGTCGGACTGCGACGCCGATATTTGTGGAAGTTTTTCGATCTCTTTAAGGTCTTCCTTGATTTGGTCTAGTCTCCTTTGTAGATGTTTGATTATTAGCTGATCAACTTGTTCGCATAGAGCGGCACGGCTCTCTGCTGGACACTCGTCTACTTTGGTCAATATGGGAATTATTGAGAACGGACTGTTTTTGGACATTTTCAAAAATAAATGATCTAAAATGTTTGTTAATTTTTTTTCGAAATTTTTTTGAGATTTAATCAGAATTGTTGAGTCAAAACAAAGAATAATCAGTGCTTTTTTGTCCAGAAATAAATTGCTCAAGTGACCAAATTGGTTTAGATTGCCATTGAAATCATTGATGGTAATGGGTAAGACACTTTTTTTGATTGTAAGCTCAGAGGCTGAAGTTAAAGGTTCCATTTCGCAAAAACTGTGATTGGAAAAAGCGTTCAATTCT
Source organism: Brachionus plicatilis (assembly GCA_010279815.1). Classification (NCBI taxonomy): domain Eukaryota; kingdom Metazoa; phylum Rotifera; class Eurotatoria; order Ploima; family Brachionidae; genus Brachionus; species Brachionus plicatilis. Next base: position 285,921 of record QEOQ01000707.1, read on the forward strand.
TCGATCTGCTTTCTTTTTTTTGGGGTAGCAATTTTAACCGATCTGGCAGAGCTTACTTGCTTGGCTTCTTGAATATAAGACTTTGCTGAATAAGTTGAGGAAAGTGGTCGAGATTCGTCTAATTCTGATTTCATGTAGAATTGGTGAATTTCGATAAATTTAGATTCTTTTTCTTCATTTTCATTGAATTGTTCTATCAAGTTCGACTGAGTATTGAAATCTTCTAGAGCAAAGCAAAAGCTTGTTTTGCCACTTTTAGGCTCCCCTAATACCAAAATTTTAAATCCTAAAAAAAAAGATTATAATATTTATTTGCCGCAAAAATTTTTGGTAAATTTCTTTTTTTTCAGTAAAATTAAAAAAAAAAATTTATCTTTTTTTTTTATTTTCTAATGATTCATTCATCATTCATCTTTCTTATTGACTTTTATTTTTCTAACGAGGTATTAAACAGGCTTAAATATTACAGTACTGATTTGCTACGAGGATTTGACAATATTTTACGTAAATTAACGTAATTTTACGTACAAAAATGTAATTTAACGATAAATTTCGTATAATGACGTAAAATAACTTTTGTAAAATTACGATATTAATGTTAATTTACGTAAATATACGTTAATTATCGTAAAATTAGCCATTTTCAAAAATGTCAAAAATTCGCTAGATTTTGGCTATTTTGTGGGTTTTTTCATTCAAAATTTGATTATACAATTTTTTTGATTAACTTTTCTACAAAATATAAATTTTGCAATTTTACGTAAAATTACGGTTATCCCTAAAACACGGACCCGGACTCCGGAAAACGGACTCACGGACCTGGACTTTTCGAGCCTAAAGCACGGACACGGACTCGAAAAATAATTCTACTAAAACCCGGACCCGGACCTTTGAAAAATTTGCTAAAACACGGACCCGGACTTTCAGATTCTAATATCCGGACTCCGGACAAAATTTATTAAAAATGAATGATTTAAAAATGACACAAAATTTTATTATAGAATTTAGTGTTTATCACAAAAAACGAAAATTTAACGGCAATTCATTATATAAAAATAAATTTTAAAATTTTGACAAATTTTTCTTTTCTCTCTTTGAACCTATTGATTGTTTTTTAGCATTTAAAAAAGCAACTAACGCCTCAAAACCATCTTCAGTAAAACAATTCTTATAAGTATTAAAATCTATATTTACAACACCACAAATTATTGTTCCTAAAACTATTAGAATACTTAATTGATAAAATCGAAATATTTTTAATTTGTATCTTACTCATTAGGCTCACTATTCGAACTTAAATTATTTTCCATTATGTATTTGAAAGTGCTTAATATTTATTTTTTTAAATAAAATTCTAAATTCTATTTTTCAATTTGTCTTTTGCATGCAGTTTTTTTTTCATAATTTCATTTTTTTGCATGCAGTTTTTTAAATACTTTTTTTGTTTAAAATTATTACTAGGATTCCGGAGTCCGTGTTTTAGTCTTTAAAATAATCCGGAGTCCGTATTTTAGTAATTCATTTTTTTCCCACGTCCGGGTCCGTATTTTAGTAAAACAGTTTTTTCCCACGTCCGGGTCCGTGTTTTAGGCTCGAAAAGTCCGGGTCCGCGAGTCCGTTTTCCGGAGTCCGGGTCCGTGTTTTAGGGATAACCTAAAATTACGTAAATAATTATTTTTTTGAGGTAAAAAATCGTAAAAAAAAGTAAAAAAGTGTTAAAATTCGTGAAAGTATAAATTTTTAAATTTATTTATTAATAAAACTTTTAAGTTAATCAACAGTATTAGATATTAAATTAATAAAGGATTTCTTATGCATCTTTTTAGAAAATGTCCTAAACTCACTGATTTTCAAAAGCGTTTAATTTGGTGCAAACGATACAATAATATTGATTTTAAAGATATGTTTTTGTTGACGAAACAACACTTATTGTCTTTGATAAGTCAAGATACCAACTCAGGCTTCCATCATCTCAACCGGTAGCTATACACTGTTTCTCAAAATTTGAAAGCAAAATACATATTTGGGGTGGTATTTGATGAATTCAGATCTTTATAAAGATATATTGGATGAATATTTGTTAAAATTTTTCTCTGAAAAAAATGACACCGTATTTAAATTGCACCAGGATAACTAGCCTAAACACAATTCAGAGATTTGTAAAAAATTTCTTGATAAAATTATATTAATTGGATATTGATTTCCATTATATTTATTAAATAAACGTTTATCTAATGATCAGAACTAGTCAATTAATTTTTTTCATGATGAGGATAAAAATAAGTTTTTAGGAAAAAAGGGTAATTCTAAATTTGTCTCTAAACTAATTTTCTTTTTCAAAATTTTAAGCTCATTTTAAAAATTAGGTTCCAGTAAAAATGAAGTTTCTAGCAGCTTGAATGAAGTTTCTTGGATGAATAATATAAATAGTGATAGATCAATTGCAAAAATATACATTCGGTTCAACCATTATTAATTGAAAAAAAGATTTAAATATAACTAAAAAAGTTTACTTTTCTTAGTGCTAAAAAAATTAAGAATTTTATGTAAAATTACTATTAATTTAAGAAAAAAATAAAAATTTAGAAAAACTAGAAAAAACTGAAATAGTTAACGAAAAATATAAAAATGAACTGAAAATGGACATAAAAAGAAAAATTTAAAAACAAAAATAAAAAAATTTTAAAAGAAAAAAAAACAGAATGTTTAAAACTTAAAAATTTGAAAAAATCCTTAAAAAATTTAGCGTCATCTTACAGTGTTTTACTTTAAACTGCAGAACTGGAAATATTACATCATTTTACGTAATTTTACATCAAAAAATTTAAGATATCGTAAAATTATATTAAATGTAGGCTGTAATAAAATATTAGCTTACATAAAGTATTTAAAATTCCGTTTTTTCAAGTCAAACTAAATAAAAATGCTTATGACCAAAAAAGTCCAATTTTTCGGACAAAAATTTGATTTTATTTGTTTTTTTTTGTTTTTTTTTACATTTTTTCGCATGTTTTTAAATGCTAAATAATGCAACAAACATGCCAAATATTATTGAGGCTCTGCAATAAATTTTCATTTTATAGTAAAATGCACATCATTAAAATGTATTTAATTCAACTGAGCAATTTGGTTGCTGAGTTTTTGCAGACTCTTGTCCGAAAAATTGGACTTTTTTGGCCGTCAGCAATTTTTTTAAGTTTGACTTGAAATAACGTAATATCACGTAATTTAACATCATTTTACGCAATCTAACATTCTATTACATTTAATATAATTTTACGTTATATTAAATTTCTGATGTAAAATTAGGTAAAATGATGTAATATTATCCGTTCAATGGTTTAAAGTACAACACTGTATGATTAAATTTCAAGTTATTTTCAACTGAATTTCGAATTTTATTGATCCTCTTGAATCAAACAATAATTCATCTTGATATTATATTCAATATTTTATGAACAAAAAATACTTTGATTTACAATGTATTTAGACCTTAAATTCTGTCTAATAAGTTTCAAAAAAATTCGAATAGAATTCAAAACAGAAACAAAAAATTCGAATGAATATTACAATGGATTTTTTTTTAGTTTTTTAAACAATTAAATATCATATAAGAAATTTAAACCTTTAATAAGATCAAATAATGAAATTGAGTAAGATTTTGTTAAGATTCATGTCTTGGGAGAGTTGAGAGACTGATAAATAAGTGATACTTCTTTGTATCAAAAATCAAGAATTAAAGTAAATTAAATTATTTTTGGGCCCTTAAATAAATTAATTAATAAAAAAAAGATTTTAATATAATAAAATTCTTTTAACAGCTTTAACAATTTTTTACGATATTTCGCTTGAAAAAAATTACTTAAAATTAAACTTATTAATTTTCAGTTAAAAATTTTATTCCATGAAAATCTCTAAAAATGTGCAAAATTTGATTAAAAAAAATTACTTAATATAAAGTAAATTTAGTTCATTTAACGAAAAATTTTGTTAATTTTTCGATCATAGTATTACTGTGTTTTGATTAATAACTAAAATATTTACCTTTGTTAAAAATTAATTTTTCATGTTCCTCATCAAAATACTCTTTTATAGCTTTAAGACCATTGTTGCATATTTCTTGACTTGGCTCTACCAAAATATTTTTATCAAGCTTTACTGTTTTCGAATAGACTTGCTTTTCTGACAATTTCAAGACCGCCTTGGACGGAATTTGCTTAATTCGGTTCGAAGACAAATCTAAATGCTTTGATATAGCTAAAAGATAGTCATAAAACCGACACAATCGATTATTGGACAAGTCTAATCTGAATAGAGGCTGAGCTCGGAAAAAAGTGGCTGGTAAACTTGGCAATCGGACTAACATATTATTTGAAACATTCAGAGACTCTAAATGTGGCAACATAAGCATTTCGGTTGTAATGTTTTCCAGTTTATTGAATGATAAGTCTAGCAGTTTAAGGTTGTATAGGTTTGATTTGAATATTGAAGAGTTTATTGATTGAATTAAGTTGTTGCTTATGTAAAGAACTTCAAGTTTATCCAAGAGACGAACTGAATCGTCAATTGAAGTCAAACAATTGTGATCAAGGATCAAGTATTTCAAGCGTTTGAAATACTCAATGTTTTTCATGTCAACCAATTCATTGTTGTTCAGGCTAAGGCGAAGCAACTTGCGGAATTTACACAATGTTTTTGGAATACGTTTGAAATTGTTTTTGTCCAAAATTATTTCAATCAAATTTTGGTATCGCTCAAGTTCACTTGGCAAATCATTGTCACTTAGTTTATTTGCTGATATTTAAAAATATATAAAAAAATTACTAAGTTAAATTAAAAAAAAAAATTTATTATTTATTTCAATGGTCGATTTTATTACCCAAACAATTAAATTTTTTAAATTATTTATAAAATAATTAATTTTAAATTAATATTTAATTTTAAAATAATATATTATTTAATAATATTAAGAAAATAATTAATCTTTTTTTTTTAATTATTAATTTTCTGATCAAAAATATTGATCAATTATTTAAAAATCATTGCAGATAGCATTTAAAATTATATACCATCTTTTTTTCCCATACAGCTACTGATACCTTGCGACGTATCCTATGTTACATTAATTTGATTTGCATGTAAATAAATTTTAATTTTATGTTTTATTAAAAATGCGAATTTAAAATTTTAAAATTTTATAAAATCAGTCATATTTTGTTTTTATTATATTGTTTCGATTTTTATTTTGAATTAGTTACTCTTAAGCTCTTTTTTTTTACATTAACTAGACTATGAACCATTGAGTTTGTGTCCATACTTAGAAAATGACTTAATAATAAGCTCAGCAAAGGGCAACCAAACTTGTACCATCTATCTGAAAAAAAAATAGGCTCACAATATTTAGACTTGATTGTCTCAACCGTAGAATAAATGAAATCAAAAAGATAAATTTGAAATAAATAATAAATTAAATTAATTATTATTAAAATTTTCGATCAAGAATTTTTTCTTATCACATTTTTTGGTCGAATGTAATTAAATTTAATTAAGTAGTTTAATTTTAAATTAATTATTAACATGAAACCATCTTGGTTTATATTTATTAAATTTATTATTTTAATTTTTTTTGGAATACAATCAATAAGGATATTGAATCGTTTGGCTCTATTTTCAAGCTCTTTCATCTCAGACCCTGAGAGTCAAACAATAAGTCAAAATTTGCAATACAGAGTAGACAAGTCCAGCATGGTATAAAGTAATCTCCTACTTGAAGACATTACCATTTGAAGTGAAGGATCAATCAATGAATTAAAAAACAACTTGAAATTTTTACGGTCTTAACTACTACAGTGCTGCTACGATACCGTGAATTGATAATATTTTACGTAAATTATAATAAATTCGGGCAAAATGTTATTTATTTTACATTTTTATATTTTTACATTTTTTCATTTTTGAGAGAAGAAAAAAAAATCTCAAAATCAAAAAATATTCATTCAAGAAAAGTAATAATAAATTTGCAATTACTTAAAAAGGAGTTTTAGAAAAATTTAAATGTAAAAACCAAGGATGATTTTTTGAAAATCCCTTTTATTTAATTGCGAATTTTTTATTACTTTTCTTGAATGAATATTTTTTGATTTTGAGATTTTTTTTTCTTCTCTCAAAAATGAAAAAATGTAAAAATATAAAAATGTACAATAAATTACATTTTGCCTAAATTCGGCAATTTGAAGTTTATGATCAATTTTTGATGCTTAAAATGATCAAATCAAACTAAAACTTATAATTAAATTGTTAATTCTTTGTAGAAATAATGCAGAGATGCATTTTTGGATTTAACATACTATGTTAAATAAAAAAATAAACTCTGCAATATCAAAATGCACAATGTAGAATGCTAACCATCGAAATAATGCTAATTTAAGTGGATAATTTTTTGCAGACTTTTGCAGATTTTACTTCTAGTTCTAACAAAGTATGTTAAAACCAAAAATTTACCTCTGCGATAATTCTATAAAAAAATTAAAATTAATTTTTAGTTTTAGTTTTAGTTTGATTTAATAATTTTGAGCATCAAAGATTGGTCATAAACTTCAACTTGCCGTAAATTCATGATATTTGGGGATGTGAAGTTCGTTTCAATTCGATCATTTCAATTCAGATAAACTTGAATAACTTTTTTATTAAAAGAGATAATTTAGTTCTATAAAATGCTCAATTATAAGCAAATTTGCTTAATTCAGTAAAATAAGTCTGCAAAATACTCTGCCATTTTTCTGCATTTTGCACGCCATTAAGAAGTATTCTAATGAACTGTGCAAGTAGATTGCAGAGTTTTTGCAGATATATATTTTCGGATTAAGCAAAGTTGTTTAAACATTAAGCATTTTACAGAACTAAATTATTCCTTATAATAAAAAAGTTATTAAAATTTTTCTGAATTGAAACGATCGAATTGAAATGAACTTCACAACCCCATGATATTTTACCATATTTAACGTAATATATGTTTATTTAAAAAACTAAATTTATCTAAAATAATGATAATTTTTCCATAATTAAAGTAAAATTTAGTAAAAAAAATTTCGAAAATTATACGAAAAAAACGAATTTTTTTAAAAATTTTTTGAGAAAGTAAAAAAATAAAATTTGATTGACTTTTTTGACCTAAATTAACGTTAATATTTTGAATTTTATGTCATGTTCTGAAGGAGCTGTTATTAGTTCAGATCAGACTTGTTCACAAGTCTTAAGTCAAGTCATAACTTTGACTTAAATTTTTGTGACTTAGACTTAAAACTGTGACTTATAAACAAGTCTGGTTCAGATCAACAACCAAAATATAATTATCTCGAAGTGTATAAAAATTTTTGGTAAATGGTAAAATATCGTGAATTTACCATAATTTACGTAAAATATGGTGAATTCATGGTATCGTAGCAGCATTGTTTTACTTAATTTATCTATAATAATAAAATAAATAATCTTAACGAATAAAAGATTTTCAGAGATTAACTAATAAAAAAAGCTTTTAAAATTAATCGAAAATACATTAATTTTTTGAAATAATACTAAATCAAAATTTTTTTTAATTTAATCCCACCTTTTTTAATTATTTAAATGGAAAAAAAATATTTGCCCAAAGAATAAAATTAAATTAAGTAAAAGCTTTTTTTACTAATAGGTAGTGTAAAACTCATCAAAGAATAACATTCAGTTAGTCATTTTAATTAGTTTTGCAAAGAAAAATCATTTGAAATAACATTTCGATTTTTGGGATGATACAAATAAATTATTAATAGTTTTTAATTTTAACAATAAAATAAAATTTTTTGGGCTAAACTTCTAAAATTATTTAATAATGCTGTGTAAGTTTTGTAAAAAATTTTTGAATTTAAGAATTAAATTATCATGTGAAATAATTATAATTGTCATTAGAAATCTTCACAAAATATATAGAAAAAGTTTAGAAACATGATACTAATAAAACTAAGGTAATTGATAAAAACCTTAAAGAGATCTACTATAAGTAGCATGATATCTAGATATGCCGCTATGATTCACCAACGCACATATCGTAAATAAACATAATATTTTCTCATTTTTTTAATAAAATTTTCGTTTTCTCAGGCTTTTTTGTGAAATTTTGTAATGAAAAAAATTTAAAGTATAAAATATAAATTAAATTAGTCATAATTATTTTTAATTAAAAAATATTCGTTTGAATATAAAAGAAAAGACAGATATTGAGTTATTTTTAAATTTATTTTTTAATTTGGTATTGACTGTCAAAACCAAGCTTTATTTTTATGCACCTCAAATCAATGATTCTAAAACTTAGTTTCGATGTATGGCAAAAAAGATGGCTTGTGATATAAACCACTCTTCTTGTGCATTCAAATTATTAATTAATGATATTAAACAAGCAATTTTATATTTTTATATTAAATATCACTTTTAAATCATTAAAAATATTTCAGAATATTTTTATTCTCTAAAGTTTATAATCAAAAAATTCAAGGATAAAGCAATTTTTATTTTGACAAAACCCTTTATACTTTATTTAATATTTAATGATAGAATTCAATTAATTGACTTAAAATAAATTTTAAAATTTAGCTGTGTACATAGAATTTTAAGTCTTTTTTAAAATTTATTTTTGGTTTAAATTATTGATACATACCTGTTAAATTAAGACTCTCCAATAAATTAAGATCACACAACTGACGGGGGTAGTTATCCAAGTTATTATAGCTTAGATCAAGTCTTTTTAGTGTTTTTATGCTTCCAATCCTCTGAATAAAGTCTGTATCTTTAAGCAAGTCGACATTTAGAGGTTGATTTCTCTTAACATGATTTCGTAATCCGGAAATCGGTCTGAGCTGAAGTTCCAGTCGCTGGTTCTCAATATCTTCGTTATTCAGATGGTTTACTTTGTCCATATTTTGGAAACCATCTTGATTTATATTGATGTAATAAGAAGAGGGCAGCTTTTTGTCTGATTTCAAAAATTCCAAAGCGTTTGATGAATTTTGGTTAAAGTCCTTACTCTGAATAGACTGCATGATTATTTGACGTTTTTTATGATTAATTCGTTGACCAGCTTGATTTTTTTGTTTTCGACTTGAGCTGGTATTACTAGTGGTACTAGACGTTAGATTGAAACTGCTCTGGTTAAAACTTAGCGAAGAATTTTCAAAATTATTTTCATGGCTCGATTTTGCTGAATTAACAAATGTCGTTAGGTTTTTAACTTTTGTTTTAGACATATTTATTCCAAATTATTTAAATTTGCTCCAACAAAAAAAAACAATTTTAGTTAATTCAACAAAAATTTTGATCAAAAACAAATAACAACGCTTAATTAAAACATTTAAGTTGAAATAAAAATAATCACTAGGCTTATCCGCTAAGATTTTTTATTTTTCCTTGTTTTCAAAAACAATAAATTAAACTTTGAATGCGAATCGAGAGAGTTTTGTTTTTTTAAATTGTTTGGCAATTGATGATTTAAAACTAAAATTGAATAAAAAGTTTATTTATAAAATATTGAAGTTCAAATCTAAAAACTACTTATATATTTTAAAATTGTTTTTATTTTTTTATGAAAAAATTATATTTGTATTAAATATTAGAGTTTAGAAAAAACTCGTTGAAATGTAAAAGCATTTAAAACATCTATTCTGAAGTAATCGTTACAATTTGAGAAAAAAATTAAAACAAATTTTATTTACATTAGAGTTTTTAAATTTTAATGCAATTCGATTTTTACAATAAAATTTATTTATGAACTTTTTTGGGCTAAACTTCTAAAATTATTTAATGCAAATATCTGCTGTGTAAAAAATTTTTGAATTTAAGAATTAAATCATCATGTGAAAAAATCATAGTTGTCATTAGAAATCTTCACAATATATTTAGTAATAGTTAAGAAACATGAAAATTGATAAAAAAATCTTTTAAAATAAATTTGGTGATATCATTTAATTAATTATAAAAAATGTAGCTGTCAGTTTCAAGTTCATTCAACATACTAGTATCTTTTATAATTTTTAATTATTCGTTAACAAATTATAAAAAATTTTGTTCATTTTTTGTATTAACAAAAATAAATTTTTTAATATTTTTTAGATTTCTTTTTCTCTTTTACATTTAAATTTAAAAAGAAAGACCATTCTGGGCTTATTTACGTTTTCTATTTTTATTTTCTTAAAAGATATCTTTCTAGTACCTAAAATTTGTTTTAATAAATTTTAAATAAACTTAAATTTTTTTTTAAAATGAAGCCTAAATTAGAATTTTTTGGCTTTGAAAGAAACCATTTTTGAAAATAGTAAAAAAATTGTCTGGTTAATATCCTTAAAAATTTTCTTTACTTTCGCTTTAATTTATGAACTCCAAATTCCCTTTGACTTTTTTAGTTTATTATAGGCTTACTAAAATCTTCTATTTAAATTACTGTTAAGCCATAGAAAAAAAATTGAGTCTAGAAAATAACCTTTTTCATATGAAAAATATTAAATTTAATCAAACATTTTTTTTCTAATATACCGTTCGTTGCTTACTAAATCGGTTTCCGATTTTAATTCAAAACTATTTTTTTTCTAATTTTGAAGAACATTAAAATTAACAATACTAATATTTGACTATTTTTGAAACAACAAGCTTAACATGAAAAGAAATTTTTCTTTGTAAAAAAAAATTTAAATAATTAAGCAAATTTCCTTTAATTTTAATTAAATACTTTTGAAAAAATAAAATTGAAGAACTATGAAACTATAGCTTAACAAAAAAAAAGTAAAAAAAAATTTAATCATACTGTTTATAACTTATCACAATATTTATCTCAATTACTTCTGACTACACGAGCACAAATGAATGCATAGTTTTGTTTCTTTTTTTTTCAAATATGTTGCTAGGTTCTTTCTTAAGATTGTTTATTATTTATTTGTTCAATATTTATACCTTTTTCATGTCAGGTTCCAAAACGTATTCTAAAATTTAATTTCAGAATTTCAGGCATCAAAATGGATAGTCTAAACTTGAATTACCTTACGTAACTTGCTTATGCCAATTCAGTAGTTTAATTAGCAAAAAATAAATTTAGAGTACCTTTTGCTCATTTTTTTGTTGATTAAAGATGAAAGTCTTAAAAATATCAAAGAAAAAAGTAAAATAAAACCTTTATTTTAACTTACTAAATGAATAAAATTAATTAAAAATAGTTTTTTTTTTATTCTAACAAATTAGCTAAAAGCCATTAATTGAGTTAATTTTTTAAACTTTTATTTAAAAAAAAAATATTTTTTTATCAAACGATTTCACATTATATTAATTGTTTTTTTCATTTTTTCGTTGAACTAAAATGTGTTTTTCTTTTAAAAACATACTATTCTGCATTAAATTATTTCATTTTCTCAATCTTCAGTATGTTGAATTACCATTATTTTTGATACGCCTTCATCGGTTCGATTCTTCTTTAAAAAATAACATATTTATTAAATATAATTGAATTTTACATTTGAATTGCTTCTAGCTGCTTTTTGTTTAAAAAACAAGGGTTGTTTTTCTACCTCAAAGCATTGGAAATTTTATTTTAATCAGGTAAATCAAGTCGATTTTAACACTTGTATTCAGAGAACAGTTTTAAAATTTATCAAAACCTTTAATATTTTTAATTAACCGAATAAGGGACTAAAAAATAAATTCTAAAAAAACCTGAGAAAGTTAGAATATTTTTGTGTTAGGTTCAAAATATCAAAATTTCAGATTAAAGCCATTAATATGTAAAAAATACAAATAAATTTGCAAAAAAAAGCCAACAATCAAAATTCTTAAAAAAAATTTATTTCATATATCAGTAAAAAAAATTACTAATAATTTTTTCAGCAATTTTTGTTTTGCATAAAGTCCCTCTCGTTCTTTTTTCTGCTCTCAATTTGAATTCTTAAGCTTGATTTTAGCTATATTTTTTTTATCCTTGTAATTTTAACTTTTAAAACTTTTTAATTCAAAAGAATTTTCAAAAAACTCAAACATAAAACGCTTTAACTTCATAAAACAAAACCAAAAGATAAAATTAGTTTTATTAGAAAAAATATGTGTAAAAATTAAAAAAATATGAAATTTAAAAAAAATATTAAGTTCTAAAATGCAGAGTTGTTTTAAAGTCACAAGTCTTAAGTCAAGTCCAAGTCCAGGCTTTAAAATTTTGAATACTGAAGAAGAAATTAAGCAAATTTAAAAAAAAATTTTATTTATTAAATATAAAACGCAATTAATTTGTATAGATTTTTCAGACTTCCCATTAGGTGAAAGAAAAGTTGTTTCAATTTGTTTAATTTACAGAACAAGTTTTTGACATTTAGAAAAAAAGTAATAGAATTTTTTTCTATCGTAAGTTCTGTATGAAATTTCACAATGCACAAAAATTTTAGAAATTTTAACATTTTTTTAGAATTAATATATGGCAAGTTTTTTTTTCAATTTAACTTTTATGAAATTTTGAAATTACGTTGTTTAATTTAAACTCATTACTAAAGCATGTTAAAATTTTAAATATAATTACGCAATTATTTCTTTAAATGTAAAATAGAAAAAAAAACTTGTCAAATCGAAACAATTTAGTTTAATTTAAATCAAATTAAAATTTGAATTAAAATACTGATAAATTATTTAATTAAGGATCGAAAATTCTAATGGCTTAAGTTGTTCGAAAAATTGCAAGAAATTAAAAGAAAATTAAACCTTTTTTATCATATTTAAAAAAAACAGCATAAAATGAAAATTTTATTTAATTTAAATAATAAATTTCTAGATTATGAATATTTTCAAAGCTAACAATATTTTATTGTGAAAAAGAGTTTTCAAATTGCGCTAGGAAATCCGCTTTTTAAAAAACCATAAAATAGAAAAAATCAAATTGCTGATTTTTTGTTTTTGACATTTTGAAGCTTGTTATTAAATTTTTATTTAAATAATCAAAAATATTTTGTAAAGAGGGTTAAAAATAAAAAAAATTCTTTAATCATTAAAAATGATTCAAGTGATTTATATTTAAAATAAATGTGGAAAAAATTAATTTTGGGGTGTATATGCAACCGAATCGTTATTTAGATTTTGAATTTTTTTCTCAATAAAAACAGCTTGACTCGTAATCATCCTCCGGTATTGTGTCAAAGCAAAATTGTTCAGATAAATAAAAGAACTATTTATTTATCGAAATATTATTAAAATTAGACTTTCTTTTAATTAAAAAGAAATGTAAAAAAGCTTCTTTAGAACATTCGTTTAATTTTAAAAATCTTTTGTTTATTACAAATATTTGAAAACTAGTAAAAAAATTAAATTTGGGCTTCCAAACTTAACAAAAGTTAATAAATAAGAAAATATATATTATTTTTCTAAATTACATAGTAACATAAGTAGACATTTTTTTTATGTAAAAATTAGTACTAGAATTTATAAATTATATTTTTCTTAAAATCGTTATATTAATGAAGTCATTGGCAATTTTTTTTTTCAATTTTAAATGGTTCTTAAGATTTTGTAAGTTAAATTGTAAGATTGATTTATGATTTTTTTTCAAATTAAAAAAAAAAGAACTTGACAAACTTCAAATTTTCTTACAAGTAGATTTAAATATTTATTTTTCAATTTTGATCTTTAATTTTTTTTAAGGCCAAATTTTTTGGTATAATTGAATAAAATAAAATAAAATAAACTTACTTTAAAAATAGACTTTAGATAATCAATGTCAATATACGAGTCTGAATTTTCTTCATATTCACCGTCCAAGAGTCTTGCTGCAGGGCCTATTAAAAGACCACTGGCTTTCAAAACAAACCCAATGAAAAATGATAAAAAGTGTGTTGCTATGAGAATTTCAAATAGAGCATTGGGCTCAAAAATGTTGACCATGTAATCTTCCATTATGTCCCAATAAAATTTCCAATATAGAACGGCAATAAAAAACATTATTACATTCAAAACATTTTCGATTACTAAACGCGGAAATAAGCTCTTGGTGGAGCATTGTTTAAATATCATGTGCTGTAAAAGTAACATTACAAGGAACAAAAAATGGCTGATTGCAAATGAGGCTATCAAGGAATGTAATTCATCATTTGGAAACAAAAATTCATAATAAAAATTGTCAATTCCTTTCCAAGCTCCAGTTAGGGCCAAACACTCAACTAATTCACTAAGGACAAAATCAAAACTAAATTGATGACAGTCTGGAATCTGTGAAAATTTATAAAGTAGAGATTTAGCTTTGATTAAAAATTAAAATTAAATACTTCAAATTTATGTCTAGAAGCACCAGTATAAAATTGACCATAGTCATCTCGGTAAAGAATAAAAGGGTTCGATAAAAGAATTTTTGTTGCTCGAGTCAAACTCAAAAATCCAATGCAAATCATTGAGAGGATCATTTGTCTCTTCCAATCTTTGAAGAAAAAAATGTCTATTAGATTCCAGAGACCGCGCCATTGAAGCAGCACTCCAATTCCCAGGGTGTAAATGTAGCAAGTTCGAATGATTATCTGAAAAATTTTGCTCTTGAATTTGGTCGATCTTTCAAAAGACGTGTTTAGTCCTTCGAAGCTTTTCTGGAATAAATAAGTTGGAAAGATGATCAACAGACCGAGAATCCAGCAAATAAAATTGCTCAATTCGGGCTCATTAACAAAAAAAAACAAGTCCAAAAACTCCCATGAGGAATTCCAGTAGAAAGAAACCAAAGGTCCGAATAAAAAAAGTGACAAAATAATATCCAAAGTGTATATCAAATAACTAAAAGATCTTTTTTCATTTTTTGATTCTGAGTCGAGTATCAACGGAGTGTAGTCATCGGCATTGGCGTTAACTTCATCATTTATCGACTCCGAATTGTGTACAAAGACAATTGTTGTTTCCATGCCATAGATCAATTCATCATTTCTTAGAAAATTAATTTAGATCAAATTAATTTCTAAAAATTAGATTCACTTTTTTTTTTAAATTTTTTATGAATTTTTTTTTTCATAATAAGGAGAATTTGCCACTCGAAAATAAAATTTTTGAATTTTTTTTACAACAAACAATGCTTATTTTTATTCACAAAATAATAAAATGCAAACAAAATTAGAATTAAATTTATGGTTTAAATTATGTCTTGGGAGCCCAGTCGACTCTCTGAATTTTCCTCTAGTTCTTTTTCCAAATGATGCTAAAAATTTAAAATAAAATCTAGATGACAAGTTGAAAAAGTTTACTTTGAAAATATTTGAAAGGTAATTTATTTGAAAGTATGTTTGAGGAGGCTCAATGTATTCGATGTCTTTTAGATAGCTAGTGCCTGGTCCGACCAGGATGGCGCTGACTTTGAGAGCAAGTGCCACAGTAAACGCAGCTCCATGTCCCAACAAAAGTAGAGGAAATTCCATCTTTTCCTCGAGGATGAAATTGTCCACTACATCCCAGTAGAACTTCCATGACAAAACTGCCGAAAAAAACATTAAAATATAGATCAGATCTTCGGCAGCGATTCTGGTTAAAAACTTGGCCCGAGAAAATTTTCTGAATATAAAAGTTTGAACTACTGCGATAAATAAGTATATTGAATGACTGATCAGAAAAGATCCTGCTATAGACATGTGTTCATTTTGGGCAAAAATCGAGTTGTCATATGCAACTTCGATGCCACGCCAGCCTTTTTTGAAAAATTCTAAATCTTTATCTTAGTTTATTTTCATTTACCTCCGACTAAAGCAATGCACTCGACTATTTCACTGAATAAAAAATCTACTCCATACTTGGAATAATTTGGAAACTTTAAATTTAAATAAAATTAAATTAAAAAAATGTTTTTTCTAAGTCAGCGTAGACCTAAAATCGATTATTTTTTAAAAAAAAATTTTTAAATAAATATGATGAATGACATTTAAAGAATTTTAGAAAATTTAAGTAACCTAATGATATAACACTATGTCATAAAAACAGATAAGCATACATTTAAAAAGTAAACTTTCAATTTTTTTTAATAATTTTGACTCATTTTCAAAGATTTTTTGTTAAAAAAATTTTTTTTTTTTTAAATCAAATAGTCAGATTTTGGATTATGCCAACTCTATTAGAAAAATTTTTTTTTACTGGTAGCTGATGTTTACTCTCGGTTGTAAAAAATAAATCATAATCATCCATGTACAAAATAAATGGAGTATTTATCAGTTGATGAGTTGACTTGGTGACACAAAAGAACATGATGCACAAAATGGCAAAAACAAATGATATCTTCCAGCTTTCGAACAAGTAAAGATCCATCAAATTCCAGACACTCCGCCATTCGAGAATAACCCCAATGGTTATGGCATAGATGTACACAACACGCATGGTAACTTGAAGCATGTAGCCTATTGTTTCAAAATTGTTCAGGTATTCGTACAAGTTTTGCAAGTCTCTTTGAAACACATAGCCAGGAAAAAGAATCGAAAGTCCAATAATCCACGAAAGAAAATTGCTAATTTTGGGACTTTCTTTGTAAAAGTAGTCATCGATAAGCGACCAAGTGCAATACCAATAGATGGCCACTAGCGGTGAGAAAAGTAAAATAGATAGGAGAACGTCAATACTGTGAAGGATATTGTAAATAAACCTTCGTCTAATTTCCTCCTTGGATGGCCGATGCAGCAACTCATAATCTTCGCTGTTTTCTTCGTCAGTCTTCTCATTTTCAGTAGCACTGATGCTATTTTCTTCTTCTAAGAGTCTATTACTCCATAGGTTGGAAGCAGCACTACTTTTTCTTCGATCGTGTATGTATTTAAAAATTCTAAAGCTTGATATGTCCTCTTGGGGTATTGTTTCTTCAATATTTTGCAAAGAATCCTCTCTTTCTTTTGTGGTAGAATCATCAAAATCACCTCTCATTCTAATCTCATTCTTTTGTACTATGGATTTATTTTACTTTGAAAAGAATACTTAAAACAATTTGGCAGATTAAATCTGGCAATTTTAAAAACAGCTTAAACTCTCCTTGTAATCTATATTCTATTTTAGGAATTTGAATTTGGCTATTTTTAATTTCAAATTAATTTCAAATTAAATTTTTGTCTAAATTTTAACCGATCAAATCCAAGGCTAAGTTATTTTCTAAAATAATTATTTTTACACCAATTTTTTTAATCCAAGTATGCTTGCTTTATATTTAAGATTAAAGTCTTCGACTATTAAAAGAATGTCAAATTAAGAAAATCAATATTTATAGTTTTATAATTTGTTAGAAAATTAGTAAAAAAAATGATCAAATTTTTTTAATTTAATGCAATCAGTAAATAAAAGACTTTTTTGTTTAATTTTAAATCTTTTAGATTTAGGAAAAAACAGACCATTATTAGCTGAATTTCGAGCTCGGTACCAAATTTTTGCAAAAACTCGAATCTGGTTATAAAAAATTGATAAAAATTAGACATTTTTGTTTTACTATTGTTTTTTAATGAGCATCAATAATATTTATCAACATATCCAGAAAAAATATTCACTATTTCATTTAAAAAAAATACAAAACCAATTAAGATTTAACTGATTTAGTTTTAACTATTTATTTCAGTAAAATATCTCAAAAAATAAAAAAGTATAACAAAAAAGAGTAAAATAACACTAATTTAATACATCGTTCATTTATTTTAATTATCTTCACCAATTAAGTCTAGTAAGGGTTTAAAAAAAATATAAAAATAAAATTAAATAATTCTAATAATTCCCCTTATTTTGTCTAGTATAATAATTGGGATAATAATAACCTTTTTTTAAAATTTTTGCGTCACCTTTCTGACACTCATGTTTATGCTGGAACTTAGAGAGTATCGATAACGTTTTCAATATTTTCTCCTTGCTGGTCGTTACGATTGTTTCAATAAGATAACAAAAATAGTATTTAAAGAAATATAAAATTTATTATTTTTCTTTCTGAATCGAGAAGAAGCTCCGGAAAATTAATATAAAAAATGAAGCAAATAATTAAAAAAATTTAACAATAATAAAAATAAATTAATTTATTTTTGAATTAAATGGTTCCACACAATTAAATAACAGATCCTCACAAGCAGAAAACTTTTCACCGCAAACCAAAAACTTGATAGCCAAATCACTGCAAAACACAAGTTTTTTGTGCCGAATTCAAAATAAAAAGTATTTATTCATATTTAAACAAATAATTGATTATCACAGTTTTTATTTGTGTTGAAAAAAATTAATAATTATATTATTTTATTTATTTAGAGAATATTTATGAAGTTTGATACAAGAGTAGTTTCTGAATAATATGTTTAATGGGACTACCTAGTCCCCACAAACAAAAAAATGTCACCCAAAAATCAACAAATTTTTCGTAAATTTTCAAAACTGTTAAACACAAAAAAAAAAAACTTCTTACTGAAAAGTTTTTTAATATCTATTAAAAACAGCCACTAAATATTTTAGATAATAAAATGCCTATGATTTTACGTAAAAAAAAACTTCCGAATTCTAGGAGATTAAAAAATCCAAAAAAATAAAACGAAAAAAAAAGAACAATGACAATTCATTGAATGATGCAGGGAAAATATTGTATGAGTATCCGACGAAATTGCTAATAAACCTAAAGAAGGTCGTCCAAAATTAGTTGGAAATTGGTTTTCCTTAAAAAAGATTTCAATTTAATTATTTTATTAATTTAATATCTAATTTTTCAATGTAATTTTATAATTTTATTTTCCATGGTAAATTAAATAATATTTATTTCATAAACAAATAAAATTTTAAAATTTTTAGTTCAATTCTGTACTTAGGTTGTGACTCAATTTCCGACAAAAAGTTAAGAACTAAATGGCAATCAAATCTTATAAAAGTGAAGAAAAAAGAGATTCTTTATTCTTTGTATTCAATTTTCGGCTTAAATCCTCCCATTTTATAAAGTTTCATTATAATTTTTTTTAACCAAGCCTTTTATAAAAATTAATTATCACCATTTTGATAGATTTTGCAATGAAATTTTTTCTTTTGATTCAAAGTTAATAGAATAATATCGATTTTAAATTATTGCTTAAATTTTCCAGCAATTTTTTTAGAATTTATTATTCAATTTATTAACATTTAAATTCTAATAAAATAATCAAACCATTTAACTATTTTAATCGTTATCTTCATTAAGATAATCACCAATTTAATCTTTAAAGTCAAATCTTTTCTAGTCAAATCTTGATCTGGTGATTAAATTTAGATTTAAAAAAGAAAAACCTTAATATTTCTAATGGAAAATTTTTAAAAAAGATTTTATAGATTTTTTTATCCTTTTTTGGTTATAAGAAAATTGAAATACATAAAAATAATTATTTTATCGACGTATTGATGATTTGCGTAATATAGCACATTAATATGATCAGATTTCAAATTTTAGTCTTTAAAGAGAAAGGGATTAAAAAAGCTATATGCAGTCATTTTTGCTTAGTAAATTTTTATTTTTAATAATTCTGAAGTTTTTATGAATCATGATTTTAATCAAATAAGAAAATTACAAAAACTTAATTTTTGACTTTTATGCAATGTTGAATTTAACTGGGAAAATTTCTTGCTTTTTTAATGGTGACCATTTTATTAATCAAAATTTTTAAGCTGAAAATTATAATTTAATGCTATTCCAATAAATTAGATATATTCTATTATATTAGTATCTTGAGAAAAATTTGATTCCATCGGTTTGACCTTTTTAATTTTAAATCTGATATCTATTGTATATTTTTATTGATTTTTAAATAAAATTCTAATTAAATTATTTTATTTTCCTAATCAACAAAAATATTATTTTTGTTAAAAAAATATTTTAAATTGTTGATCGAAAAATTTGTCTATCAAAAAAAATAACTCAAGCCATCCAAATAATTTGTCGCTGTTCATTTTTTTCTGTGAAATTTTTAAGTACTCATTTCTTAATATATGTAAATATGTATAAAAAAATTCATTTTCAAAATAAACTAATTAGTGAATAAATATTTAATCGCTACTAGTAGAGTAATTTTGTTTATTTACCTCATTTAATATAAAATCATTTTAAATAAACCATTGTTAAGTTCATTACAAATTTCAGCAGGAGTTAGTATTATTTATTTTTTTCTTTGTTGGTAATTCTTATAAAAGAAATTTTAAATTAATAGAAAAGTTTTTTTTTGTAATAATTTTAGTTATCAGTTATTGGCAAAGACAGCTCTTGATATTTTTTTTAATTTGTTGGTTTGTTGAACCTTTTTAATAGTTTATTTTATTTAAATTTATTTTTTGGCCTAATCAGATTTAAGTTGACATAAGTTGAGTTTAAAATATTTTTATTGATGACTTATACGTATACACGAATATTCTATCAATAAAACAACCTTGAAGATTACATTTTATATTAATAATATTAAAATTCTTGAACTAAACCTATCTAAGTTAGAATGATAGCTCAAGCTGCCACTCATTATTCACAATAAAATTATTCCTTGTTTTTATTTTTCATTAGGTTGAAAATTTATTAAGAAAAAATGCCACGCATACTACTTCATTTTATTTGCCTAAAATTTTTTTCTATAATTTAAAAATTTTCGCTAGCAATTCGTTCTTAGTTTGCTTGGTAATTTTAGAATTAGTCAATTATGTTTGAAAATATTTAAAATTCTTGAGTGTTTGATTCATAAGATACCGAAATTTTAATTTACTAATTTGAAGCAAACTAAAATTTGATGACAAAATGGCTTTTTCGTCATCACGTTTAGCCATAAAACAAGTAACTTTTGAGGCTGATGACCAACGTTGTAATCAACAAAATGTCAGTTCACTTCAAGACTTAGTCAACTTTGACTGTGAGTTTCCTCAGCAAGAATCTTTGTCGTTTTATAAATTATTCAAAAAACGAGAGAAATGTCAGTCTGGTTTGAATGAAGATTCCGAAAATATTCAAAGTTAGACTCTTTTATCTTTTTGTTTTTGCAAAACCTCGATTTTTTTCGAGTTAATTTTAATTCTTTAAAATGCTGATAAAATTTTAATGTTTTCAAACAAGTTTTTTTCAAATAATTACACAAAAATAATAGATAAATCAAAAAGAAAATTTTTCATATTATTTTAAAGAGATTCTACATAATTTAAAAAATCCTGTTTAATATTTTTTTTTAATTATTCAATTTAGATTTTGACGAGTTCATTTTAAAAAGTGAGACAAGCCGATCAAATATAGATGAATCATTTAAAAATCACGTATCAAAAGAATTATCGAAAAATTTAATTCAACCGATGCTCAAAATATCAAATAATGATAATAATTTGAACGAAGATAAAGTAAATAATTTTTTCAAAATGAATTCAACTACAAATGAATCAATTTTAAGTAAATTTTTAATTTTTTTTTTTTATTAACTAATTTTTGTCAAAGATGATTCTTCAAAAAATACTGACCAAGCATCTATAGACATTGAAAGAGTTTTGAAGCATGCGGAAGAAATACTCAGGAACGCACACATAGAGGAACATACTTCTCATTCACCACAGCCTTCCAATAGTTCTAAGGCACGTCCAACCAAGGATTCGACTCCGCATTCAAAGACGCATAAAAAACAAATAAGTTGGCTTAGTCGCACAAATAGTCAAAGCTCTTTAGTTACTAATGATGAGCATTCTGATAAAATTGGATATGCTTATTCTAATACTTCTTACTTAAATTCAGAGATAAGCCGGTTACGAGAAGAAAACGAGTTATTAATTATTAAAATTAATAAATTAAAATATGAAATAAGATCAAAAGACCAAGTTGCTGACGATTTAAAGCAAAAAATTGCCCAAATGCATATAGAGTTAGAGTCAACGTGTCTAAGTAAAACGCAATTTCTGACTGATATTGAATCATTAAGAAATGACTTAAATCGACTAAACGGTGAAAAATCGGGACTTTATCAGAACATGAAAGAATTATTGTATGAAAATGATCAATTACAAGAAAAACTTAAACTTGAATATAAAAAAAGCAACGAACAAGCTTCACTAATCGATCGTCTGCAAACAGAAAACAATGCGTTAAGCAAGGAATCTATTGACGTAAAAATGAGATGTCTAAAGGAAAAAGAAGATTTGGTTAGAAATTTGGAACAAATAGAAACTGACATCATTAGACGAGAACAAAATATGTTTACACAAAAATATGAAAAAATCTTAATCGAAAGTTGTGAGACTATTAAGAAAAATGAAGCAAAAAAATACAATGATATGCTAAAACAAGAAGCTGATAATATTCGCAAAGATTTTGAATCAAAACTAAATGATTTTATAAAAACGAGTGAAAAAAGAACAAATCAAATTCATGAAACTTCGGACCAAGAAAAAATAGAAAAAAACTTTATCGAAAATTTAGAAAAATTCCAAAATGAGAACAAAAAACTCGAATATAAAATAAATCAGTATGAAGCAGAGATTGAATATCTAAAAAAGAATTTACAAGTTGAAAAAGAAAAATCAGAAGCCAAATCAAATGAATTAATTTTAATTAACAAACAGAAATTTAAATTAATGGCACAAGTAAAACAAGCTCTTAAAGAAAAAGAAGAAAACGAAAGGTTAAGAAAAGAAATTTTACAGCTAAAAAACAAGTTAAACACTTATGAGGACCAAGTCAACGAAATTGAAATCAAAAAAGAAAAAGAATTAAACACACAAATAAACCAAAGAAAAGATTATGATGATAAAATAATAGAGCTAGAACAGAAAAATGAAAAACTTGAAAATGAATTGAACATATTGGATACTTTCAAATTACAATCAGAATGTGATATTATAGCATTGAAAAATGAAATGGATTCAAAGGACGAAGAAATTTCAAGCTTAAACGAAGAAATACAAAAAATAAGGACTGTTCTTCAAATGACTGAATCGAGTCAAGATCTTGAGGATAAAAAATTTAGACTTGCTGAAAAAATAAAACAATTTGAGCAAGATATTTTAAATGAGCAAGAAATAAACGAAAAATTGAATTTAAATTTGGTAGAATGGAATAATGCTAATCAAATCCTTGAACAAGAGATTTTGAATAATCAGGAATTAAATCAAAAATTGAACGAGCAATTAGCAAGCGATCAAATAAATATTTCATCATTGCAGCAATGTTATGAAAATTTAAAAATTGATGAAAAAGAAACATCAAAAAATATAAATGAACTTGAGACCAAAAGATTAGAATTGAAATTAAAAATAGAAAGCTTGGAAGCAGAAATAATTGATTTTCAAGAATTGAATACGAAACTTGTTGACAATCTCCAACAATGGCAACAAGCTAATAAGATCCTCGAAGATCAAATTATAGAAGCCCAACAACAAAATTCCGATTTTGTAAATCAATCTAACGATTTGATTGAAAAAAGTAAGCTAAATGAAGAAAAAAGTTTAATTCAAGAATTTATTGGGGAAAGTGAATGCTTTACTGATCAAAATAAAGATTTGAATTTAATGCATAATGAGAAAAAGTTCGAATCGTTAATCGATCAAAATACTCAAACAGTTCATAATACTTCTGATGATTTTGAAAATTCGATAATTACAACAAAATATAAACTTGAAGAGACGGAGACCAATATAGAGTTAATCGAAGGTGAAATTCTTAGAAATCAAGAGTTATATTCAAATTTGATGGAAAATTTAGTGGAATGGGAAAATGCTAATAGAGTATTGGAAAAGCAAATTATTGATCTTCAAACACAAAATAATGAATTAGCCTTGTCTCATCAATCATTTGAACCAAAATTTTTATTTGACGAAGAAATTTCAAAATTAAAACTGGAATATGAAGAGCAACTGAATAGTAAGGAAATGAAAATCGAAGATTTACTTTATAAAATATCAAAATTCGAAAAAAATTCAATTAGTAATGTAACCAATGATTCGAATTTAATTGATCAGGTATCTGCAAAAGATAATCTTGATTACACGCTTAATTCAGAAAATAATGATGAAATATCTGCATCGATTATAGACTCAGTAACAATTGTCAAAAATGAAGATGATAAAATTAAATTACCATCAGATGAAAAGCAAAACTTTCTGAATGAAGAACAGAAAAAGGAACTATACAGTCAATTGGAATCAAAGAATAGATTGATCGAACAGCTGAATAAAGCCATTGACCAATATTCGAATTTAAATAAAATGTCAGAAAGAATTGAGGATCTTGAAACATGCAAAAATAAGACAAATGAGCTTGAAAATGAAATAAAGATAATTCAAAATAAAATATCTGAAAGTGAAGAATTAAATGAACAACTGAAAAAAAATTTAACAGAATGGAATAACGCTAACGAGACACTTGAGGCTAAAATTTTGGAATATCAAAGAGAAAATATGGGACTAACTTTGAGGTTGGATGATCAAATAGCTAAAATCAATGAGGGAATCATTAAAAATATATCTGATAAGTATAACAAAGAAATCGAAGATCTTAAAAAAGAATTCGACAGACAACATCAAATTCATGATGAGACTGACTTATTAAAAGAGGTGATTGAACTGAAAGATCAAAAATTAAACGACCTTAATGCAATGTTGGAACAATATAGAGCCAATGATAATCTCATTGATAATATTAATGCTCTTGAACATAAAAGATCAGAACTTGATTCTCAGGTTTTGAACATTCAACAGGAAATATCCAATTTGGAGGCATCAATTTTGGAAAAACAAAATTTAAGTAGTCAGCTTAGCCAAAATTTAATCGAATGGCAAAATTCAAATCAATTGCTTGAAGATCAAATAATTTCTTTTCAACAGCAAAATTCTAAGCTTCTTAACCAACAACCTCTGGAAACTATCAACCAACATAATTTAGACAAAATAAATAGCCTCGAAAGAATAAATCAGGAGTTATTGGAATCAAATGAAAAGTACAAAGAGGAAATTATTAAATGGGAAGTCCGTGAGCAAGAGATCAGATGCAAAATAGATGAATCAGAAAGAGTAAGACAAGAACTGCAAATACAAAATATGGACCTTCTTTGTGATGTTGATTCTTTGAGATCTGAGAAAGAAGTATTGGAAAATGAACGAAAAGAGCTTGCTGTAAATGATTCCTCAAACTCTGAATTAACAAATACAATTACAAATGATTCATATTGTTCTCAAGATTCGGCTAAAGTAAAAGATTTAGAAGCCATTATTGATGACTTAAAAAAAGAAATGTCAAAAAAAGACGAACAATTTCAAATTTCGATCAAAGTACTGGAATTAGAGATTGAGCACCGACTGAATGAACACAATTTGTTAATTTCAAATTTTGAATCACTTCAGTCTTCCCAACAGCAGCTACAAAACAAAAATACTGACTTGCTTGGACAAATTGATACCCTAAATCTCCAAAATCAATCTTTACAAACTGACTTAACAGGTTTGAAAGAAATGGAAAATCGATGCAATAATTTAATAAAGAATGTCCAAGATTTAAATTCTCAAATCTTGTTAAAAGATCAAGAATTATTTCAATTGAGAAACATTAGTTCATTATCACATTTTGATCAAAATATAGTTGAAAGAGAAAATTTTAATTCCGAAAATCGCCCTTTTTCCAAACCTAATTATGAAAAAGATTATAATGGTAGGTATTTTTTTCATATTTTAAATCATTTTAATTTTCAAGTTTGTGTTAAGTTTTTAAATATAACACTAGGATTGGAAGTTTTGACTGTAGCTGTCTAGCCAGCGAGTGTGCTGACAAGGCACATTATATTAATTATTATTTAATTAAAATTAAATTTTAGAAATTTAGCTTATTTTCTAAATAATCTTTAGCTCAAACAATAATGGATGGTAAATTTCATTCCAAACTTTTAATAAATAGAGAAGAAATTTCATTAGCTTTTTTTCTAATGGTTTAAGACTTGTTCTGCTGATGAAACTGACAAATCTGTGCGAATTCTGCACTAGTGTATGTAATTTAAAGGGCAAATTTTTTTCGAGTAGTTAAATTATTTTCAAATTAAAAAAAGTAGCAAAAAATTTTTTTAACAGATTAAATATTTTCAATTAGAAGCAAAAATTCTTTTATTAGTAGCAAAAAAAATTCTAATTCCAATTACAATTTTTGCTGAAAAGAAAAATCATTTCAAAAAAAAATTAAAATTTAAAATTTGATTTTTTCTTGGTTGTTTTGGCTTTTCGATTTGATTTAAGACTGGTCAAGTCTCGGATTGCTAATTATTCGAATTCGATTGTGTAGAAAAAATAAAAGCTGCTTGATCTAAAGGACCAGATGAGTTTCTTTTAAGGGCATCAAGTGTTTTATAAGTTTTGTTCATGTCATATGGCTTTGAAGAACCTCTAAATTTTTAAGTCACTGGTTCGTCAACATCGTTGTCTGTTTGATTCTCTTCATCATATTCTTCTCTACGAATAATTGAAGTAGAAGAGGACTCGGATTCAGAACTCTTTTTTTTTTAATGAAGAAACTTGGATATTTTTTTTTAAATTATGATTATAAAGTCATATTTTCTTTCTCATTTGTACTTGAATCAGTCAATTTAATCAATAACTACGTATTAGAGAAGAAAATAACGTGTTAGAAGATTATCACTCATAAAAAAATATTTTCAATTAAAGTTTTAAAAATCAATTTATTATTAACTACTTGAAAAATAATTTAGCTACATTATCAATTAATTTAGCTATACAAAAAAATGTTTTATTTTATTTTTATTAGCTTTTAGAAAAGTAAATTAGCTACTGAAAAAATATAGGTTGTTTAAAAGTATTAGAAATAATTAATAATTAATAATTAATAAGATTTTACAGACTTCCACAGTAGGGGAAACAAAAGTTGTTTCAATTTGTTTCATCTCCAGAACAAGTTTTATATCATTGGCACAAAAGTTATGTATTTTTTTTGGTATTGGAAGTTTTGTCTGAAATTTCACAATGCCAACAATAATTTTTACTTTAACAGTTTTATTTTTTATTTTTACTAAAAATTTATATATTAAATAGCTTAAATATATTTTTTCATAATTGATTTTTTAAAAAATAATTAACTTAATTATTTTTTAAAAAATCATTTTAAAAAGTGACTTTTTAAAATTTTTATGAGAGAATATCGGTAAAATTTATAAGTTAAATATTTTAAATAAATTTAAATTTCAACTTTTATCTCGCCTCGTTTATTCACACTTATTTTATTTTAAGTATCGATTTGGTCTTGTTTCATTTATATATAAAAAGGCCATTTAATTTAGTACCTTCACTCTAAAACGAGAGATTAATTAATTATTTTTAATTTAAAATACCACAAAAGTTAATAAGTTGAGATTTTGTTGTTATTATTAGCTTACTTTTTATCTTGAATAAAAACAAAGAAAATCTGATATTTTTAATACAAGAGTAAATATTGGCTTCTTAATTCAATTTTAAAAAACAAATGAGATTTAGTCAGTTCTTTAAATTTTTTAGTTAAAAAAAATTAAATTGATTTAATTGACAATTTTGAGATTTAATCTTGTGATTTTCTTGAATGCTTTAACTCATCTTTTTTTTGTTCCATTATATTTTTAAATTTTCAGATATAAATCGATCTCAGTTCTTACCTTAATATGCCACTAAGGTTAGAACAGTCTTTAAAGAAATTGTAAAAATGTGTACAATATGAGAATATATTGAGAAACGCCCGAAGAAGCTCACTTTGATAGACAAAATCTCTTTGTATTTCAAATAACTGATCAAATGATCAAATTAGATTTTTTCAATTTTTTTTGAATTAAACATAAGATGCCTCCTACCAAAATAAAAAAATTTTTTTTTTTTGTTTATTTAAATTTAAAATGGCTCTGAGTAATAAAACTCCTTCTGCCATTAGATAAGTAAAAAAATTAGAATTTTAAAATGAATCAAGAAAACATAAAAATTTTTTTTGAAAAATAAAGAACAAAAAAGAATGAAATAGTAAATTACTTGAAAAACGATAGCAAGTTTTTTTTTTTTTTTTTTTTTTTTAAATTTTTTAATGAAAGATTGAAAATCAGAGAGATAAACCCTTATCATTTAACCATTCACTGAATTCATTCCATATATTACAAAATGGTGTTTTTTTCTTACAGGGTCTTGAGCTGTTAACAAAAGCACTGACATATTCTTTGATTAAATCAATAGTAAGTGTATTTTTGAAGAGAACACTATTTTTGAGATATTTTAAAAGACAAAATGATATTTTGTCAATTAATATATATAAATATCAATTAAAAAGAAAGATTTGTCAATTAAAACTAGATAATTCATCAGCTTTACAAGAATCAATTTGAAAAAAAAAACGTCATTTAAATAAATGTTTTGTCAATTATTTTTTATTTTTGTCAATAAAATTTTGGTCAATTTAAAAAAATATTTGTCAAGTAAAAAAATTTTAATTTTTTTCGTACATTGTTACATCAATTCTAAAAGGACAGAACTTTTTTCCTCAATCGCATGAGCCAACTAGAAGAAACTTATAACCATTCTAAACAAATTTTTAAATAGAATAGGTTGCAAATATTACGACTTTAATTTGAAATTAAGAGAAATTTAAAATAAAGTTTAAAACTTACAATATTTAGGATTTCGGACATGAGCTGAACTAGATGATTGTGTTTATTTATATTCAAGATTTGGAATATCCATTTTTTCTTCGTGTATTAGCTTTTATTTTTCTTCGATCAATAAAGACAGCAATGAGATATTTACTTATAGTACAGATATTATTGACAATTATTGAAAAGTTAATTTGCATTTATTTTTATATATTGACAAATATTTTTAAAAAAAGACAAAATCCTTAATTACAGATTTAATATACAATAAATAAATTTAATTGACAATAATTTAATTTAATTTACAATTGTTTAATTTAAGTTACAAATATTTAATATAATTTACAAGTTAGTATTGACAAAAATATAATTGACAAAAAAACTTATTGACGGTTTCTCTCCCTGCCATTTTATAAATAGTTTATTTAAACGAACTTCTATGTTATCAAGCTTTATGTCATCTAGGAAATTTATCAGAAGATCTGATGGAGTATCATGAGGAAAATTATAACTGTACTTAATTGAAATATTTTGGAGAACTTGTAGCCTAGAGTGGTTGGTGATTTCTTTCTTTAACATGTCTAACTATACCCAATGGGTTTACATGATGTGATAAAATTAGGAAGTAAGATACTAACTTAAAATAAAAAAATAATCTTTATCTCTTTTTTTGTCGGTGTTGTTTGTAGGCATTTACAAATAAATTAGCTTTCTTTACAAATTAAGTTATAATATTCAATTCAGTTTATTAAATAATAGAAAGTAAAAATTAGAAGGTAAATGTGAAATAGTTAAGAAACTAACTCGAAATAAAGTTGTTACTAAACAATGGTATCTTTTCTTATTATTTAAAAAATAAAAGTGTATAAAAAGTTTGCTAAATATCAACATTTTAAACAGGAGTTAAGCACCTTCCTTAACATCCTTTATTTATTTTCTTTTTCTTTTAATTTTAAACTTATCTAATTATTTAATAGATTTTATCTTTTAAATTCATTTTTTTACCAAATTTTTTAATTTAATTTAATTTAATTTTCGTTTCTCAACACAGATACACCAATAAAAATGTCCCTATAACTTTCTTATTCAATTAATCTCTTTTATTTTCTTTTATTTTCATTTATTTTCATTTATTTTCATTTAGCTTTATTTTAATTTTTTTATTTTTTATTTTTTTATCTGGGGGATTTTTTTTAATAAACAAGATTAATTTTAATTTGAAAGATCGATCACTGAAAATTATTGTACAAAAATTTAAAGCTTAATTGATTAAAAAATATAAGAAACTTATTCAAATTTTTTTCCTCTTACTATTGCTACCTTTTCTTTCATTTTAGTTTTTAACAGCATTCAGAACTTTTATTTTTTTTTTAATTTAAAGATTACATTTTTAAAGACTGTGAGTATTTTAATTTTTTTCAATAGTTTGGCAAGTATCTAATAGTTAAAAGGCTATCTTGATCATAAGTCTTACCATTCCTCATATTTTTACATGATAAAAAAGTATAGAAGTAAGCTTTTCACTTGGATTAAATATCTTTTTTTTTACTTCAGATAAAAATTCTTATAATTTTTTTATCGATCATAGATTAAATGAATCATGTTTAATAGAGTTAAGTCATTTATTATTAAAAAAATTCAATAAAAATGTCATTTTTTATATTTTAAACGCGTCTAGCCTATAAAATAATGATAAGTATGGATTTTTATATTTTTTTAAGAAACTTCAAATTAGATCCATGGTTATAAGTAATAAGAAATTACGAATTTATTTCTTTTTAATCTAACATAATAAATTAAAAACAGCAAAATTTAATTTGTAATAAAGGAAATCAGATAAACAAGTAAAACTTTAAAATAATCGTTATATAATTTTTTTTAATCTAAATATCTTGTTATCAAATAAATCAATATATTTTGAATTAGATAATTTAATAATATTTATAATTTACATAAAAAGACTTATTCGTTTATTTATTTTTTCGAAACTAAAATTTTTTAAATTTCTTTTTCAAATTTTTTATTGAATAATCTAAAATTTTTAAAATTAAGAAAAAGATGTCGAAGAAGAAAAGAAAAAAAAAGCAAACAAAAAAATGGAAACAGAAATCTGTATTATGAAAGAGCAAATTGAAGACCTCAAAAGACAAAATCAAATATTGGAATCAATGGTAGATAGACACAAAAAATTAAGCAAAAAAGAGAATTTTATGTTCAATGAAGAAATAAAAATACGTGGGAAAATAGATCAGTTGAAAACAAAATTAATCAACAAACTTGAGAACGCAGAACAATATGATGAACAAGTTTTGACTCTTAAATATAAAATCAACGATTTATACGAACAAAATAAGATATTAAAAGTGCAAAAAGAAATAAACACACAAATAAACCAAAGAAAAGATTATGATGATAAAATAATAGAGCTAGAACAGAAAAATGAAAAACTTGAAAATGAATTGAACATATTGGATACTTTCAAATTACAATCAGAATGTGATATTATAGCATTGAAAAATGAAATGGATTCAAAGGACGAAGAAATTTCAAGCTTAAACGAAGAAATACAAAAAATAAGGACTGTTCTTCAAATGACTGAATCGAGTCAAGATCTTGAGGATAAAAAATTTAGACTTGCTGAAAAAATAAAACAATTTGAGCAAGATATTTTAAATGAGCAAGAAATAAACGAAAAATTGAATTTAAATTTGGTAGAATGGAATAATGCTAATCAAATCCTTGAACAAGAGATTTTGAATAATCAGGAATTAAATCAAAAATTGAACGAGCAATTAGCAAGCGATCAAATAAATATTTCATCATTGCAGCAATGTTATGAAAATTTAAAAATTGATGAAAAAGAAACATCAAAAAATATAAATGAACTTGAGACCAAAAGATTAGAATTGAAATTAAAAATAGAAAGCTTGGAAGCAGAAATAATTGATTTTCAAGAATTGAATACGAAACTTGTTGACAATCTCCAACAATGGCAACAAGCTAATAAGATCCTCGAAGATCAAATTATAGAAGCCCAACAACAAAATTCCGATTTTGTAAATCAATCTAACGATTTGATTGAAAAAAGTAAGCTAAATGAAGAAAAAAGTTTAATTCAAGAATTTATTGGGGAAAGTGAATGCTTTACTGATCAAAATAAAGATTTGAATTTAATGCATAATGAGAAAAAGTTCGAATCGTTAATCGATCAAAATACTCAAACAGTTCATAATACTTCTGATGATTTTGAAAATTCGATAATTACAACAAAATATAAACTTGAAGAGACGGAGACCAATATAGAGTTAATCGAAGGTGAAATTCTTAGAAATCAAGAGTTATATTCAAATTTGATGGAAAATTTAGTGGAATGGGAAAATGCTAATAGAGTATTGGAAAAGCAAATTATTGATCTTCAAACACAAAATAATGAATTAGCCTTGTCTCATCAATCATTTGAACCAAAATTTTTATTTGACGAAGAAATTTCAAAATTAAAACTGGAATATGAAGAGCAACTGAATAGTAAGGAAATGAAAATCGAAGATTTACTTTATAAAATATCAAAATTCGAAAAAAATTCAATTAGTAATGTAACCAATGATTCGAATTTAATTGATCAGGTATCTGCAAAAGATAATCTTGATTACACGCTTAATTCAGAAAATAATGATGAAATATCTGCATCGATTATAGACTCAGTAACAATTGTCAAAAATGAAGATGATAAAATTAAATTACCATCAGATGAAAAGCAAAACTTTCTGAATGAAGAACAGAAAAAGGAACTATACAGTCAATTGGAATCAAAGAATAGATTGATCGAACAGCTGAATAAAGCCATTGACCAATATTCGAATTTAAATAAAATGTCAGAAAGAATTGAGGATCTTGAAACATGCAAAAATAAGACAAATGAGCTTGAAAATGAAATAAAGATAATTCAAAATAAAATATCTGAAAGTGAAGAATTAAATGAACAACTGAAAAAAAATTTAACAGAATGGAATAACGCTAACGAGACACTTGAGGCTAAAATTTTGGAATATCAAAGAGAAAATATGGGACTAACTTTGAGGTTGGATGATCAAATAGCTAAAATCAATGAGGGAATCATTAAAAATATATCTGATAAGTATAACAAAGAAATCGAAGATCTTAAAAAAGAATTCGACAGACAACATCAAATTCATGATGAGACTGACTTATTAAAAGAGGTGATTGAACTGAAAGATCAAAAATTAAACGACCTTAATGCAATGTTGGAACAATATAGAGCCAATGATAATCTCATTGATAATATTAATGCTCTTGAACATAAAAGATCAGAACTTGATTCTCAGGTTTTGAACATTCAACAGGAAATATCCAATTTGGAGGCATCAATTTTGGAAAAACAAAATTTAAGTAGTCAGCTTAGCCAAAATTTAATCGAATGGCAAAATTCAAATCAATTGCTTGAAGATCAAATAATTTCTTTTCAACAGCAAAATTCTAAGCTTCTTAACCAACAATCTCTGGAAACTATCAACCAACATAATTTAGACAAAATAAATAGCCTCGAAAAAATAAATCAGGATTTATTGGATTCAAATGAAAAGTACATGGAAGAAATTCAAAATTCAAATAATTTTTTAGTTTCCAAAGCTGAAAAAGAATCATTAGAAAACAAGATTATTGATTTAGAAAGAGAAATTAATTTTTTTAGAAATGAAAGGGACAATTGTTTACTTAATATTTGTAGATTAGACGAAGAATTAAAAACCATTAGAACCCAAAATATTTATTTAATTTCTGAAATCGAGAAGAATAATATTAAATCAAATATTTATGACGAAACCAATGGTATAAATTTGTTAGTTACTAATTCAAAATATCCTGATTCTGATTTAATTCAAACAATATCTGATGAAGAATATCATCATTTAGAATTAAAATACAAAGAACTTTTTTCAATGAATCAGATATTAAAATCAGAAAAAAATGAGTTGCATCACAAAATAAATCAGCTTGAGAATGATCTTAATCTACTGAGTAATCAAATAGAACAAGATTTTGATTTGAATAAATCCTCATATAATGATATTAATGAATTGATGGATCAAGTGACAAATTTTAAAGATGATAATTTGAGGCTAATCAAAGAAAAAGAATCTCAAATTTTGGCAAATGACGAATTGAGTAAAAAATTCGAATTATTAAAAGCACAATTGATACTTAAAGATGAGCAAAAACTAAATTCAGAAATGAAGGAAATTAGTTTAATGAACGAAATCGATGAACTAAAGATATCGTTAGATAAGATGAGTTCTAGATTTAATGACAAGAAAAACGAGTTCGAAGCTTTACAAAATAAAATTTTGGAAGAAAGAGACTACGTAAATGAGGAAAGGAAAAATCTCAATACTAAAAACCAACTTTTACAAACAGAAATTGAGAAGCAAGCAAAAGATTTATTTAAGTTAAAAAAAATAATAAAAAAATTAAAAAAAGATTATAATGATTGTATTGAAGCAAAAAAAGACTTAGAAGACGAGAAGTTAAAAATAAAAGAGGAACAATCTGATCAAGAAAAAATTGTAAAATGTCTAAACACTTATGATAATTCAGACGAAAAAAAAGAAGAAATCACACATTTAAAATCGAGTGAAATTGAGAAAGATTTAACTTTTTTAAATGGTAAAAATTATGAAGATCAAAATTTCAAAAGAGAATCAAACAAGGCTAAAAATGCAATAATGACAAAAGAAAAATTACAGAAAACGTCGGAATTATATAAATTTAATATTAATGAAAAATATGACGTCAACGATTTTTCACAAAGTGATAACCTAAGAGATCAATTTAATTTGAAGAATGATGAGACTGACTTATTAAAAGAGGTGATTGAGCTGAAAGATCAAAAATTAAACGACCTTAATGCAATGTTGGAACAATATAGAGCCAATGATAATCTCATTGATAATATTAATGCTCTTGAACAAAAAAGATCAGAACTTAATTCTCAGGTTTTGAACATTCAACAAGAAATATCCAATTTGGAGGCATCAATTTTGGAAAAACAAAATTTAAGTAGTCAGCTTAGCCAAAATTTAATCGAATGGCAAAATTCAAATCAATTGCTTGAAGATCAAATAATTTCTTTTCAACAGCAAAATTCTAAGCTTCTTAACCAACAATCTCTGGAAACTATCAACCAACATAATTTAGACAAAATAAAAAGCCTCGAAAAAATAAATCAGGATTTATTGGAGTCAAATGAAAAGTACAAAGAGGAAATTATTAAATGGGAAGTCCGTGAGCAAGAGATCAGATGCAAAATAGATGAATCAGAAAGAGTAAGACAAGAACTGCAAATACAAAATATGGACCTTCTTTGTGATGTTGATTCTTTGAGATCTGAGAAAGAAGTATTGGAAAATGAACGAAAAGAGCTTGCTGTAAATGATTCCTCAAACTCTGAATTAACAAATACAATTACAAATGATTCATATTGTTCTCAAGATTCGGCTAAAGTAAAAGATTTAGAAGCCATTATTGATGACTTAAAAAAAGAAATGTCAAAAAAAGACGAACAATTTCAAATTTCGATCAAAGTACTGGAATTAGAGATTGAGCACCGACTGAATGAACACAATTTGTTAATTTCAAATTTTGAATCACTTCAGTCTTCCCAACAGCAGCTACAAAACAAAAATACTGACTTGCTTGGACAAATTGATACCCTAAATCTCCAAAATCAATCTTTACAAACTGACTTAACAGGTTTGAAAGAAATGGAAAATCGATGCAATAATTTAATAAAGAATGTCCAAGATTTAAATTCTCAAATCTTATTAAAGGATCAAGAATTATTAAATGCAAAAGATCAAAATAGTCATTTATTGTCTGAACTGGATTTGATCAAAGTTAAAAAAGAAGAAATTGAGTTTCTTTACAATAAAAGTGTTTCAGACCAGTGCGAACTCCGCGATCTAAATACTGAAATAGACATTCTCAAATCTCAACTTGAGTCTAAGAGTCTGGATATTACTGAATTCAAGAATAGAATCAATTTCGCCGACCAACAACATGAAAAAATGACCAAATTTTTTGAAAAAAAAATCACTGATCTAAATGCCAAAATTGATTCCAAGGATGACCTCATCAATATTCTCCAATCTGAAATCAATACTTTAAAGTCAAATGAAAAATTCAATAAAACAGGAAACCTCGCTTATGGGGAGAATATTAGCTCAAGTGATCCTGGCACTCAAATAAACATATTGAATAATATAGTCCAAAATCAAAAACTTTTGATTGATAAACTTGAAAAAGAGTCGAAAAAGATGTGTTTTTTGTACGAAAAACTTATCTACGCGCAGAGCAGACTAATTTCCAAGCAAGGACAATGCTACAATGATGCTCTACATTCTCTGATCAATTCTTTTCAGGATTTAGACCCCAGCCAAATAGACCATAAAGTTCAAGAAATTGAATCTGACCTGAACAATTTAATCCATGTGTTGAATAATATCAAGGATAACGACTTGGAAAATGCACCATCGGATACTTTAGGTTCACCTTATTCTCTCCAAAGCCTAAGACAATTCATCAGTCAGCACTCTTCTCCAGTCAAAGTGTCCGATTTTGTCAATTCTCTTACTGACGAACTAGAAATCAACTCTCACCAAGATGGCACTTTTCAAGAGGAAAACTTGAAGCATAAAAATTCCACAAGCTTGCTGTTAATGGTAAAAAAATGCGATGCCGAAACACAATGTGACATCAACTATATCAAGGATGACCATACAGGAAGCTTAAGGTTAAGTACTGATTTTAATGAGATAAATAATTTACAAGATTTGATCGCTAATTATCTGAATTTAATCAAAAGCTATAAAAGTTTATTAGCTAAATTAGATGCTGTTAGTGTAGATAACTCTGAGCTTAGAGAAGCGTACAGCTTTTTGAATGATGAGTTTTTAAAGTTAAAAAAATCAAACTCAAAAAATCAAATTAGTAAAGAAGTTAATGGGCATAGAACAAGTGACCTATCTGAGAACGAAAAGATTCACAACCTTAAATCAGCTTACGAAAATTTATACTCATTGTATCAACATCACAAAACAGAGTCGATCAAATCATATAACAGAGTTCACAATGCCTATATTCAGTTGATTAACTCATCTAAAAATAATTTGTAAGCCAAATACACAAATCGCTTTTGATAGCTTAATAACCATGGACCCTAAACCCATGCTAACAAGTCTTAAATATCTAATACCTGAGGTTTTGGGTCCAAAATGTGCACTTGATAAACCTGCTATACATACAAAAAATTAAATGCTTTGCCTTAAATCTAATTTTTTAATTGTTTCGAGTTTTTGGTCACTTTTTTTTTTAATTTTAACTATTTTATTAATAAATTGTCAAACAATATTCAAATATTTTTTTATAGTTATCCCAAAACTGATTACCTACAAACTCAGGTGTGTATCTAACTAATATAATTTTTTGTATATAGATTTTAAAATGTATTAAAAAATTTTCAGCCAACTATAGCTCACAATGCACCGAAAATGGCTTTGCAAAATCAAGAAATACCATGGTACGTATTGAAGAGCAAAATTTGGTTTTTAAATAATTTTTTTCTAGTTAAATTTGGTTTTTGAAAAAAGTTTCAAAACAAAACATATTTTTTCTATAAATTAAATTAATGATTGTATGAAAATGAAATATACTTGGATAAAGAGAATTTTACGTCATTTTTTTTAGATAAAAAAACATTTACATTTAAAACTGTAGTCAGACAATTTAATTCCGAGTCTAATACACTCTGTCAGATTCTATCAATCTTAAGAGTTTCTCTACGATTTCTCGGGGAAACTTTTTCTTTAGATTTATGATTTATGTTACTACAATTCAATTTTTATAATGAAATTCATTAGATTTTCTCTATAGAATTATTTATTCCTGATATGTTTTTTTTTCTGATCAATTTATGTGACCAGAAATAAATTAATAAATCAGGAATATTTCAAGAAAAGCAAAAGTTTGTTCAGATTTTTAAATTTTTTATTAAAAAAGTTCCACTTAATTGATTCGATTTTAAACATGCATATTAATTGAAAATCTTCTTATAGAAACTCAATTTATCCTTGTCAAATATTGTTTCTTTAAACAATTAAACGAAATTTTTAATTTAAAAAATTATATAAATTTTAATTAGTGATATCTAAAAATCTTAAATTAATCTTTGTCGATATCACTGGAAAGTTAATTAATTTAACCATGAGCGTTTAAGTTAAGAAGGAGCATAAATACATGTTCCAATACATCTAACGAGGGAGATCGGACGGACCCAAGGGTACTAATGTAAACATTACATCTGGCGACGAGGATAAAAGCCCCAGAAGACTAATAGAAGTGTTTCTTGGAGGCAGGAATGCTTATAGTGCGTGCAACGGCTACCTGGCGAGTGTCAGTTAGTACCTGGGAAAAATAATAGTCTATGGCTGGTCCCGGTCATTGGTGATCCGGCAGTGGTCACAATGGTCGTCAGTTCCCTAGCTTACGGTTTATAAAAGCGGGGGAAGATGTGATATAGCGACATCTTTGTCGATATCACTGGAAAGCTAATTAACTTAACCATGAGCGTTACTTTAAAAAATAGCACCCTTCATTGAAACTTTCTAATGCTTACCTTTTTTTCAATGTTGAGTAAGACTCAGCTTTATTTTTGAAGGATTTTTGATCAGTTTAGCTATATGTCGAAGGTAAATCAATAATTTATTCTTAGACCAAATAATTCGGTGAGTCAAATTTAGAGTAACTGGCGTAGATAGGTGAAATCTCTAAATTTTTTTAACTTTTCTAATTAAAGCTGTAGTCACTAATCTAGAATTTAAAATCTTGAAAAGAATATTTGATAAGTCTTGTTTTGTTCAATTTTTTTATAAATGATGAGCCAAAGAAAAAAAAATTAAAAATTTTCCTGATTCTTTGGACAAAGAAAAAATGATCTTAATAATAAAGTTTTATAAATTTTGCCTTTTCTTATAATTTCTAGACAAATTTTAATTATTTTATTTTTCAGACTTGTTTATTATTTGAATTGGTAAATTTGTTTGTGTTTCCTGGTTAAGAAATTTTAGCTAAATCACATCTCTCTAAACTTATTGAATACTCCGACTGCAGCATAGACACATAAATCAAATGTTCTATTTCTTGTCCAGGAACTTTGATCCATCAAATATTATCCGAAAAATTTGAGTAATCATTTAAAATTAATTTATTCTAAATTTTTGTAAAAATTATTCTTTCGTCTGCTTCATCAAGATTTTATCATTGATTATTAATAATTCGTAGTACTCATTTGATTCAAAACATGCTTAGGTTCATTATTCTCCAAAAGTAATTTGTTTACAAATAAACGCAAAATCCTTTTAAAAAAATTTTTGATTATATTCTCTAAAGGTAAAAAACCTTAGACTACAACATTTTATTTATAGAATAAAAAAGTCTACTTTTGTCTTAAAATTTTTCAAATAAACAAAAACTAAGTTCTGAATTTTAGAAAAGGACATATTTTAAAATGAACATTAAGCAAAAGTAAATGAAAAAAATTTTTAATTTTAATTTTTGAATAAATCTTTTTAATATTCAGAGCCGAATACGAAAACTTTATAAATTTGTTCCAGAATATTTAAGCTAAATTTCACGTATATTCTTTATATATTTCTTTTTATTACTCTCCATTATCTGACTAAGTAAAATCATTTAAAATTAATGTTTTTGAAGACCTTGTAGAAATTTTTAAAAATCATTAAAAAAAACTAATTTTTATTTATTTTAAATTTTAATATTTAATTTGTGTATATTAATTACTTTATAATAAATAAAGTGTTAATCGGAGGCATCGTCACTAGCCTGCTGATTAACCTTGAAACCTGATATACAGTAAAATCCCTCAAATGTGAACACCGGCCGTCGCGGTCAAATTTTGTTCACTTACGGGGGTGTTCACATTTGAGGACGATCTCGTAAAAGTGAACAGTTCACATTTACGAGATTTTCATTCAACCAAAAAAATGTTAAGTTTATTTTTAAATTATAATAATAATTAAAACACACAGATAATGCATGTAAATAAAAATTGTATTGAATAATAAAACAAAAATCATTTCAAAAATATTCATCGAATGATTGGAGACATAAGGCTTTATTTAGTTAACAATAACCCTAGTTTATGTAAAGAATTTATGACATTCGAAAATAATTTCTTAGATTCAACAAATATTAAGCAATCTAAAATTGTAGATTTTTTTAAAAATTAATTTTATATGTATTTTGTATACTTTTATGTAAATATTATTAAAAAAATTATTGAAAATGACAGTAAATAAATTTTGGTTTTCATTTTTTTTGTTCACTTTTTCCCATTTTTTAGTGTTCACATACCGAATGTTCACATTTGAGGATGTTCACATTAGAGGGATTTTGGCCCATGTTAAAAGGTTCATTTTGGTCGGTCGCAAAGAATTTGCGTTCACTTACGGGGGTGTTCACATTTGAGGATGTTCATTTTGAGGAATTTTACTGTATCAATAATTGATCACATATGCCTTTAATAAAAATTTAAAATTACTTTAGTATCTAAATTTAACTAGAAAAAATATTTAATTTAAAAAGCCTTTACATATTAAAGAAATTTTTTCAAAGCTCTTCTTTATTTTTAGTTCGGCGAATGTTAATTTAAAATCAGAAATAGATAAATTGGATTCAAGACTTCAAGCTGAAGAACTGAAAAATCAAGTTTTAAAACAAAAATTAAACGATTATGAAATTCAAATAGAACTTTCCAATTCTAAAATTAACGTAAAAAAATATTTAAATAAAAATATTTTTTATATAAATTTTTAATGAAAGGCTTTGGGTGGCCAAATCGAGCTAAAGGAGAACGAATTTAAAGCATTAAAGTCAAAAATTGATCAAATAGAAACAGCAAAAGACAACACGATCAACAAATTAACTAAAAACAGCAATGTAAGATTATATTTTAAAAGCCAGTAGAGTCTATTTTTATCTAGTTTAAAAATTATAATTTTTTTGAAAAAAATTTTAAAAAATCAATTCTTTATTTTATTTAATCTCACGTTGTTACTTGAAAAAAATAATCATTAAGACTTTTTTTTTTCAGATTAGAAAAATAACAAAAAACTGTTTGTAGAGTTGATCATTATTATTAGCTTATGTTTGATTTTTTTAGCATTCGGAATAAAAATTGAAGGGGTTGTTTATGGAAACATCAATTTTTTTTTAAATTCACTTAATTAAAAATTTCATACCAAAAAAATCTTAAAAAATTATGATAAATTATAACAATAGTTTTTTTTACCTTAAAAAAAGACATTATAATTGAATCATAAATGTTTAAGAATTTTATCAATCAAAAGCATGCTTAAAAGCATAGAATTTTTTAGTAGAAAAATAATTATTGCTTTAGGAATAGGTTCTAGTATAGTGGTGTATTCAATACTTAAAAATCAGATTAAAGTAGTCGTACTGGCAAATAATTAATCCAAAGACTACTAGTTTTATTTAAGAGTCTTGCAGAAGAATGTGAACTATTAAAAAGTCAATTGTCGAGTCTGAAGCGTGAGAAAATCGACTTGGAATCTACAGTTGAAGATCTTAAGCGTACCCTAAAGCTTACTGAGAAGGAATCACAAGTAAATTATCATTATCATTATTAGCTAAAAAAAAAAATAAAATATATTTAATTATTTTTTAGTATAATTTAAAACTTGATTTAATGGTGAGTTGTCATAATTTGAATTTTTATATTTTTGTAAATTAATTGCTGATTTTAAGCATATTAGAGCAAAGCTTCTTACTCCAAGTAATGAAGAGCTGGCCATTGGTGCCGATGGAAAACCTTTGAGAGCAATTTTACCTCCTGTCTCCGAGACCTCAAGCATCAAATCTAGTTCAAGCCTCAATTCAATAGATAAATCTGACATTTTGAACGACTATGCCATTGATATAACACATATTGAAAAAATGGTTCAAGACTCTGACTCAATAATTCTGGAAAAAAAGTATTAACAAAAATTAAAAACAAAATCAGCTAAATTAAAATTTATTAAAGGCCTCTTGACGGTGTTCAATCATGCTTAAAATCACTTCGAGATCAAATGACTGAACTGCAAACTCAAGTGTACGAACAAGCGAGAGAATCGTCTACGTGGCGATACAAATTGGGTTTTACTTGTGAAAAATGTGAAATGAAATGGGAAATTGAACATCAGGTGAGGGATTCGAAGCAAAAATTGGATGCAGATGATGAATTTTTGGAAAGCTCTGTGACACAACAGATACCTAAGTGTAATTGTGCCAAATTAAACGAAAAACACGAAGCAGATTCAAATTAAAAATCCAGCCTATTTTCTAGAATGATTTTTATTGATAATTTTTCTTATTTAAATGGACCAAATTATTTTTACTATTTGTTAAATTTGTTGGCATTTGATATTATTGTCTTTATTGAATTTTTATTACATTTATTTAAATTTAAAATTAAATTAAATTATTTTAATAAATTTATAATTTATTTTTCTTCTTTCCTCAATTAAATTACAACGTATTTTTAACAATTGAAAGAGAGCAGAGACAAATATGGGTGAAGCACTTACGAATAGTTCTAAGTAGACCAGCACCTTTTGAGTCTTTACGACCTGAAATAGCACTAACCTGGGTATTGACACTGAAGTGCGATAGTCAGGCCTTTCCAACAAGTCATTTCCGATAAGTCAAATCCGACAATTTTAACTAAATAAAATAACAAAATCTATTTTTTAAATTTAAATTAATTAAATAGTTAGGTAAACGGGGTCTGAAGCGGAGTCCTTGTTTAGAGCTTTGGGTATGTACTAGATTGGAGAACTTTTAGTAAAATACTAAATTAAATAATTGAGTTGCCAAGATTTTCGTAGATTAGTCTATCAAAAATGTTATTACATTTGTCGTGTCACCTAATAATACTAAAATTAAATTTCAAAAATTAATTGTGTTATTTTATTTCATTAAAATTTTCGCATTTACATTTTAATTTGTGGTGACTTTTTTGGAAAGTCTGCCAGCTCAGAAGTGAAATTGAAGAAATAGAAGCTGCGGTAAAGGCTCTCAAGAACAGAAAAGTGGTGGATATTGACGGCAAAATGTAATTTATTGTACATTTTTACATTTTTGAGAGAAAAAAAAAATTTCAAAATCAAAAAATCTTAAAAATTTTCATTCAAGAGAAATAAATAAATTCGCAATTAATTAAAAGGGATTTTCAAAAAATTATCCTTGGCTTTTACATTTAAATTTTTCTAAAACTCCTTTTCAAGTAATTGCTAATTTGTTATGGATTATTATTAAATGGGTATTTATATTACTTATTTGGGTGTTAAAAAAAATGTTTTTTGGGTATTTATTTTTTGTCAAATTTATTGAAAAAGAAATAAAAACTGGGTACATAAAAATTATTGTCGAGTATTATAAAAATGATTGTTGAGTATTATAATAAATAAAAAAAATATCATAAAAAAAAATTATTCTCTAATAAATGCTTTTTTTTGCTAAGGTAGGTCTGCCTCTCTTTCTTTTTTGTCCGATTGGTACTGATTTAGCTATTAATGGAGGACTGACTTCTTTTAATCTAATAGCCAAACCAACAACATGCTTGCATATATACTCTTTAAGAAAACTAGGACAAGTGCATTTAGCCTGTTTCCAATCTTGACAATTGTCTCTATCAACACACCATATATTAAATGACTTCACAAAATGATCAAAAGTTGTAAATTTTCCAGATCGATAACGCTTAAATTCGGAATCAGTAATCTTATTAAAATCATCTGAAGGAATATAAAACTTATCATCAAGTATCTTAATTTCTTTAGATTCTTTAGCCCATTGGTAAGAATTAGTCCACAAATTAAGAGAAATTGATGGTTCTAAAATAAACTTTTTATAATTAATATTAGATGGATCGCGATCAAACGACCATCCATAAATTATATCAATTGCTAACTGTAGGAACTGGCTTAAGGGTAACCTATTACGGAATGTTTTTTGATCCTTAATTACTCTATTAGTAGCTTCTAATGCATTATTCGTACTTGGAACAAATAAATGTGCACCTTCAAACCATCCTGAATGCAAATTAATCCATTCCTTAAAAAAATAATCGAAAAAATCTTTGATGGATGAATTAGTCTCAATGTTTTTTTTCCATTTTTTTAAAAGTAATTGGGTTCCTAACTCAAACATTCCACGAGTTGGCGATATCTGAATATATTCTATGTCCAATATTAGTTCTTTAGCTAAATCCTTATCATTGACTCTACATAATCTATCTTCCACTTTTTTTTTCATATGAAACCAGCACATAATCTCTTGATATTCTATAATATTTGGGAATGCTTTGGAAAAGCCATTAATGATAGCAAAAGCTGCATCGGAAACAAGAGCAGTTGGTTCTAAAAAAATTTTTCCTAATTTTTCAGCAAAGAGTTAATATCTAATACAGAAGCACTTTTGCATATGAAAACGGATTCGAAATTAATGGAACCAAAACATAATCATTTATTCATAAACTTCAAATTAACCCTGATAACCATCGATGGTACACAAATCGAGAGTGTAAGTGAATTCACATACTTAGGAAGCACCATCAGTACAGCGATGAGAACACATAAAGACATTAAGAATATACTTGCTAAAGCAAAGAGTGCCTTTGCTAGACTCCAACAGCAATGGAAATCAACTAGCTACAGTCAACTCGCGGTTTAACGAATGAGTTGGGCGGAAAAAAACCTATTCGTTAAATCGAATTTCGTTGTATCAAAATTCCTATACAAAACGATGGGAAAGGATTATTTTAAAAACCAAATTAAAATAAAACAAAAAGCTAAGTTTTTATTTAAAAAAAATTAAATTTTTATTATTTAATATTAATTTTTAAAAAAATCATCAATTTTTGTTTGTTTTTTATTTGTTTGGCTTATAAAATTTTCCAT
The DNA here is from genome assembly GCA_010279815.1 of Brachionus plicatilis. Taxonomy (NCBI): domain Eukaryota; kingdom Metazoa; phylum Rotifera; class Eurotatoria; order Ploima; family Brachionidae; genus Brachionus; species Brachionus plicatilis. Next base: position 330,544 of record QEOQ01000707.1, read on the forward strand.
TTTAAATAAGTTTTCAATCATTGAATTACAATCTTCAGTCTTTCTAACAAAAAAATCACGTAGTTTGCTTATCATTTCAATTGCGTCTTTCGAAGTGATTGATTCAGGCTCTGTTATTGTTTCGACTAATTAGTCATCAATGTCATCGGTACTAGTGTCTATATTTTAACTTCAATATTTCCAATAATGTCTTCATCTTTCAACTGTTGTTTTCATTTTAATTAGATACAGCAATTTTAAAAGTAATTGTTTTGATAACAAAAAAGTATTTCTACATTTTTCTTTCCTTAATCAGTCAATAAAAATTTAAAGTGAGTTGTGAAATTTATAGTTTTCGTTAAATCAAGTAATTTTAAATAGGAAATAAGTATAAGTTGTACAAAACATTTAGTTCGTAAAATCAAGGTTTGGTTATATCAAAAATTCGTTAAATCAAAAATTTTTTTCATGCAAATAGATTGCCGAATTTCCGTTCTTTTGATTTAGTTCGTAAAATCAAGATAGTCGTTAAATAGCGATTCGTTAAACCGTTAAACAGTAAAATCAAGGTCAAAGATCGACTTGAGTGAAAATCAAAAGTAACCCAATGCTCCACAAGGAGTGAAAAAGGAAAAATAATGGTTAGAAACTTTTTGATTTAATACAGCTCATTCAAGCTAAAAAAATGAAAAGCTTGAATCATTATTTTAATTATTAATGAATAGTTTGTTTTTATTAAAATAATCAATAATATGTGTCACTTATACTTTTTGTTAGTGAGTTAATATTAAAACAAAAGCGATGAAGTTGTTGCTGTTGAAATTAAAAACGTGCTGGATGATCTTCGATTTGGTGATGTGGTTGCGGTTGAATTTTGTAGTAAATGAACTTTAAGTGGAGAAAATTGTTGTTGAAGTAAATTTTGTAAGTAATACACAAACATTAAATTTTCAAAATACAGTTCAACTTTATTTAAAATAAATTGAAAATTAATTCTTATCATTTTCAAGGACAATTTATTCCTAATTGTTTTCGATCATGTTCTTTATCCAATGAAAGTAAAAACTAGTTTTGGTGTAAACACCACCATCACCGCATTCAAAACCCCAACTAGTAATTCCAGCTAATAACCATTTTCCTTTTATTTCCACCACTAAAGGACCACCAGAATCACCCTGACAAGTATCTTTATTAGTACCTGTTTCTCCAGCACATATAACGGAAGTTGTTTTCGTGTTGTTAAATTTTTTTTCACATTTTTCATCTGATAAAATGAGCAATTTAACTTGCATCAGATATCGTGATACTGGACCAGTCCAAAACAAAGCTCCCCAACCAGTTGCCCATGAGTATTTGTTCTGAAAATCAAAACTTTCATCTGGAATACAGATCGGATAAATCTTGTCAGTAAATGTTAACGGGTTCTTAAATCAAATAATTTAAATAAAAATTTTTATGAGATTAAAAATTTGAGGGCGAAATTCTAAGATAGTGAGGGCATATTGTTTCTCATGAACCTAAGCTAAAACTTTTTTTTCTGGTAACATTTTTAATTAATTTTACTGAAAATTAATATCTTAGTCATCAAATTATTGATTGCCGCCCTTTTTATTAAAATTGACCTGGCCATCAGTTTATTAATTTTCTTTTCTAAAATTTTTTTTTGTATAGAACTTTTTTATATATAATTTTTCATTTGGCAATCATTTCCCTTATTAGTAGCAAAAAAGAATGACAAAAAAGAGAAGTAAATAAAATTACATCGAGCATCAATAGAGCTATATCGTTATCCAAAGTATCAGAATTATAATTCGGGTGAATAATAATTTTGTTGACTTTTTTATTTACAACCCAAGGTTCAATACCTTCTCTGTCATGTAAACCAATGTCGATAGAATAAAAATCCGGATCTAAATCAAATTCTACGCAATGAGCTGCAGTGATGATCCACATAGTGTTAAGTATAGACCCTCCACATAAAAATCCAAAGCCTTGGTAATTCATCGCTACCTGCCAGCCCCAGTCTTTTGGGTTAGCTCTTTTGCCTCCAACTATTTGACCAAATAAATTATTAGGAGATGGCCTTCGACCACATTCGGGCTGATTAATTGATGAAACAAAATTTGTTGTGGCTAATAATTAAAATGGTGTAAAAATTTTTGATTATTTTGGCTAAATATCAACATGTAATCTAAAATTAAAATCACACTAAATTTACCTGATGAAGAAGTTAAACTGGATGTAGAGATGATAGAGGTGCTTGATTTATTATGCTTCGAAGTTAATCCTTAAATTAATTTTTATTAGAAATTTAATCAATGTTAAAGTTTATTTATTTAATTAAATAGTTTGAGGGTAACCCTCAGGCTGTGTAGAATGGGTATTACCCTTCTTTTCAGCCTAACGAATTAAAAAAAATGAAAATTAAATTATTATGAGTTAAGTAAAAAAAAATGGAAATGTAGAAATTAAAGTTTAAAATAAAAAAAAAAGTAAAGATTACAAAAATTTAAGTCTGTTTAAGTTTTAGAGAGGAAAAAATTTCTAGGTTAAAAACTAATAAATGTTAAAGTAAAGTCAAGTCCTTTTACTTGATTTCACAATTTTGAATTGAAAATTTGATGTTGAGAATAATTTTACTCTATCATAGAAGGCCTATAATAACTTAATTTTTTATTAAATTTTATTTTAAATGTATGATGACCTCCAAATTTTAGTCTTAATTATTTTTAAATTTTTTAAACCCTGTAAATATTAAGTAAAATAAAGTATAAATGATTTATTTTTTTTACTCCTAATGTGATTCATTTGATATTGATAATACCAATAATCATTATTTATTAATTCAATTACAGTCAATCCTCGGTATAACGAACTATTTGGGCGGAAAATTCGGTATTCGTTATATCAAAATTCCCATATAAAATGATAGGGACAAAAAAATTTTAAACCAAATTTTTTTGATTAAAAACTAAAATAAAAATGCGAAAAAAAACAAAAAGTTAATTTTTTTGAAAAAAATCGGTAATAGATGGTTGTCTAGTAAATACACTTTCAATTATAAAATTTTCAATATTACAATATTACAATAATATTTTTCAATATTGTACTAATTGAAGGCTAAATTTAGAATTAAGCTTTTATATAAATAAAATTTGAATATGTAGCTTTTTACTAATTTTTATTTTTCTTATTATTAAATCTTAGAAGATTGTATTTGGCTTAAAAAACTTAGATTTTTTTACCGTAAACCCTTGCGCATAGGCGCAGCAGTTAATACCAAGCCCTACAAATACCGCAATGCGGCTAATCCCAGTCATTTCATGTTAAAAAAAATTAAAATTGAATAAAAAAGATTTTTCGCGCCTAAGACAGGATCCGGTAATTACCATGTGGTAAACCCAAGAATTTGTCGTTTTACCGCACCATAAACTGATTCATAACCGCGAAAAAAAAATTAAAATAAGCATTTAAATGCCGCTATAGGTCGATTTTAATTTATTAAAATTTCGAAACAACCGCATGGGGTAAAATTAAGTTTTTAAGGAAAAAGGATCAATTTAAAATTTTTCACCAACAAGAGATTTTTTAAAAAGAGAAAAGAATTTAAAAAAGTTGTTTACGGTAATTGCTGAATTAAAAAAAAAATTTTAAATCTATGATAAACAAAAAAAATGCTTTTTGATTTCTGAATTTCAAATTAAAATTGAAGTACAAATTTTTTAATATTTAGAAGTTTGATGTTTCCAAGTTCCATTTATTAAATGTTTACTTTTCTATATTTATTTTTCTTATGATCTAATTATTTTATTTCAACATTTAAATGAACATTTATAAAAATGTATTTAAATTAAATTTTAAAATTAAAGACTATTCGTAAATCTTCGATTAGAATGGCTTAGTCCTAGATTTACAGTATACAGAATTTCGTATTCGGCTGTTTGAATATAAGCGAAGATTTTAGCCACATTTATAGTAAAAATAATTTCATATTATCTTTAAATATTTATGTTCCTTACCACTTAAAGTCTCCAAAATCCAATCTATGTAAAAGCTTGTTCTAGTGAAAACAGCTCCATCTCCACAAAATAAACCCCAGCTTGTAATTCCAGCAAGTTCCCATCTATTTTGTGATTTAACTACCAATGGTCCTCCCGAATCACCGAAGCAAGGACCCTTCAAATTATTACGACCACATAAAAAAACGGCTGTATTTATCGAAAAATTAAAACTTTCAAAATATTTTCTTTCGCATTTAAAATCGTTTAATATTGACAGCTTAACTTCCATTAAATACCTTGATGGTTCAGTTGCCTGCTGAAACAAAGCACCCCATCCTGTTGTCCAACTTTCTTTGTTTGCAAAGCTCTCTGAATAATCAGGAATACAAACAGGTAAAATTTGATCAGTAAAAATCAACGGTGACTAAAAAAATAATTTTACCGGGCATTAGAATTTTAAATCAAACATTTATTAAGAAACCAAATGATTCTAATTTATTATAAGATAAAAATTTTGACCATTGAAAGATTGAAATTAAATACGTGATGTTGCAGACATTTTTAAAATTTTTTTTTCGTAAGAGCCTACAAACATAAAATAATATAAAATTAGATAAAGTATATAAATATACTAAATTATATCATCTAGCAATTGCCTACATTCTTAAGAAAGTCCACTCAATAGGATGTTTAATGTTTATAATCGTATTTAAAAAAACTCAGACCTTTTAAGACAGGAGCGTTATCTAAGTTGCTTCTTAAAAAAAATTTTATTTGAAAATTAATTTTTTTACAAAAATTTTATTAATTATTTAAGTTTTTTTCTTCTAAAATTGAGAGAAATAAATTTTCCGAATAAATGCCAATTTTATCGTTAGTAAAATATTTAAATTGAAGGTAAATTATTGTTAAATTGCTATTTTTCGTAAAATTTTTTTCTAATAAATTTTTTAGAGAATATAAAAATTTTTAAATTTAGACAAATTTAAATAATACGTATTTTTAATGCTAACGCTTTATTTTCCTACTCGATTATTTTATTATTTATTTTAAAATTACAAGTCGAGTCAACTTCAGTTTCTTCCAATATTAACCGTAAGTCTATTATTATAATTTATCATTTATTTGATTTAAGCCAGACAGGCAGAATTACATAAGATAAAAAAGTTAAATTCTATAGAATAATTAAAAATTAAAAGTTTTTTACATTTGATTCTTATTATTTTATCTGTAAAATTAAGAATTCATAAAAATGATTAGTACATATATGCATTTTGTAAATAATGAATATATTTTATTTTTAGAACTTTTTTTTTATTTTCATAATTTTTTTTTTGTCTTACATATTTTCTTTTTGTCCATGGGACTTTTAATTTTACTAATTCATAACAATTTTTCATCGTCGTTTGGCGTTAATTGAATTAAATTAAATAAAAATTTTTCTTAACATCATGTTATTTTTCTTTTAGTAACAATTTTTTCTTCCTGTTTTTTATATAATCTTTTTTAATTTAACTTCTAAATTTACCAAAATTTTTTGACTGCTCGGCACTCTACTACATTGGTGGCATTGGTAAAGAATAACGATTAAAAAATTGAGCTAAATCAAAAATGTAATAAATTCAAATAACAGTGTATGGCTGTTTTCAGCGGCGTAGCCAGACATTTTCAAATAGAGAGTCTTGAAATGGACATTTTATTAGATAGTTTTAAAAAAAAATATGAGTAAAGCCTAAATTTAGCTTTTATTCTGACAAAAAAATGGCATTTCTTTTTTTATTATTCATTTAACTACAGTAAACTCGTGTTAAACTCGTGTTCTGGGATTTTTTATTTTTTTTAATTTTTTTCCAAAAACTCAATCTTTGGCCATATAGAGTAAAAGACAATTTCAATTAGATTAAAAGCGGAGTTTTTGGCTTTTACTCTTATAGTCGTGAACACGAGTTTACGGTAACTAATTTATATCGAATTACCGCATCGAATTCAATTGATTTTTTAACAAATTTTTTTAAATTTTACCTTTAATTTCTTATAAAAATGCTCCTAGAGTAAAGTGCAAAAATAGAAAAAAGCTTAGATTTGACTTATTTTCTATTTCGAAATTAGCTCTACAATTTTTTTTATTTTTAATTTTTTTAATGAGAATAAAGGCCATTTTTTTGTCAGAATAAAAGTTAAATTTAGACTTTATTAATGGAAAATAACCCATATTCAAGGTATTTTCCAGCTAATTCAATTTTAATTGTTATAACATAGAAACTATGTAATTAACTCTAAAAGAAAAAAGGTTGAATTTGGGCTTTACTCTTAGAGTCCACAACGCGAGTTTACGGTAATAAAAAATATTGTATTTTAAAAATGCATTTTCATAAATATTAATATTCAAAGAGTGTAAATATCCAAGATAAAATCTCGAAATTGACTTATTTTGATTGCTGATTTCAAAAAAATGATTAAAAAATTATTTACCTTTTACATATAAGGCTTTGTAATTGTCAGCGCAATTTTTGATAACTATTTTATATTTTTCCAATGCAAAGCATACTAAACCAGACTCAATCATTTGACTTGAACAACCATTGAATGAAGGAAACCTTTTTATTTTAATTATCAATTTTTTTTTTTTTTCATTCAGAAAAAAGTTGGTACCAAGGTCCATTTGGTATCGGAGAGCAGTCAATCCAAGTAGCTGTTCTATTCAAACTAAATACTCCAATCTTGAGGAAAAAAAAATATTTTGAAATCATTTTTTATCCCAAAATTACCCAATATGTCCCACTTAAATTATTTCTGATGATCAAATCAAGAAAGTTGATTAGTTGTAGTGAATTTTCAAGCATCAAAAAATTGCATTCAAATTCCATTGCATTTCCCAAAGCAGTCCTCCATGTTAATTCAAAATTAGAAACGAAAAAATCAAGATGATCATAAGACGCAATGTATTCCATGAAATCACTTTCATTTTTGTTTACGCACTTGTCAAAATTAGGAGGCCTAAAAATGAAAAATATATACTCTTGGCGTAGATTCAAACCTAAAGTTTTAGTGCAGCCATTTTATGGAAAAATTAGAAAAAAAATAATTTAAGCTTAATGACAACCTCTTTGAATTAGAAATAACGAAAAAATAAAAATTGGTTTTAGGTCGTAGCAATCGTATTTTAGAAATAAAAATTTAGTTAAATTAAAAATATGTTTAATTAAGCTTTATGAAATTATATTTCGCTTTAAAAAAGGATTTTATAGATAATTTTCAAATTAATAAGATTCAAATTAGAAAAAAATCTAATTTTTTTTCAAATTTTTAAAAATCAACCTTTAAAGCTAAACAACTTGAGTATTTTTTAAAGACCGAAAAGGTTGAAATTTTACCAGCTCTTAAAATTTTGGGTCATGCCCAGAATGTGATCAAGTGTTCACCAAAAAATGTGATCAGTGATCAATGATCACATATTTCGTGATCAAAAAAGCCTCTAATTTATGAAAAAATAAAAAAAAATTTTTTTTGGTGATCAGAAAAATTTTTTGGTGATCAGGAAATTTTTTAAAATATATTAAACTTTATTACCAATTTTCAAAATAAAATAAAACAAAATCTAAATTATTCTTTGTGTTTTTTTGACATGTGCAATTTAACACCCTTTTCATTTTTCATCAATTCACCACAAATGCTACATTTTACCGGTTTTGACTGTTTGCTTAATGCTTTTTTTGCAGCTAATTAAGCTGCATCGGACGATTCTACAGGGACCAAAGCAATTTATTTGTAAAAACTGCCTTTTCTTTTACGGTTTTTAAATCTTAATATTTCATAAACTTATAGTTTATTATGGTGAGTTGCAATTTTTTTTTTTTATTTCATTCAATATTAACATAATTTTAAAATTTTGAAATTTCTAGAATGAAAAAAATTTTGATTTCAACAAAAAAAATTTCATGTGATCAAAAAAAATCCTATGTGATCAAAAAAAAATTTTGGTGATCAATTTTTGATCACAAAGAGTACACTTAATATTTTGGTGATCAAAATGATCACATTCTGGACATGATACCTATGATCACATTTTTTGGTGAATTCATATTCATAAACTCATATCTGAAATGTTTAAATCTAGATTGCTCTAACATAGAACCATAAAAAGGGGACTAAAACTTTTCATCGAAAGTGTTAATTTTTAGCATCGAAATTCTTTTTAAAAATGAAGTAGAATTTAATCCGAGTTGTTTAAAAGTCGCCAATTGCAGTCAAAGTCATTAAAAAACTCAAAGACTCAAAGACCAAGTCAAAGACTAAATTTTGTTCTTTATGTCTGGTTTTGGGCTTAAAAAACAAAAGAATTCACCAAAGCTCACAAAGAAAATCCATCAGGACAACCACATGTCCCATTTTGAGTGCATATCAATCCTTTGATGCAATGATAATCATATCGACACTTTTTCGAACCTCGTAAAGCCCCTTATTAATTTAAATTTTTAATTCTAAAACAAAATAAAATTTAAATTACCCTGTAATAATTTTCGATCAGATATTTTAATTGCTTCATTTTGCTCTGAACTTTTGAATTCTTTTAATATAAAAATAACTTAAAAATTTTCAAAAAATAAAAATAAAATGAATTTACTTGAACAAATAAAATATTGTTGTGAATCACAAGCAATGTCATTAAGACCATAGAAGTTGAGGGTTGCACATCCTTCAACTATTATCAAATTTGTTCCACCACTATTTGATGGACTTCCGCATTCACTCCACCTTTTGAAAAATTTTTCTAGCAAAAAGAAAAAATAATCAAATTTTTTTCATTCTAGCTACATGAATCCTGAAGAAGGAATTTTTTTTCCATTCAACCATTCCCAATTTGATGAAAGAACATTTGCTCTTGCACCAAGCTATTCAAAAATTGATTTAATAAATTTTCATCGCCTATTTGTTTTTAGTAATATTACAAAATATGAATTTGACAATTTTAATTTAGTGAAGAAATCAATCGAAAAGTCCAAAACTATGTCAGAGTCAATCACTAGCAATTCTGCACCTTTCATTTGACAATCTTGTCTAGATTTAACCCAAGTTCTTCTGTATCTTGAAACATAATAGCAATTATTGTTGTAGTCAAACCAACCGGGTGGACATTTATCATTTTTTTCATGTATAGATAGCTTCTGTCTAAAACATTTTGGTCGTAAAAAATTCCTAATTTAAAAAAAAAAAAAAACTTTTGATCTCGGTATCGGATGTATACAGGCAATTGACAAAATTTTTGGCATCTCAATCCTTTGTAACATTCTGAATGATGCATACAAGGTTCTCCAATTCTTTTTGTTCCCAAAACTAATGTTAAATTTTAAATATAATAAAAGTTTTTTTTTCTAACTAAAGAAACCTGGATGGCAAGAATATAAAAGAACTAAATAAAAAAACGTTCTAATTAAACATATCATTCTTTTGCTTTTTCTTAAAGAAATGGTTTTTTTCACAGCTTTATATAATTTTTATTGCTAGAAATAAATTTGTTGAAAATTTGTATTCTACACATGTTTTATAATGAACTGCCTCAAAATATTTTTTAAATTAAAATGAATTTATGTTTTTTATTAATTTTATTGAATCAATTGTCTAAAATGAAATTTTTTACTTTAAAAATAACACAATTATAGATTATTAGAAAAAAAATTAAATTGTTTAAAGTGAAATATTTTTTTTGTTTTAAAAAATACAACAATTATAAAAATAAAAAATTACAATTAAGAAGATACAAAATTTTCCACTGCCAAAGTTAAATTTTAAATATAATTTTAGATTTCAAAAACGACCAAAATTCAATGTATTTAAAGAGATTTCAAATCTTTTTCTTATACATCTTTTTACATTATCTATTTTAAATAAACCTTCAAATAAATCTTTTTTTTTATTATTCAAATTATTAAATAAGCAGAAGCATTTATTAAATTAATAAATACCTTTTAAATATTTGAAAAATTAAATGTAGTTTTTTTAAAATTTAAGATATCTTAGTTTATAATAATGTCTACATTTTAAGATGATTCATGCAAGACAAAATTTGAATCAAGCATTTAATGTGCTAAATTTTTAGAAGCTTTTCATGTTTTAGATTTTCAGGATTTTTGAACCGGAAAAAATACGGCTAAAAAAATACAGGCGGTCTAAAAAATAGAAAATCCTTAAAACTTTTTTTGTGGAAAATCCTTAAACTTGATGAAATTTCGCAGAAAAAAAAGTGTTCCTTAACTAAAAACTTTTTGTTAAAAAAAAAATAAAAATTTTTATCTTTATTTAAAGATTTATACGTTATTTTTAAATTTCACGATTATGTGGCTGTGTGTTCAAAATATTATCTTTATTTTTTAGAGGTCCAAAAATCCGACCGTTTAGCTTATCGGCCAAATAACCGCCCACCAAAAAGTTGACCGGCTAATGCGGACACGGTCACGGCCTTTAAAAATTTTGGCCGGTTTTGTGTCTGCTTGTACTGATTTTGTACGTTCCTCCAACACTAATTTTTTCATAATGCTTAAAGCAAATTAAAATATTTAAAATCTGGTATCATTTTTATTAGAATGAATAATTATATTTTTCAGTTTCATTTATTTCTGCACCTTTCACCTGACAATCTTAACTGGCTTTAACCTATGCTCTTCTGTGTTAGTTATTAGAAAATTGATAAGATTTAAATTAAGATTTAAATCTGTTAAGATTTAAATTTTTAAATTTAGTGATCTGGGTGTTGAAAAACTTTCTTTTAAGTTAAATACTTTCAAAGTTTTAATTCAACTCTTTTTAAGATAGGGTTCATTTTGATTTTTAATATCGTTTTGAAAAACTCTTGAAATCGATTACACAATTTTTCGAAAAATATCATAAATTTATCAAAAAAACATTTTATTATTTTTTTACCTCAAAAAATATTATAAGCCCAATATCTTCTTTCATCATCTTACTGGAACATTGCTATTTGGTAAATATCAAAGTTGTTTATAAGTCACAAGTCTTAAGTCTTTTATTTTTCAATTTCAAGGTTAATCAACAGGCTAGAGCTCATCTCTAAAAAGACTGATTAACACTTCATTTATTAAAATTTATTACAAAATATAGATAACATATGAAAATTTTAAATATTAAAATATTAAATTTTTTTTAATTACATAATTATTTGAAAAAATTTTTCAAGTTAAATAAATCAAATTTTGAACCAAACTCTAAAAAATTAAGTTAACTTTATTGAAAATCGAAAGCTTGAATGACGAAAATTTTAACAGTGATTTCTTGATGACAAAGCAATTCATAATTCTTGAATAAAAATATTCGAATGCTTTTTCTCCAATTTTCGATTTAGCCATCGGTTCAATCAAGCTATTGCTGTTTCTTAGATTATATTTCAAATTTCTTGAGTTAATTTTCTTTAGTTTTTCTTCTAAATTAGAAGGTGAGTTATCATAAAAAAGACATTTATAAGAAAAAGTAATCATTCATTCAAATATTCTATGCTGGAAAGAAAAAAGGTCATATTTTTCTAAAAAAATTGTTTATTTCATTAAAGTTATTTGATTCAAATTTTAAATTTTGAAGTTTTTTGATAGATAAATAATAACTCTTAGCTAATTTTAAAATAGCTGCCTTTGAAAAATAACATAAAATAGAAGAGCAATAATAAAAACAAAGGAGAATAAAGGTCTTGAAAAATTGGATTTTTAGACAAGTTGTAAGATAGAATATTCTTTTGATAGAAAATAGTTTCCTATTATCTTTTATCGAAAAACTTCATGTAAGTTTTGTAAAATTAAGATTTTGATCAGCTATAAAACTTAATAAACAAATTTCCATAACAACAAGGATTTCTTCTCCAATTATTTTATATTTTCAGGGATCAAATATTTCTTATTTGCAAAAATCACACAATAAGTCTTAGACCAAATGATATCTATTTTATTAAAATTGCACCATTCATTTAGATTTTTTGCTGTAAAATTTGAACTCATCAAAACCGTTTCAAGATCTTTATCAGACATGCTTAGTGTTGTATCATCTGCAAACATTTTGATATTTAAATTTTTAAAAATGAATGGTAAATAATTCACAAATATAAGAAAAAGAAGAGGGCCTAAAACAGGTCCCTCAGGTACACCTTATTTTACTTTTTCAGTTTTATAAATTTCACTGCCTATTTTTACTATCTGAGATCACAAGTCTTAAATATAGTCCAAGTCTGGGCTTAAATTTTTAGAAAATAATAAAAGTCTCCGACTTAAAATTAATAAAAAATAAATAAATAAATTTAAGTCCGGACTTTTAAACAGCTATAGTAAAGATTCAGCGCCTTGAGGGTGGCTAAAATTTTTTTTCCAAAATACTCAAAGCACTAGAGTTTTTTTAAATTTATGTAAAAGCAAAATTATATCATTTGATTTACGATCGCTTTTTTAAAAATTTACAAATATGAGACCTCTAATTAATTAGTGAATTTTTTAATCAAATAAGTATTAATTGAATATAAAAATGGCTTTTTTCCACAATAGACAATCTATATATTTTTTTATTTTTATATAATTAAATTACATTTATTTTATATTTGTAGCAACTATCACAATAAAAAACGAATAACAACATGTTTGGATGATTGCCCCATATATTCTTTTAAATTATTCCTACCATCTGAAAAAAATTCAAGTAGTATCTTTATTTAACTTTTTTGAGAAAAAATTTATAATTTATCTTCAAAATTATCTCCAAGACATTATCTATAATTTTTGTTCCAATTTTTTGATTAAAAAAAGTGATCACATTTTCCCATACTATTTTTTGCTTCATTTGTTGAAAATGCTAAAAGAATTATCTCAAATTAATTATTAAGTGTATAATTAAATTCTGATTACGTTTATTATCTGTGAATAAATTAATATTTTTTTTCATGAATTAAAGTGTTAAATCAGAATAACACAGATAACAAAATAAATAAAAATTTAATTTAATTTTATTGATAACTAAAAAATATAACTTAAAAAAAAATAAAAACTCAAAATTTATAATTTAAATTCTTCCATTAAAATAAAAGATTTTAAAATTTTCGGCAAAAAAAGCTCATTTTCAACCGAATACTTTAGTTTAAAATTTTTATTAAGCATTTGATCTCGTATGGCTATGCGACAAATTTCTTTCAAACTCAGCGGATTCGTGTAGTGATAGTTTATCAGCCTGAAAATGTTCTTGGCCAATTCAGCATGTTTTTTTTGATTATTATTTTTATGCGCACTCTTTCGATGAAACCTCTCAAAATAATATTCATCCAAATTTAGCAATTCATTCAATTCCTGGTCTGTCTTGCGGGCAAGTTCACCCTCGCTCAAACTATCATTGCCACTCTCCGAGTCACTGCTTGACGAAGACATAGCTCTTTTCACATAATAGTCTGTGTATTGGATAAAGTCTGGATTTTGCAGATATTCACTTATCCATGGTTCATCGTTCAGCTTAAAGCCAGCCATTATGCACATGCTCATAAATTCAATATTTTTGTTCAAAAAAGCCTTGTAAAAGCAAGATTGGTTGAAAACAGTGCGCTGCTTAACATCGGCGCCAACTGCGACCAAATATTTGGCAAAGTCCAGCTTGTTGTACTGAAGACACACGTAGAGCAGTGGACCGGGCTGGTCGATGTTTAAATTAGCATTTCCTAATAAAAGTTTATTTACAATTTCTTTAAAAAGTTTATAATCTGAAATGTAGTATAGAGCGGCTTGGAGAGCAGTGCATTTGTTGTCGTTTTCGGTGCCAATCAAGATATTGACATCAGCTCCATGCTCAATAAGAAGTCCAACTAAATCTGCATATCCCCTAGTCACTGCAATGTACACCGGGCTTTCACACGAAGCTGCGATTGAATTTGGATTGCAGTTTTTTTCCAGTAGAACTTTGGTAAGCTGGTAGTTTCCTTGGAAACAAGCATAGTGGACTAGTGTAAAATTACTCAATAGATCGTCTTGCATTTGGCATTCAGCTCCATGTTCGATCAAGAACAAAGCGATCTGGGTGTTGTTTTGATAAATTGCAGTGAACAGAGCAGTCCTACCGCTTTCGTTTTTGGCATTCAAGTCGGCACCACAGTCCACAAGAAGCTTGACAATTTTCAATATTTGTTCAGTAGTAAACTCTGAATTCATGCTTAGCCAAATTGATTTTATTAACGGTGTATCGCCGTTATTGTCAACTTGGTTCGGATCAGCTCCCATCAATAGGAGTTTTTCAACCATGTATAAATAGTCATTGTTTATTGCAATTGCTAGAGGCGAGCAACCAGTTCTAGTGACAAAAATCAGAAAATGAAAATTAAAAAATAAGACTTTTTTTTATCATCAAATTTTAAAAAATTTTAATTAGATTTTATCAAAATAAATAAAAAATTTTAATGAAATAGAGAAAGCATTGCTTTATTTAAAGAGAATATAATAATCAAACACTCGAGTTAGACCAAAAGACACAGCCTTAAGTGATTATTAAAAAATAAAATTTTTAATTGAAGTAAAAATATATTTATTTTAAATAAAAAAAAAACTTATAAATAATTTTAATATTAATGTGTTTATTTATTTAATACTTTCTTCGAATGTGGGATATGTCTACTAATAGATTTAAAAACAATAAATAGTTATAAACTCTGTTATAAGCAGCAATGATTCCGCAACTAACCAAATATAACTTGGGATGTTCTACAAGAGGTTAGACTTGTCGCAGAAAAACTATACTACTACTTAGAATTCATTAAGGTCCTCATCGATATCATCTATATTATTGTTAAACTTAAGTTTACGTTTTTGACATGTCACAAAATATTTAATATTTTTCCTTTCTCTTAAAATTAAATTCTTTATTTATTTTTAATTTTTTAAGCAAATTAATATTATTTAAACACATTTTTATCTGATTAGAATATTTATTGAGTCACTAAGTAACATTTAAAAAAAATCTGAAAAAAGTGGCATTGTGAAATTTAATACAAAACTTTCAATACAAATAAATTTTATAACTTTTATTCTAATGGTCTAAAACTTGTTCTCAGCTACTAATAGTTCAAATAATCGCATTTGAGTGAACTGTATTGATAACATAGCTGATTAGACCCGAATAGATAAGGACATTAAAATTTAAAGATATATGAAAAAAAATTTATTGACAATTTAAATTTTAAGTTTTGTATTTTTATTTTCACTTTATTTATTTGATTTTAATCCTCGCTGATGTACTATGACAATGTGCTGTTGTCAGAAAGATAAAAGAGAATGTTTGGTTGTATAATCTTTTATTGGAAAAATAAATCTAAAAGTAAACGGCCGTCTAAGCCAAAAGAAAGAAGAATTTTAAATCTTTTAGTTTCAAATTATTTTAATATAGAAACTCCACAGCTTTTATATTGTTAGTATTTCGTAAGCCTAAAACCTAGATATAGATTTCTTTGCGCTTTGTTCAACACTAGCTGTTATGAGACTAGCTGCTTAGAAAAGCATGCATAAAGTTAAGAAAAATAAAGAGTTTTATTTCAAATGCTTTGGCCTGAGCCACTTTAAATAAAAAAAACATAGCAATAAAAATATAAATGAAATAAGCAAATTTGATTCATTTTGTCTATTTCACAGACAATATGACATATTTGTGAAGCCAAGAAAAATAAAAAGTCCTTAGAATGAAAGAAACACGGATACCATAAAGAGCCCTTCAATGGACATCTCAAGGGCGACGTAAGGTAGGATGACCAGCAGTAACATGGAGATCAACAATCACGAAAGAGCTCATCGAAATGGGGAGAAGCAAGGGTTAAGGCAAAAGATCGACTTGAGTGAAAATCAAAAGTAATGATCATATGCTTCACAAGGAGTGAATAAGGAAAAAAAAATAAAAAAAAATTTTTTCCGCTACAGGGGCTCAAAGAGTATTTTAATTGTCAAAAGTATGCTTCGGTCCGATGAGAATATCTTTTGCAAACATATATAAATCGCAATACCATTTTGTAGAGCAAAAAATTCTCTACTAGAAAATAATTTATTTTTCTTCCAAAAAAAAATTTAGTCTCGAGATTTTTTCAAAAGCCGAAATTTTACCCATTTTTTTGTTTTTTTTTATCTAGTCTCATGGGACCCCCTACAAATTCTGAAACTAGAGAAAATACTGAACAAATTGTTTTACTTTTTCAAAATTCTGATTTTTAGGCCAAATAAATTAGTTGAAAAAGAGGGTATTTTCCCAATTTTTATTGAAATCATTAATTTTTTTTAAAGTTTATTTTTATTAACCATTATTGTTTTGTAATTATTCATTAAATTTTATTTTCATGTTCAAAAATAGTAAAGAAATTTTACAAATAAATCTAAATCTAAAAAATATAAGTTAAAAAATAAGAATTAATCATTATTTTTTAATTTTGATCTCTATTAAAATTGATATTTTTTGTAAAAAACAAAGACAAAAGATTATTTGACATTTGTGGGTGTTCTTGCAATTTTTCTTTTGATTTTCTAGAGAAATATGTCTCTAAAATTTCTCCATAATTTGCACCATTAATTTTATTAAATCACAAAATTAAAAAATATAAACTTTAAATATTGTTTTCTTAAAACAAGTATTCTACTACATTTTATATTTTTTAAGCGATATCTTGACATCGATAACCTCTAATGTTTCGGCAAATTATATTTTACAATATCATAATTGTTTTATTAAATGAAAAATAAAATTCGATTTTTATTTAAAAATATCCTCAAGTCATTTTTAATAGAAAATATTTTTTGGTAGCAGCTAATTATATTCTTTCGTACCTAATTTTAACTATGAAAAAAGATAAATTATTTCAGAAAAAGATATTTATTTTTATAAGCATATATTTGTTTTTGATAGCAGCTAATTCAATCACATTTAAAAAAAAATAACCAAAATCAAAGATACAGTGCCGATTTGAAAAGTGGATTTTTGATAATTATACGTAAAAATTAGTAAAAATGAAAAGAGCAAAAAAGAGCTAAATTTTTTGAATATTTTATTATTTTCTAATAAATTTTGAAAAAAGTAGTTCCTATTAATTTGTTTATATTTTATCAAAAATTAATTTTTTAAAACGTAAATTTACGTAAAAATTAGTAAATAATATTAAAAAAAGCAACGTTTCGTCAAATATAAATAAATAATTAGGGACTACTTTATTCAAAATTTATTAGAAAATAATAAAAAATTCAAATAATTGAGCTTTTTTTTGGTCTTTTCATTTTTATTAATTTTTAAGTAAATTTACATAAAATTACCAGAAATCTACTTGTCAAGCTACTTGATCAGTTATACTTAGAGGAACAGGTACAGAACATTTTCCTGTAGTTAAATTAAATGTTATCTATTAATTGACAACATTTATCTACTGAAGAAAGCATTTATCTGTTGATCAATTTATTTTGCTACTAATAATTATCTACAATATTTTTATCTAATAAAAATTAGATACAATAAATTATAATTAGCTGTTACCAAAAAACTTAGCCATTTTTAATATTTAAAAACATAAATAATGCAAAAGTTTTGCCTCATTAAAAAAAAAGTTAAATGATAAATTTATGAATATGAATAATTCAGAAAAATTTGTTGATTGGTGTGAAAGAACTGTCAGATGTGTAAAGGAATATTTTTTTGTAATAATTTTGGATCACGATCTATATACCACTTCGTATTTTGATTAAATAATTTAAGAGATTTTAATTATTTTTAGGTACCGGTATTTTAATTTTATTAGAAATTGTTATAAACTAGCTAATTTTTCTTTTATCGAATTTACCCTTGAAATTATTTTAAAAAATTTTTTTCTTCCAAATCTTAAAACCCAATTTAATTGAGTTTAATTATCGCATTCCCTTGTTCGATTATGCTGCATCACAAAATAAGACACGCTTTTAGACCCTGCAACAAAGTTAATCTCGCCCTTGTTTAACATTTTTGACTAAAAGCCCATGGTTTAATAGTATCATCAGGGGTTTAGGGTCGCATCAAACACTGTAATTCTTAATCTGCTTTTTTACTTTTTTTCAGAAAAAATTTTATGATTTTTTTTTCACAAAAGAACAATATCTGTAGTGCTTCAAAATTCTTTATCGGTTTCATTATTTATTGATTTTATGAAAAATATTCAAAAATTAACAAACTATTCATTAATTAATTATTTGACTTTGCTGTGATACTTTTTTGTTATTTTTACTTCTTTTAAAAAAAATTTGTTTTTATGATTTTTTGAAAATGTTCTAATTTTTTGGTGACTAGATAAGCCAGTAACAAAGCGAAAATTGCTTTTTTTAAAAATTTGGTTTTACAGTTCAGAAAAAAATTGAGTTCCATCTGAATTTGTCATTTTTAAATTCAGAGCCCTAATCTACCGATTCGAAAACGGAAGATATAAATAAATAAAATATTATGAAAAAAAATTTTCTGAAGCCATGATAGTGAAAAATTTTTTTAAAGTTTTTCGGCATCTTGAAGTTTAGGATCAAAAAAATCAGATCAAATGGTATTTTTTTTATAACTTTTGAATGGTACTTGATTAAATCTCTCTGCAAAATGCTAAATAATGCAAAATACATGCTGAATATTGAATGAGGCTCTGCAAATACTCTGCATTTTGAAGCAAAATGCACGCCATTAAAAAGTATTTAATTTGAGTGCGCATTTTACATGCAGAATTTTTGCAGAGCTTCATACAATATTCAGCATGTATTTTGCATTATTTAGCATTTTGCAGAGAGATTTAATCAAGTACCATTCAAAAGTTATAAAAAAATACTATTTGATCTGATTTTTTTGATCCTAAACTTCAAGATGCCAGTTTTTCGGGGTTTTAAATTATGAGATTGAAGTCAAAAAATGACAAATTCAGTTATCACTCAAATTTTAAACTCCCTTTAAAAATTTTTCCAATTTCAATTAAAAAATTAAAAAAAAGACATTTTTTAGGATATTACGCAAAATTTCACAAATACTAAAATCACTTTTTATCTGTAAGTAAGTCATCTGTTTGTGAACCCTATATTTTTAGCCTCGAGTTTTAAAAAAATCCTAAATAATCAAAAATTTATTATTTTTTGTCTAAATTATAAATTTTTTTATCAAACTAAAGTAGAAGCTAAATTTAGTGAGAAAATTTTTGAGAAAAATTTTTTTATTTACTTGTCCAGGGCGTTGATGTCAGCTCCTTGGTCTATTAAGTAATCACATATGTGATCATTTTTTCGATTGATGGCTACATGTAGAGGAAAAGCTCCTTTTGATTCACACAAACTGAGATCAGCTCCGTTTTTGATCAAAAGCTGGATCAAATTGAGGTCTGCGGAGTCGCATGCATAAATCAGACTTGGTTGATCATAGTGATCGAATTGGTTGATGTCAGCCCCGTTGTTTATCAACAGCTCAGCTATTTCAAATTGGTTGTACTCGCACGCCAAACACAAGGGCAGTTTGTAGTCGAAGTGTTTGCTCAGATTGCACTTTTTCTTTACTATTTCCGAGCAAAGCTCGAAATTAGCCTTGAGTATGGCTTTGTGCAGCTGTTCCTCGAAGCTCATTATAAATTTGTTCAGAATTGTGCCCGTGTTTGTGTAGATATAAGAGTGAATGAGTGATTTCTGATTTGAGGTGAATAGGTGATGCCTAGATGAAAGAATATTCGAAGAACTAAAGTTGTTACAAAATTTTGAATTTTTCTTCAGTTTGTTTAGTACATCATAATCGAACAAGTCTATGTCTGATGATGAAGACTCGTTCAAATCATATGATTCTTTTTCGATGTTGGAATTTTCGCTCTTTGAATTTGAATGTGAGTTCATTGTATTTGTTCTCAACTAGAATCGATTTTTGAACAGATACTGCAAAATTAGGTTGAATATTCGTGAGATATGCTCACCATTTTATTTTTTACTAAAATCTATAATTAAACCGAAACAAATGCAAATTATTATTTAAATTATGAATATTTGAAATTATTATTTTGCTCGGATCCTTATGCAATTTGACGCAAAAATAAAAACTAGATTTACTTTTGAAGTTAGTTTAAATTAAATAAAAAATTATTTAATATTTTTTTGGAAAATGAAAGCAAGAGCCTGTAAAAGAACATTGAAACAAGGGCAGCTTGCATAGTCACAATAAAATTTGTTTCAAAGGTCTTTTATTAGAAATTAAAAACATTTTTTTAAATTTATAAATTTAGCAAAAACGGTGAATTTTTCTTTTTATTATTTTTTTTAAATGAATTAACCTCCTTTAGAAGAAAAATTAGAAAAAGTATTTTAAAGTAAGCAAAATTCAATTTTTCTGTTTGCATTCAACTATATTTATTTATTTTTTAATTTAACTTTAATTAGTAGTAGCAAAGGTAATGTAAATTGCATTTTTTGGCAGTCAGAATCTCCTAAAAATCACTCATATAGATTGATTCATAAATTTAAACATTGAGACAATGTTAATCTTAAAACAGAAATTAAATGACTCAATATTTTTTCAAATTCATAGTCTTGACTAGGTTTAAGACTTGTGACTTAAAAAAACTTTGATTAAATTTAGAAATATTAAACTTGTTTATCTTATTGTAAAATTTTTTCAAATAACTTTGTAATCAGATTGTTTTTTTTAATTCTAAATTTAATCAGTGTTTTTAGTCACAAGTCTTAAGCCAAAATTACAAAAATCTAGGCATCGAATTGACTTGAACTATGACATGTGACTAAAAAACATCATGCTTTTTGCTGCAATGTGAAAACATAGTACAAAAATATAAAATTTAAATATACGTTTGAAAATTGCAATAAAATTTTTTTTTTGTTTAGATGTACAAACTTAAAAGAATTTAAACATATTAAAAAAAAATACCTGATTTAGTTAATCTTTTTTTCGATGTAAATTTTTTATTTTTTAATAAATGTACTAAGTTTTCATCTTGCCCTATTTGCGGACTAGACGCATTATTAAATTTTGAATTAATTGCATTCAAAAAAAAATATCATTAAAGAAATTATCTAAGTTGTCATTTTCAGAAATTTGTGTCAATAATGAATCTACACAAGAGAATAATGAAATATCGACTTTTGTTCCAGTAATTTCGTAGTTAACTACATAAACTAGTTTCCTAAAAGCGTTACCAATTTTTGAGAGCTGGTCATCAGTTTTAATGCCAAGAATGTCAAAAAATTAAAATGTGTTAAAATATTTTTTTAGTTTTTTTACGGCATTGTGAAATTTCATACAAAACTTCCAATACAAAAATAAAAAAATTTTATAACTTTTGTTCAAAGTGTCAAAAACTTGTTCTGTAAATGAAACAAAGTGAAACAAATGTTGTTTCACCTTCTGCGGAAGTCTGCAAAATCTGTGCAAATTAATTCCGTTTTATTTTTAAATCTTTTAAATTAAGTGCAATTTTGCAGAATTCGCACAGATTTTGCAGACTTCTGCAGAAGGTGAAACAACATTTGTTTCACTTTGTTTCATTTACAGAACAAGTTTTTGACACTTTGAACAAAAGTTATAAAATTTTTTTATTTTTGTATTGGAAGTTTTGTATGAAATTTCACAATGCCTTTTTTTACTGTGGATTTTGTGCTAAAATTTCACATTGACAAACAATTGAAAAATGGAATTATTTTATGTAAAATTAGTTATTATAAAATTGAAGTTTTAGTGCTCTGCTCCAAAAGTGAAATTAACTTTAAAAAAGAAAATTTTATTTTTCTTAGTCAAAAAAAAAAATTATCAATCTTGAATAAAATTTTTCAAATTTTTCTGGTTTCGCCATTACCTAATTGAATAAATAATCGGACATTTTTTTGAATTATATTTTAAATTCCATTTTTAATAAAGCTTAACTTTAAATTAAGGCCTAGTAAAACTGTTTCAAGATCATAGTTTGACAAATCCAAAGTTTTTTCAAAAGTAAAGTTTTGATTTTTAAATTTTAAAATATATTTTGACATAACTTCGGATTCCATTATTTAAACTTTAAAACTAAATTCATTTAATTTTTTATTTATTAATTCGGTTTAAACAAATTTTTACTCCTTGTAAAAACAAAATTTAAATTTTTAACATTTTTTTCTGTGTCATATCCTCTGAATTTCCTCCCTTAAATTAACGCGAAAAAAATTGATACATGTAGTTTTAGATTATCGAAAACAGTGGCGTAGCCAGAGAGGGGTTGAAGAATGCTCAAGCCGCTCTGTCCAAAGTTAAAATGAGTTGAGCTCCCCTTTAAAAAGTAATATTTATCAAACATAGTCATAATTTTTCATTTAAATTGTAAATTTTGAAAAAAAAAATTTTCCACCCATTTCGAGTTTTCCCATTTGAAAAGCTACGCCTCTGATTGAAAACCTAATAGTGTATTGTTTAAAAAGGCATTAGGCATTAGATTTTAGCTTAAGAATATCGATACGGTTGAATTTTAATAATTTCAATTCTTTTTCGGTCAGTCCTTGAGAAATATTTATCTACGAAAAAGAATAATCTAATTTTATCTGATTAAATTTATAAAGCTAACCAAAACTATTATGATTTCTACCTCATTTATTCTTTGACAATATCTTTATCAATCTGAGCCTTTAGTCACTATTAGAGTTATTTTTTAACTCATAAATTAAGTCAAATTAGTGAATTAGTAATTTTTTCAAATAAAATTTTAAATACTATAATTAAATTAAAGGAGTGTTAATCAGTCTTCTATGAAAAATATAAGATCTAATAAAAAATAAGCTAATCAGAGGCACTTGTCTGTTATTATTTATTTGATTATCTGTATCTCCTCTAGATTTTAAATAAAAAAGTAAAATAAATAAAAACAAATTTTAAGAAAAATAATATTAATTAAAAACAAAATATAGAAGATCATTAAAATAGATAAATTGAAATATTGAGAAACGACTAATAGATTTTTATAAAGAGAAGAAATAGTAATTTCACAATGATGTCATTTTTTTTATTATTTTTCATTCAAAGTTTGCTTTCTATTCTACAATCAGTCTTACAAGAATTGGAAGAGCGAATTAGTCCTGCTCTAACTATCTCTCACTAAGCTCAGAAAGTCGATTCGAAGCCATAAGTAGTTAAGTTTTATTTGAGTCCTTGTGATGTACTTGTCAGAGGGAATATCCATTTTTTAATTTTAGAATTTTCCGAACTGCTGAATTTTGAATAAATTATATTCTTCTAAAATTCTAACGTTTCTTTAAAAGTTTCTGCGAATTTGTCACAATGATGGATTATCACGAAAATTTTACCGGATTTTACAAAAATCTCCGTTAAGATGATTCACACAAAAACCAGAAAATCTATTAAGTGAAAATCAAGAATTTTAGTTAAATTTTTTGAAAAAATTCAAATTACAACTTTAGCTTATTTGTTATTAATTTTAGTGATAATTAAAATTTTTGAAAAAATCTTAGGTAAAATCTCAACTGATCTTGATTTTTGAAAATTTAATTATTTAATTTTGTTTCTAATTAATACATTTTACTTTAAAAAAAAATAACAGTTTTAATAAAATTTAAATAATTTTAGGCAAAAATATCCATTTTTTTACAATATTTTATTAATAAAATACAAAATTGAATTTTTTAAAATTTTTATATTTACTAAAATTAACGCCTATTTTTGAAAATTCTTATTTTTTTCCCTTAATATTTTACGTGAATTAACTTAAAGTTTAGAAAAATCCTTGTGGAAAAACATTACAAAAAAATAATGAAAAGAATAATCTAAAATAGATTCAACAAAAGATTTATTTAGGTTTCCTTTATAAGTTTTTAGGTATAGTTAAATTTAACCTTGAAATGTGATGTTCTTTAGTTTCTTCTACCATTAAAGTAAAAGTTAATTTTGAATCAAATTTACAGTGGTTCTGCGATAGCTGTATTTTACGCAGATTTACCAAATTTTACGTAAACTTATAAATTAGCGTATACGTAAAAATTAAAATCGATTTTAATGTTTTTATTTTTATTTTTTTATGTTTTCTTCTTGTATAAATAAAAGATTTAAAAAAAAATATAAAAAAATTACCTTTATTTACTTATTTAATTAGAAAATACTTTAAAAATAAAAAAAATTACGTTAATTTATAAGTTTACGTAAAATTTGGTAAATCTGCGTAAAATACAGCTATCGTAGAACCAATAAGCAATACTTTTCAAATGATATCTCCATTACCGCTTGCAAAGAGTTCTAATTCATCTAAATATTTTTTTAGTCTTTTTTCCAACTTTACGGTTGAATCTATTAAGAATTTTTTATTTTTTTCATAATTTTACTCTATTGCCTATTAGGCTTGAAATTAATAAATACTAATAATAGTAGTATTAGTTTAACTGCAGCATGACTATTTTCATGCCAGCGCGTCAAGGACGCCCTGTTGCAGTTTTAAAAATTTATCCAGTTTATTTTTGAATTCGTTCACGGTTTTGGACATAATGACTTCATCAGGAAGCAAGTTCCACTGGTTTACTATTCTGTTGTTGAAGAATTCATAACGTTGGTTACAGCACCTGACGATTAATAATTAAGAATGATAGAATTTTTCTACAAAACGAAAATTTATGGGATTTTTTTAAAATTATTTTTCACACTTCAACTCCACAAATTCAATCTATCACTAGTTCAAGTGTTCTACTTTTTAAGATGCTGTAGAAAAAGCTAATAATATAACTACTTTAGAAGTTATTTAAAATTAAAGAAAAAATTCAATGAAAAATTATCCAAATCCTTCACGCATTTTTAGTGAGATTAAGGGCTTGAAAAAGATCAAGATTTTAAACTAAATATTTAAAACGATCGCTAAAAACGTCCCTAATTTTAACATTAGCTCGTTAATTAAAAGCAAAATTTATCAAAATAATTATTTGTCGTCTGGCTGTCTATTTTGTGTCAAGACTAATATAACTAAGTTTTTGACATTGACCAATTAGTTATAGATATTTTAAATGAAATTATACTTTGAAATTTAAAAGTTTGCAACAAGATGACACTAACAATGTTTCATTACGATTTAGTGTCCCCAAGAACTAAACATATGTGCATACTTTTTAGAAGTTTTAAAATATAATTGTCAAATCATTAAATTGGTACTTAAATCTCTCTTTGTCGATTTATGTAATTAAGTAATCTCTTAAAGTTTTTTTTGTAAATTTATTCACAACAAGTTAAAAATACTGGAAAATTTTTAAGGATACTGATGCAGAAGTTAATAATCAAGCAAAGAGTCCAGGATGTCTATACAATTATTATTATTTATTCATGAAATTACACCAGATTCGGCGATGTTAAAAATAAAATAAATTGAATACAAAGGAAAGAAGTTTTGTACTGTTTGTTTTCCTTTTTTTAATTTACAATTATGTTTGAGAAATTAAAATATTAAAATAAATTTTCTTTTTTTTACATAAATACCACAAAAGTTTTAATTTTAGATTAAATATTCAAATATTGAGATAAACAGACAAAAAAAAAATAAAAATAAAACCTTTTTTAAAAGTTTTAGGTTAGTATTTTTTTTAATTTTGTTTATCTTTTTGAGTTAAGGTTGAACAATTATATACATATAACAACAACCAAAAATACGTCAAATTTTATTGAGTTTCATTAGACTCTATACAAATTTTACATAGCTGAAGTCCTTGCTTTTTTTCAAACTTCATCAATCAAACTTAAAATTATATCTCAATTGAATAACTATCTTACTAAGACTCATTTTTTAAAGGCTATGACTCATTTTTTACTTCTTTTTTAATAATGTCACATTAAAGACTTTCAGTATTTAATTCTTTATATTTCAACAAACTTTGATTAAATAACCCCTCTAATTTTTTTAATCACCAATTTGACTTCACCTGCTTAAATTTACTTAATCTATATGAAATAAATTTAAGTAAATTAAACGATTTTGTTAAGATAAAGATACTTTTTATATATAAATGACTTTTCCAATAAAAAAAAAACTTTATCAATCTAAATACTTCTTATTTAGTTTGAAAAAAATACTTCCAGTCTGAAAAAAAATTTGAACATCTCAAAATAATTTCTTAACTCCAAAATAATTAAGTGATAAAAAAATTAATTTTAGTAGCAAAAACAATTCCGAGCCATTAAATAAAATAATTCCCGAAAATTTCATAAAATAATAAACCCTTTTCTTAAAGATATAAACCAGATTTGTACAATAAGGATTTGTGAATTTTAGTACAATACTTCGGAGTCAAAGTCATGACTTAACATGTTGGAAATATTAAAATAATTGTTTTTTGACCGCATAAAATTTGTTACAAGGAGACTTCCAGCTTCAGATGGTCCCACCCATAGTCTGATATAAACAAAAACAAAAATGGATTTAAAAAAAAAATCAAAAAATCTTGTTGTGTGACCTTATTAACGTAATTCTAAAAATGTGAAAATTTAAAACTTTGAAAAGGTCCTAACAGACTAGTTTTTAAGTTACAAACTAGCCTGGTCTTTTCTAATTTACCATTTATCAACACTATCAAATCTAAATATCTCTTTTAATGTCTTCTCAAATTTTTGAATCTACGTACACAGCTGCTTCAGTGTGCAAAGCATTTTTGGTTCAATTATTAAATTTTAACGCTCAATAAAGATTGTTCTATTTCTAGTTAAAATCATTTAAAAAATTTTAAACTACCATGAAAATTAAGCATAGAGAGATTGCTTTAAAGTGAGAAAATTAAATGAATGAACCAGGTTAAAATTTGAGCAACTTTTCATTCGTTTCTTTTTCTATTTTCCCTCAAAATCTATTTTAAATTTTTTTTTAATTTCATTTTAAATGTTAATCAACAGGCTAATCTTATTAACTTTATAGTTTGTAAAAGTAATTATTTTAAAATTAAAATTAAAGCAAAAAAAAATCTTGACTGCAGAAATATTTAAGAATACTTATCAACAAGATTTTGCCATATACCGTATTCCCTCGTTCGATTATGCTGCACCATAAATTAAGCTACCAGCTTATGGACCATGCACCAAAGTACATCTCACCCATGCTAAAATATTTTAAATTTGATGTTGTATTTGCATGCCTTAGCTTGTAGTGCAGCATAATCGAACGAGGGAATACGGTATTTCAAAAAAAAATTAATTTTATTAAAAATTCACAATTTTAACATTGATCCTTTTGATACCAGATCATTTTCTTTTACATTTAAAAGTTAAGTTATTAAAAAAATAAATATTTTAAAAAAAATGTAATAATCTTTTCAAATAACCTTTGTTGAAACGACCGTTTTTTTCTAAAAGGTTGTCTATTTCATTAAAGGAATTGGCTTTAGACTTTAAATTTAAAAATTTAAAATATTACCAGACATTTTCACTCATTTTTTTTTATTTTGAGTATGAGTATGAGTGCTAGGCACTTGCCAGATGAGTTCACACTCAAAAAAATTAACAAAAAAATAACTGATTTAATAAATAATTTCTAAAATACTTTTTATTTTTATTCTCAAAAATGGTTTTTCTAAAATTTTTAGAATAAATATGTCCAAAAATTAGATGTTTTAATAGTCAAGTTGGAAAGTTGTTGATTAAAAATTTAAAAAAATGATCCAAAAGATGTATTCCAATTTATTATTTATTTAATTTTTTTTCGATAATTGGTTCTAAATAAATGATTGATTTGATTTTTTAAAAATATCAATGCTTAATTTTAGTATGCTGCGAGTAATAATCATATCATCACTCATATTTCCATTTTGTTTTTTGCAAATAATTCCACAAATACTGAAAAAACTTTCAATGAAAGCACTCGATTCATTAAGATTTGATAATAAAATAGCGAGTCTTGAAAGTCTAGGCATGTCATCTTGGTGTTTTGACCAAAAACTTATATTCGTTTTAATCAGAGCTAGCACGTCTTGTTTTGAAAGAATATCGGTTAAATATTTTATTTCCATGTCAAGCTCAATCTCAATTTTAAATTTTTCTTGTTCAGTATTTTTAACACTAATGGCTTCATCGTCCTTTAAAAGCTCATCCAGAAAGTCTCCATGATTATCAGATTGATTCTCATTTATAATCTGAGAATTCACTTCATTAGACTCATTTACTTTTTCCTCATAGAAAAATTTCAAATAAACACATTTCAATGATCTTAGCCCATCACCTACGACGTCCCTACAAAATGATTTGTTAATTCACAAATTCACCTTCCCGATGTTCGATACCGTTGCTGCCTTTATTTATTAATGTTTATATTTTGTTTTGATAATGAATAAAATATTTTTACCCTATAAACTTCAGATTCAAATTCAAATTTAAACGTATACTTAAAGCAAACTATTAGGATTGTAGCAAGTCTTTCATCCTCTTCATCTAATTCCATTATTTCTCAGCTTTAAATAATTCTAAATAAACAAGGGAGCAATGCAGATATAAGGGAATTCTTATATTGGTAACCAATTGTAAATCAATAAGCCGGTTGGAGAATTTGAAGGTAAATTTCTATCTGCTTTAAACTAGGTGGGCATCTTAGATTACAATCTTCGACAATTAAAAGACCTTAATCGAATGCCCTTTTAACTGATTCCAGTAAAAGATGCGTAGATGAGCAACGTGTCTTATTATCAATACCTAGCCTTGATTTTTACCTGAAAAAACTTTGTTTTGTTGTATTGATTTTCTTACATGATTGTTTGAGCTATTTAAGATTTTAAGGTTATCGCCAATTGTATTCAAAGAGATTGCGTGGCGCACTGCTAAATTTGTTTTATGGCATGCACAGGAATATCTTGGAATGTTCTTATCCACTATTTTTATATCAAAATCAGAAACGATTTCTCATTTCGAGGAATCGTACTCTTCAACTTCTTCTAAATCAAGTTCTTGAGTGTTTTTAAAGATACGCATACGATTTTTTTCAGAATGTTTTAAAGAATTTGTGAAAGTCAAAGTTTTTAGGCTTCAAAAAATTCTTTAACTTCATTTTGAGTCGAATTTATTGAATAAATTTCCGTTTGACCTTAAGTTTCTTCCAGTTCTTCACTTCTTGGTTCACAAAGAATCTGAATTGATTCATTTTCCTGATAAATATTTTCGTCAATGAATAAATCATCTCCTAATAAAAAATAAACCTCTGTCAATTTTTAAAATTTATTTTTAATTTTTTCATCTTCTAAATATTCATTTATCATAATTCTTTAATAGAGAAGTCGATCTGGGTGAAAAGTCTTACAAGATTGCTGCCTTCAACACACACAAAAGCTTGTAAAACAGTAAAATATTCCAATTTGAAATAATAATTACAATGAATTTTTTTCTTGTTAAAACTAAATTTACTCAATTGATTTAGCAGGGCTTTCCTTTTGTTTTCTCCTGAATGTGATTCAGGCATTTGAGTCATCCAAATAACAAAACATTCTCTTACAAAATGAGGATTAGTAGTTATTGCTGTGTATGCCATAAAATCGATGTTCGAATTCTTTGTCCATAAATCAATTACGTGACAAATTGTGCTAGAGAGTTTTAATTTTTCATTAAGTGTTGTATAGACTTAAAACATTTGGAAGTGTGAAGCATCTCAAGTGATATTAACTTGGAATCTCAATTGAGCGATCTAATATGTTCCTGAAGTAAGAGATTTTGAGTTGACTAGAGCTCTCATTTGTAACTTTTAACCATTTAACTAGCTCAAAAAGCTTATCATTTGGCTCGTTAACACTGTTATTCATCTGTTCATCATATCTAATAAACCATTCAAATAAGATGTCATTATGTTTGTATTTTAAGTGTTTATTTAAATTGCACTTTTAGCAAATTGAGCTTGTGTAATGTTTACATTAGTACCCTTGGGCCCGTCCATCCGATCTATCTCGTTAGACGTATTGGAACATGAATTTATGCTGCATCCTTACTTAAACACTCATAGTTAAGTAAAATTAACTCCAGTGATATCGACAAAGATGTCGCTATATCACAAGCTTGTAACTCTAATTTACAAAGTTTCCAATGTAAAATTAGATTTTTGTCGGAAGGCATCGATGTGAACCGAAAAGGATTGAGAATAAAATGTAAAATTGGGGTCTTCCGGAATATTGAATTTACAATGTAGATATATTTTTTGTAAAAACTTTCTCTTTTGACAATTCATTCATATTCTCAACTTTATAATATCATTTTCAACATTTATATCTCGAGATAAATGAATTTTAAATTCCTGTCATTTTTCATTTGTTTTCATTTTTCCATTCTTGAAAAATTTCCTTGACTTTTCTAAATTAGGATTTATTTCTTCTTCACTTGACTTTAATTTACTCTCAACATCACTTTTGACCTCAGTTGATTCAGCAGTATCGTTTGAACATAAAGGGGCAATGCTTTTTTGTTTTTCATTTGAAATCTTCTTTCCTGATTGTGAAGTTTCAATAATGCATGACTCAGTTCGATTTCTTTTAAGACTCTCTCTGTCTTTAACTCTAATTATTGCGTTACTCATTTTAAATTATATTAAATCAATTTATTTTTTTTTATTTAGCTCGTAAATAATCCTTTAAATAGAGTTAAAAAAAAATTTTCAGAGTTTTAATTTGTTACAATATTTTCATGTTTCAAGAAATCACGCCTTTTAAACAGCTTGTGAAAGAATTATAACTTCAAAAATATGAGTTTCTTTTTTATAAAAACTGATTAAGAGTCTAAGCCTAAACTATAAAGATATTTAGAAAGTAAAAAAAATCAAATTTTGGTCTGGAAATTTGGCGATAAAAAGGAAAATCTATTTACTTCTTTCTCTTTTTGGGAATGTTTCTATTTTAGAGATGCTTTGATTATTAATAAATCGTTTATTTAGTTTCATTTTTTTATTGCTTTTAAAAAATTCTTACTTGACCAGGTTTCGAACTTTGATCTTTTTTTTTTTAATTTTTAATCAACAACTTTCCCAACTTGACTATTTAAACATTTAAATTTTGGACATATTTTATTCTAAAAATTTTAAAATCCATTTTTAAGAATAAAAATAAAAAGTATTTTAGAAATTTTTTTTAAATCAGTTATTTTATTGGTGATTTTTTTTTGAGTGTGAAATCTGGACTTTGACTTTGACTTAAAATTTTGTTTTTTTGAAGACAAGTTTCAATTAAAATTTACTAGTAAAAATCTTTATTTTAAATGAAGCTTACAGCGGTTCTAATAAAAACGTAACGCCAAAAAGGACGGGTTCAAAAACCGTCCGTACAGTCCCGACCGTTCAACGGTAACCGACCGTCCGAACAACGGTGACCGTCCGACCAAGCCGTCCCACCTAGCCGATCGACCAAGTCGTCCGACCAAGCCGTCCGACCGACTGAACCGTCCGACCTAGCCGTCCAATCGACTGTACCGTCCGACTGAACCGTCCGACTGAACCGTCCGACTGAACCGTCCGACTGAACCGTCCGACTGAACCGTCCGACCTAGCCGGCCGACCAAGCCGTCCGTCCGACCTAGCCGGCCGACCAAGCCGTCCGTCCGACCTAGCCGACCGACCTAGCCATCTTTTTTTAAATTTTAATAAATTATTGAAAAAAAACTCAACTTTTTTCTTCTCTTTTTAATTTTTCTTTTCACTGTGGTCCATTTTGAAAAATTTGTTTAACAAAAGGCACAACGCTCGCCCGAAGCTAACGCGGAGGAATAACGCTCACTACTCCCAGGCGCTAAGGTTAGTTAAATTTCATACAAAACAGATAAAATCGGCAAGATTTTAGTCAGAATTCAAAATAAAATATGCTGTTATGATTAAATTATTAAAAATATTTTTAAAGTTCTAGAATTTGTTAGTTTTATTTTTTTCTTAAAATAAAAAATATAAATTTAAATAGATTTTTTTAACTCTTTTTATTAAGAAAAGTTTCTATTCATTTGACCAATCTCCACCTTTATCTGCAACTATGTTCAGTACTTTCTTCAAATGTCTAACATATTTAGTGCATTTTTCGGCATTTAAATTTGTTTCGTAGCTTCTGATAGTCTCTGTCAGCTCACTTAAGTTTCTACATTGTTTCTTCCTCACATAATTTTTGAGGTCACTCCATAACATCGGGGACGGTTCATTTTAGAATTGATTAATTTAAATTGATTAAATTAGCAAGTAATAAAAAAAATTTAGCAACACAAATATAGCAATAATTTTATTAAAATTAGCAATAAACAAAAAGAAAAATAGTCAATTTAGCAATTATTCAATTTAGCAAATTTAAAAAAAAAGAAAAACCTAATAATCCAAAATTAGCGACAAACTATCATAGTACTTATCAAAATTAGCTAAAGAATAATTTTTTTGTATTCTTTAATTCTATCGTCTAATAAAATATAAGCTGGTTTCCGTTTGTATTGGATACCGGTTTCTAATTTTACTAATAAATCTTCTGTTTTTTTTTGTTCTTCTCGAAATTTGTCCACCAGCGGATAAATGGACGGGTGCTTACTGAGCATGTTACTAAAGGCATTATGCCAAGCCTCTACAGAGTTGTTAGTGCGCGGTAGGCAATCATTAATTCGGCTGTTAACATTCCACAACTCAATTTGCTTGCTTATAATGAAAAAAGCACCCATATAAAATAATATTCGGGAAAACTTGTTCAACTGCATTTAGAAAAGCACGTTCAAAATCGGAAGACACTGACTTTGGAGGGTTTTCTAGCTCAGCTGCGATGATTTCTAGGAATTTTACATAAATAATCTCATTCTTTTTTGGTAACAAGCAATAAACTAACGGGACACATTTTCCATTAATTAAACCATGAATTGTATAGACTTGTTCAAAATAAGTTGGCGCTATACTAAATGTGCCATCAGCAAATAAGTTATTGTTTTCTAACATGACATGAAATTCTATAAAAGTATCCCTCATAGTACAATTGCGGCTGACCTCTTTGAGATGCCGTAACTTGACCGATTTGGTTGATATCGAACTCATCAAATTGTTCGATTAGGCTATAAATGTCAGTTGAACAATTGGTTGTCATTTTTAAGATTTAATTAGACTAATCAATATAATTAATCTGAAATAATTAAAAAAGTAAAAAACTTTTTTTGCTAAAAAAACTTGCTAAAATAAGCATGCTAATTTTAGCTTAATCTGTTTGCTAATTTTTTTTTCTTAATTCAATTAGGTTTATTGCTAAATTTATTACATTGCTAAAATGAATTTTGCTAAATTTAATTTGCTAAATTGAATTAGCTAATTTTTAGTCTGCTAAAATAATACAGAGCCCATAACATCTCTAAAGGATTGAAGTCAGCTGAGTTCGCCGGCGTTTTTAGCTTTTAAATAAATTATTTTTCAATTATTAAATAATATTTAATATTTTTATTTACCCAATTTATACTATTTTCTCTTAAGAATTCAGTACAAAGATTCGAAGTGTGCTTTGGCTCATTATCTTGGATTAGGAAGCAACTTTCTAATTCTTCTTCATTAAAATTTTAAATCATGTAAGGCTTGAGGTAAAATTCCATTATATATTTATAGCTATATTGATTCAGGTTATTTGTAAAGAGCTTTATTAAAAATAAAAGTTGGAAAATTTTAAAATATTTTAGAAAATTTTACACAAAATCTTGTTGGTCCTTTATAGCTAATTGCTTCCCAAATATTTATTTTTAAAGGCGATTTTTCTCTTGTTCCTACACAAACAGGTTTTGATGTTTTTTGTCTGAAGTGGTAAAGAGGAAAAGTATTAATTTCAATTTTCGTCTCATCGGCAAAAACAAAATTTTTAAAACTATAAGACTTGTATCTATTTGCAAATTCTTTTCTTTGTCTTTTTTTCGTTAAATTTAAATTCGGCATTGCTCTTGCTCTACACCAATCATAACCCATGTCTATGTGGTTAAAAAAAATCTTTATTTTAATCTAGACTCCAGAGGTCAAAAACTTTTTTTTTTTTTCAAAAAAAAAGTCCATGTCAAGACTTTTTTTTTTTTAAATAAAATTTTTTTTCATTTTTTTTTTATTTCTTAAAATGTAATATTTTTCATTTTTTTTAATAAAACTAATTTTTTTTAAATAATAAACATATTAAATTAACTTAAATTTTTATTTTTTCAGCCGCCCGTATATTTTAGAAAAAACAAAAAGTCTTTACTTGGACTTTTTTTGGGACTTTTAAACAACTATTGATTTAAGTTCAAACAAAGTCAAAGTTTTATCATGAGGCAAAAAATTTTTCTTAGTAAAAATCTTACTTTTGCGATAGTTGCAAATAGATGATAAGCTTAAATTAATTGAAAAAACTCTTCTAATCTCAAGAGAGATTTCTCTTGCACTCTTAAAACCATCTGAGCATTCTATCTGATTCTATTAAAAATTGATTAGTAAAATTAAAAATTTTTAATTGAAAATTTATACAATGATAAAGTCTCTGATTACGGGTGAAATTTTTTGAGAGCCAGAATATCTACGCACGAAATAACCATTTTGGCAGAAGTTTAACTTTTTTTTTAGACGATAAATTCTTGCTCTTATAGCCTTTTATAAAATTTAATTTAAGATATATTAAAATAAAAAATATTACCCCTAATTTGGGAACAAGGTTTTCCGGAAATATCTCTAATGCTTTTTTTCTAATTTCAAAAGCTTTTTTTCCTTTAATATGTAATTTTTTGATAAATTCTGTAATTTTTGCATTTGTTTCTTTGAAAAATTTCATTTTAATTTTTTTTAATCTTTTTTTAGAATCTAGAAAAAATAATTAATTTAAAAAATACCACCAAAAAATTCCGGGCGAAAAAATTGTATTTTGGTTCGAATTTTTAAACAGCAACCAAATATCGAAAAGGCATCAGGAGTACTTTTAGGCTATCTTTGATCTATCTGCAATATACCCACAGAAGACTGTAAAGATTTCCGAAATTTTGACGAAGTAATTTATAATAAAATATTTATTTTTTTTATTTTATATTTTTTAAAAAAGTTTGAAATTAATGGAGTAATTACAGTTTTCATATTACATCGAAAAATAAATTCGAACTCTTGGCTGAATTACCCGCGAAAGATGTTAGAATTGAAAAACCTGGCATTTTACTTACAGCTCCAATCGATGAACCAGAACCGTTATCTCAGGAACCAATTCCAGAACTCATTTCAGAAGATGTTGTTGCTGATGAGAATACTCCAACAACATCTTCGGCAGTAGTGGAGAGCTCTGGTGATGAGGAGGAACAATTACCAAAGCAATTGACCAGAGTATCATTGAAGCGAAAAATGACAATTTCTAAGTCATTCGAAATGCTTTCGGTAAGAGATGATCAGGATTGGCTAATTTTACAAAGAAAACAATCAAATAATGACAGTTTGAATAAAATGGCGAGAGACAATTTCGCTAAAAATGAGGAAGTAATATTCTTAATTTAAAAAAAAATAATTAAATAATTTGTTGATAAGTTGCATATAAGAATAAGCAGACTAGAAAAAAATCTCGGAGAGATTAACAAAAAATTGGATGCACTGGAATGTCTCCCTAAAATTTTAGAAGTAAGTTACTTAAAATACTGTAAATAAAATTTTAATTTAAATTTTAAAGGTTTTATCATCTAACCAAAAGCCTATCTTTAGTTCAGAAAAAAGAACAACGGATTCGAAATTCGAATTTATTGTTTTCTCTTCAATTAGAAAACAATAAATTCGAAAATTATATTTTTTTTGTGCTTGCTTAATTCTTATAATAAATACAAAAAAATCTAATTTTTGTTATTTAATTTTAATTAAAAAAAATTTTTTTTCTTTATTAAGATTATTTAAAAATTCTGTTTTTTTCAATTAATACATATTTTATGAATAATATTTAAGACAAACTTGAAAACAAGCTATTATTTTAAATATTTAAAAATATCCAATCAGAAACTTGTATTTTAGACAAATTTGAAACACCCGCCATATTTGAATATTGTTTATGCATAGCTAAAATTGTCAAAGTAAATAAATTTTTTTTTTCAATAACTTAGACTTGATGCACATCAGACATTTAAAAATTAATTATTATTTTTTCTTAATTGTAAGATTTTTCTAAAATAAAATATTATGAACATTATACTTTTAATACATATAAAATCAAAATTATTTTATACAGAAAGAATAAAAAAAATTAATTTTTTTAAGAAATAATTTATCAATATGGCTAAAAAATTTCGGCGAAATTATTTATGTCTAAATTCTACAGATCTGATTCCAAGAAAATCTCAACATTTGTTCACCTTGAACCCGGCACTTGGATCTCAGTCATTAAAAGAACCCATGGATTTTCTAAAAGTTGTAGAAAGTCAAAAAATTAGTGGAAGTTGTCAGTCTTTTACGCAATATGCTCATTTTAATGAATCCGAGAAGAATAATAAAGTGAGTCAGTCACCACTCGTTCAACAAACCGAGGAAGTGATTTCGGAGCCAAAATCACTCCATAATGAGCATAAAGACCAAAAATTGCGTATTTGCTTATCGATTTACAAACTCTACATAAAAAACAAAATGACCAAAACTTGTATTAACGACGTGATAAAGCTAATAGGAATTTTAAGATCAGATGTTAAAATTCATGCATGTATTGACGAAATTGTCCTTTACTTATCCAGAAATGAAAAAAATCAGATTGGCGTTCAACCGTATGACTTTTGCAATTTGTGCCGAAAAACAAAAAAAACTTCAAACAACTCCACCCAAAAATGTGACAACTGTTCAAGTGATATGTCAAAATTTTATCACATCAAAATTTTCGATCAGCTAAAAAATATTTTCGAATCTTCCGAGCATTTACTAAACAAATCAACCATCACTCATTCTGAGATATATTCAAAAATCAAACTTCAAGAAAAAGGTGAGTTTTATACTTTTACTTTCAAAACTGATGGCATTAGTCCTTTTAAATCATCTAAAACATGTATTTGGCCTATTTATTTAGTAATAAATGAAATCGAGATTAAGTATAGATTTAACTTTTCAAATATCATTTTAGCAGGTATTTTCGTAGGCCAAAATAAGCCCTGCTTTTTAAATTATCTGAAACCAATAATTAATGAAATTAAGAGCCTAGAAAAAGGTGAGGTAATAAGGATTAAGAATGAATTCAGACTTGTGAAATTTTTTTTACTTATGCTGTAGTAGATAAACCAGCTTGCGCTTCGTTGCTTAATTTTAAACAATTTAATGGAAATTATGGCTGTACTAAATGTTATCAAAAAGGACAAAATTTATCTCCTAAAAAAAAAGGTACAGTCCATGTATATCCCTACCAAAATTATAATCATGAAGGACCACTACGTTCACAAAATTCTTACCATAAGGATCTAATACATGTAGTTACAAATAATCAAGCATTTCGTGGTATTAAAGGTTCTTGTATTTTAGATGAGCTTAAATATTTTTTGCCTATTGAAGGTACGATGATAGACTATATGCATAGCATATTAGAAGGTGTTATAAGAAAACTAATTGAATATTGGTTTTTACCGGGATTTTCCAAGCAACCATTCTCTCTGAGACCACATTTAGAAAAAATTAATGAAAACTTTCATAAAATAAGGATTCCAAAATATGTCCCAAGAATACCTAGAGACTTAAATAGTGTTAAATATTGGAAAGCTAGTGAATTTTTGTCACTCATTCTTTTTTACGCTTTACCAATATTTAGAGGAATAATGAATTTAGACCAGTTAAACCATTTAATAAATCTGGTCGTTGTCATAGAAAATTTACTATTGAAACAAGTAAATACTAGTTATTTAGAAGATATTAAAATTTTGTTAAGTGATTTTGTTAGGGATATGTCAAAATTCTACGGACCAAATTCAATGTTATCTGGCGTTCATGAACTTCTACATTTGGTTAGAGATATAAGAAACATAGGCAATCTAAACGAATTTAACTGTTTTCCATATGAAAACTTAAATAGAGAACTTTTACTTTTAGTCAAAGGCAAAAATATAATAGGAATTGAAATAATTAACTCATTTAAGGCTCTAAAAAATGTTGACTAAATTAAAAACATTAGTTCAGAAATTTTTAATGAAGAGATTGAGTTTAAATATTTATTTGGTAAGAAGATTAATTGTCAGCTTATCGAAAAAGAAAATAAGTACTTGAAAAATAATATTAATAGTTTCACAATACATAGTTATTGTAAGTTTAATAATATTTTCTTTTCTTCTTTGTGTTATAAGAAAACTAAACGTCTTGACCACTGTGTAAAATATGATAAAAAATTTGGTCTTTTTAAGTTTTTCATCAAAACCTCAAAACAATCTTATGCATTTTGTTATGTTCTGTCTGCTTTACATAATCCATTTTATAACCCTAAATTTCCTTTTTTAAAATCATCAACTACTATCTGCCATCAGACTGACAATATTTTCCTTGCTCCTATAGATC
Source organism: Brachionus plicatilis (assembly GCA_010279815.1). Classification (NCBI taxonomy): domain Eukaryota; kingdom Metazoa; phylum Rotifera; class Eurotatoria; order Ploima; family Brachionidae; genus Brachionus; species Brachionus plicatilis. The sequence continues at coordinate 368,944 of QEOQ01000707.1, forward strand.
AATTGCAAAAATGTGCACTAATAAATGCCAACGACGTTATTTATGTTTGTGAAATGAATACATCTCATATCTTTAGTTAATTCGGACTTTAGATAAATTAAAACTAAAATTAAATAAATTTCTTTAATGGATAAAAAAAAAGCAATTTGATAGATATTAATTTTTTTTAGGTTTCATTTTATTAATTTTATCTAGAAAAAATTTATTAACTAATTAATTTCTATGAAGTCGGAAAATTTCTTTATTTTAATCCAATTTTTTTTATCACTTAGGTCTAAAAATATAAAAAGTTGATAATTAACTGACTAATTATATCAAAAAAGCCTAAACATGAATTTTAATCCTTTTATGAAACTACAATTGTAAAGAAGGCTTCATATTTTTTTTTTCAAGTTAGCAACTTCCTTCCTTTCTTTTTCACATCATGAATTAGTATTGGGTATAGTGATACTTATAAAAAGAGAAATCAATCTTTAATTATTTTATTGTATAAAATTGAAAATAAAATAAATAACTTTTTAAAAAATTCATCATTAATCTAAAAAAATGGCAAATAGTATAGAAAAAACGCATGCGATTGTACAATTTGAAGAAAATGGACAAAAAATTTTTTCTGTAATCATGATCAATGATGTTTTTCTTAATGATAATGATGAAGAAATTTTGATTGAACAATCGTATCAGTTTAAACTAAAAAAGAAGAAAGGCTCCGATGTAAGCTCAGGAATAGTGAAGTACATAGGCCCTAAAAATATTTGTGAGAAAAATTTAACTAAGATAAGTACTTATAAAAAATACAGTCCTCAAAAAAACATAAAAAATAGCACTTGTAAGAGCTCAATTAGTGTAAGTAGGCAAAATAATGAACGGATAAAAAAAATTCGTCGTATAAAAATAGTTCCTTAAAAAATGGCCATAAAGAAAATGAAAGCTTTGATGAAAATGAAGATGAAGTTGAGTTACATCATAATTTAAAAAATACACCAATACATAATGAATATGATAGGAAACTAAATGAAAGAGATGAATATATAAATGACTTAAAGAAAAAACTATAAAACAAGGAAAGTGAAAACAAAGAATTGATAGAAAAAATAGATACATATAAACAATTGACGGGTAAATTTAAAATTTTTCAAATTTTAATGTTATTTTATCACTATTAAAATTTAAGATCCTTCATTCATACAAAATATATTACCATTGTGCGTGCAAATACTAAAATATGTAGGTTCTGAAAAAGAGTTTGAAGAGATAAGGAAATTTGGGACGAACACTACAGAAATACTTATTCACAATAGCTACGAAGGAATCTATATGCACAAAAACTTGTTTAATCGAATTAAAATAATAATTGAACAGAAACAAAGTGGCACATCAATATTTCGAGTAATGGCGAAAGCACTTGTTCCTGATGCTGATGTTTGGGCAAAAAGTACAGGATCAAAAATGGACCAGAACAATCCAGCTCTAAGGGCTGCAAAAGGTAAGAATTTCAAAGTTTTTGGTACTAACATTTTCATTGATTGTTTTTTTAAGATTTTTTGTTTGATCAGAACATTGGAATCAATGAATCAATGTACAAACTAGTTCTACGTGAAATTTGTTCGGAATGCAAGACTGAAACCGAAAAAAAATAAACTGAATTTTTATTTTAATATTAATATTTTTTTATAAACAAGTTAAAAACTTTAAATTAATAATCTAAATTTTAATAAATATTTTTTTTATAAATCATTTTAAAATTTATCTAATGATTAAAATAAAGTTCCCCTACGAATCGATTTCGTAAAATAATTGCGAAAAATTTTCGAAATATTTGGCCATCTTTGATGTTTTTTTTTCGAAAATTAATTTCGAAAATTTTTCTTTTTTTTTTCAGTTATTGATTTGACTGGGTTATTTCAAAAATCTTCTCTTAAAATACATTAGTACGAAAATACCGGATCGATCGAAAAAAAATGGTATGGATAAATTAAAAGTTGAGTTCCCACACATAATTGATAAAATTAAAGGTAATTTATTTAATTAATTTAAAAAGTACTAAAACCAAAATTTGATTAAATTACAGAAGTATTTGAGAAGGAATATATGGTGAAAAAAGTACATGACTGGAAAAAAATGTGGAATTACTGCGTAAACGTCAGAAAAAGACTAAGAAACAGCTAACATAGAATACTAGGAATATTTTGAAAGACTTTAAAAATTTTTAAATAGAATTTATAAATTTATATGTTAAATAAAAAAAATTAAAATTTGTTTCTTTTTTTTATATATGAAAAAAATTTAATTTACTAAAAAAGATATATTAAAAAAAACGGTTCTGTCTGTCGGTTCAGTTGGTCGGACGGTAAAGTTGGTCGGACGGCTAGGTCAGACGGTACAGTTGGTCGGACGGCTAGGTCGGACGGTACAGTTGGTCGGACGGCTAAGAAGGCTGCTAGGACGGACAGTCACTGTTGTTCGGACGGACGGCTAAGAAGGCGGCTTGGACGGACAGTCACCGTTGTTCGGACGGTCGGTTACCGTTGACCGGACAGCACCAGTCTCCATTTTGATATGTTGACGGACGGTCGGTCGGTGAGCGTTACGTTTTTCTTAGAACCGCTGTAGTTCTCGAATTTTAATGTTTTCAAATAAAATTTTATTATTGTTAATTTTTCCAAGTTATTTGGTGTTAATCTAGAACGATGAGGTTAAATATTAAAAAGATAGAAAATAATCGTTCAACTGGATCATATGTAGCTGGAATACTTAGAAATTTAATTGCTAATCGATACATTCCAGGAAAAACAGATTTCATTTTTCTCCTAAAACCGTTTACATCTAGATCAGCATCGTACTCAATTTCTTCATAATATTTATATTCTTTCGCAAAACATTTATTTTGATATGAATTTCTTGTACTAGCTGAAGTAGGGATGTCTGTTTGCATAGTTAGATCATTTTTATTTTTTTGACATGATAAATTTAATTTTGGTTAATTAGTTCCCATTCGCTCTTGATTTACTCTTTATAACATGAACGAAAATTGTCTGCATCAGTTTCAATCAAATTTGTAGACTCAAGCCACTAAAACTTAAAACTTTTACCAAGGAAGGTTGCAATAAACCAACAACAATCATAAAAAATTCCAGATAAAGGCAGATCATAAATATTTGAGAATATTTTATCGAAACGATCATTCATCTCTTTTTTAGAATCTTCAACTTAGGTTTTTGAACATTGTTATTAATTTCTACCTCTTCAAGATGGTTAAAAAGTTGTAAAATACCAGGAATTGCTAAACTAAGAGATGAAAAAAATTCTCCTAAAATTGTAAATTTATGAATTTGAGCATGTTTAAAAAATAAAAGGAACACAAAATCAGAGTTTTTAAAGATTCTTAAAATTTAAAAGTCAAATCAATACGCTATATTTGAATTTTTTGGTGTTCCATTAACTAATTTTACAGGCGATCGTTTTTTAAAATCTTTTAGATGACTTTAAAATAAAATTAAAAACAAGTCAAAAGAATTATATTATAAAAAAAAATTTAAAGTCAGTGATTTGTAAGATTCTTATACTCTGTAGATTTTTAAGCCATTTATAATTCTTATACCACTCAATCCTAAAATGTCGATTTTATTTATCTAACTTTGGCTCAAAATCTGTAGGTTGATTAGGGCCAACTTTCTTGTTGATTAACCGGAGCTCAGAACGAGAGACCACGTTTTTTAGAAGCAGTTAAGTTACCCAAATACAGTATTTATCCGTCAAGAAAAAAAAAACCACATTAAAAAAATAAGTATTTTCTTGTTAAAAACTAGATTTTTAATTAAGTTATTTCTTTCTAAATTTATTTAATTTTACTGATGTTCATACTAAAAATTATTTTTATATAAAGAGGATTATAGACAATCATTATCGTAATGGATTATGGATTATCAAATAATCATTAGAACAATTTATATTTAATTGAATCATTTAGACCTCGATTCGTACAATCATCCATCATATCAATTCCGTTAATTGACCCTGCAACATATATAATTAAATTTGTATATATTATAATTTTTTTCCTATTTAAAGAGTTAAAAACTAAATTTCAAAGACAAGGAATAACATCAATTATACCTTTATAATAACTAGCTACCAAAATTCTAAATTAATAAAAATCTTTTAAATAAAAATAAGCCTCATGTTAATATTCATTACTCAACTAAACTTCCTGGCCTTTTGAATATTCATTCGAATATGAAAGTGTTAAAAGAGATTCATCATTTCATCATTCATCAATACATAATTAATATAAAAACATTGGCGGCGCCAAAATATCTCAAAAGATGGGATGGACCGCCACACTTCGCCATAGCGTAGCTACGCCACTGCCGATATTCAAATCCTCTAATTTTATTTTAAGAATGGTTCTTTAAGTTTTTAATTCACTATTCCATCTCACTTCAATTGGCTTTGGTATCATATTATACTTTTATTCAGATAAAAAGCCAGCAAATATCTTTTTTTGTCTAGATTTATTTCCTATCTTAAAGCATTTCGTTAAAAGTCTTTTTGCGTTGAACCTTTTTAGACTTTTTTGATAACCAACTGAAGAGAATAAGCAAAACATCTTAGATGAAGACCATTAGTAGTGTAATATTTCTGAGTCTGCTGGTAGACTTTTATTTCCCAGTCAGACTTCTCAAGTCCTATTCTAGACTCGAGGGTTTCGGATCAACAAAATAAGGTTTTTTATAACTTTATTGGGACACGAGGTCCAAATCCAAAACAAAAAAAAACAGAACGAAAATTAAATTATATCAAAAAAAACTAAACTAAAAAAACTAACAACTCATAAACTAAACTGAAAACATATATATAGTAAATTGTACATGTGAATGCAAGCTTCCAGTTGTGCAAAACAAACTTCTTTTTTGAGACGTCTACACAACTTACCCTTAAAAAACAAAATTTATGGTGGGGTGTCTTCGTCACTGTCCAATCTAAATGCCAACCGCTTCCTACTCTCCTCCTTCTCCTCTTGGATTTTCTTTAATGGCCAATCCATCATGCGGAACTCCATCCCGAACCTCATTCGGCTTGGGTCAAGTTCATTGAGCTCCTGTAGCGCCGCTCCTTTTGATTGATTTTCAATCCTGTTTGGCTTATAATACCAGTCTCTCCCTTGATTTGAAGTCGGTGTGCTTAAGCTTTCTGGTGTTCCAATTCCAGACGTCTGGGTTGTTAATGTGCCGTCTGTACTTTCTGGCGTTTTTCGCCTCTTTGTTTCAATGTATGATGTCCTTGAGGTCTCCATTGAGTTTTTAATGTCTAACCTGTTTGTGTTAACATTTGAGCATACGAAGTCTTGAGGTTTGTTATTGATATTGCCAATCAATTGATCGAGTCTCGCGTCGATTCTGTTGAACTTGTCGTCAAAAGTTTTGTTCCAACGTCTTGTTCCATACCACGTGCTGATCACTATGATGCTGAATAGTGTCGCTATGAACCCGATGTAATAATCGGTCCACGTGGCTTTCATTATCTTCAAATAGTGTTCGAACCACGATTTTGGTACCACGACGTCTTCAACCACCTTCTTTGTTTCTCTCGGTGTTCCGAACAAAGCTGTTGCTATGATCGGCAGGAGTTCCAATTTTTCGTCCATTAGGATGGCTATTTCCTAGAGTTTCCTTTTTTGGTACGCTGATTAAAAAGGATATGATAATAAACCACTACACAGTTGTTTACAATGACGTCACGTCGCTGCGTCCCTGGTCTTGTAATTATTAAACTCAACAACAGTTAAAGATTCAGTCTTTCTCTTTTTTTCTTTTCACTCGTGTTTCCAATACTAAATCGCTCAGATAGACGTCTCGTCGCTACGTCCCTAGTCTAACTGATTTCCAATTGATTTTCTTTAATTTTTTCTCCACGTGAATCGCTAAATCTATAGTCGATTCGCCAAATCAGATCACCCTTATGTGGTTTTTTACACGTGTATTCAGTCTTGCACAACTTTGATTGTTAGACGTCTCGTCACTGCGTCCCTAGTCTAGACAAATCCACTTGCTGCTTCAGCAAACTGGCCTACACTACCACCTGAGTTCTTTCTGTCTCGTGAGTTCGTTCCGAACGTTTACTGTTTGTAAACTGTTCAGCAAATTGGGCACCACTGTGATATTTCTGGGTCTGCTGGTAGACTTTAATTTCCCACTCAGACTTCTCAAGTCCTATTCTAGACTCGAGGGTTTCGGATCAACACAATAAGGTTTTTTACAACTTTATTGGGACACGAGGTCCAAATCCAAAACAAATAAATATATAAACAAAACAAAATTAAATTATAACAAAAAAAAACTAAACTAAAAAAAACTAATAACTCTTTTTAACCAAAACTGAAAAACATATAAATAAAAACAAAACAACGTTTTTTTGAGCAAAACTGACTTGCTTTTTGTTGGACGTCTACAGTAGCTTGTGATGATAACTGACCGAATGAGTCGAAATTTATATTATCTTCTTCTCCGTTTAGCGATTCTTCATCTGCAAGATCATCTGAATCAATAAGAATTTGATTTGTGTCTTGCCCAATTTTAATTGAGTTCGTCATAGTATACATTTTTTGAAATTAGAAAAAATAATTAAAATAGTTCAAATAAAAAGCCAGTCTGTATTTAGTTCTAAATTTCTGTTGATAAAATTTTTTTTTATTATTTACTCATAAATATTTACACGATCTACAGCTTTCGTCTGTGCTAGTTTTATCTATTAGAAATTGCATCTTACTAAGATAAGAAATAAGGAATTAATATAAAGAGAAGCATAAACTTGATATGTTTTACCCTGGCAATGAAGGAACTTTGAAAATAAGTTTAAGTTTCTGTGTCTCATGATTATTTTAAGGCAAATTATTCATCCATCAAAATTGGAGTTTTTTAAATTTTAACAATAAGTCATTATTTTTTACATTTAAGAAAAATCTAGGAATTATATTATTTGTTTCTTAAGCTGAGATATTTTACAATTAGCGCTTTAAAAATTATTAATTAATTTGAATAAATTAATAATTGATTAGATTTTTATTAAAATTTCTAAAAAAAAAAAAAAATTTATTTAAAAAATCATATATATATAATAGCATCTTTGTATAAAAAAATAATCTTTATTTGAAACACTATATTTAATTTAAATGAAGCGACATTTTAAAAATTTCTCCAAATAATTCAAAAATAAAATATATCTCAACAATCGCACATTTTCAATGCATTTTCAAAATTGTATTTTAAATTTTTTTAAGGCATAATAGAACAAATGTATCTTGATTTTCTGAGAATTTTTATTTTTTTATCCAACCTGTAAGGACTGTTGTAAATTAATTTAAATCTCGATACCTTTTAGTTCTATATTAAAATAAAAGTTTAAAATCGAAAGAAAAATCAAAATCTGTTATATAAAAGTTATTTATAACATATAATTCCGATACAAATAATCTTTACTTTATTATTCTAAAATATTATAAGTCTCATCAAGTCTAAATGGCAAACTACAGAGTACAATTAAGGATTTGAAAATGAAGAAATTTATATTCTGTTGTGAGAGGTCTTTTTTTCATCACTGCTGCACATGGTGGTTTTTTCATAAACAATCATGTGCAGTAATGTCAAAATCACAGAACATGGTCGTTAATTGGAACCAAGCAATCAAGCAAAAATTTTAATCATCATTTTTCCTTTTTCTTCTTATTGAGAGTTAATAAGAATTATTAAGAAAAAATTGCTTGATTATAAAAGCTCGCACATTTATGAATTGGACTAAATAAGGCACAGTCTATACCTGTAAAAGATTCTGTTCGTATAATCGACTATAACTATTCGCTTTCTTTAGTCACGCATAGCTATCACCTCTTTTTTATTTAAGAAATCAGAGATTGCAATCAATTTATATTCAAAGTGTCAATCAATCGAGCAATCCTTTATAAAACTTTTTATTTTCTTAAATTATATGAAATAATTTGTAAATTTTATTACATAAAAAATATTTGAAAAAAAAAGTTATTTTAATTTTAAATATTAAAAATCAAAATAATTTTGCATCAATATTACTAAAATTTAAAGTTGATTTGTTTATTATTTTGTCAAAAACTCAAAACTATTTAGTTTTATTTAATTTTCTAATAATACTTCAATTAAATATTTTTTTTAGAAATATTTCACTTAATAATAAAAAAAAGCTTTACGAAAATGTCAGCTCAGAAGCTTACCCTATCTGAATCATCCTCTGTGATTTAACTTCAAAAGAAACAAAGAATGCAAAATTCAGAGCCTTGTTCTAGTGGACAACGCAGCTTAATTGACACAAGCTTAATTGTTGAGCAAATTCATAATTTGTCATTTCACGAAAGTATCACTTCAGATGTAGAATCCCCAGAATTATCCGAATATGAAAATGAGGAGGAATCCAGCCGTAGAAAAAAAAACAAAAAGCTGGGAGTTTTTTTTAATTTAAAAGCCAAAAAAAATTGGCATTTCTAACAAAAGTGGCAATTTAATTCCTAATCGAGTTGTCAAATACATGGTTAATACAAATTTGTAATTTGTAATAAAAAGTTTGTAATTTTCAGGTTGCTCATTATGACAATTCAACTTCCAAAATGTTTCGACATACGGAACAAAAACATGATATCAGATTGAAAAGCAAATTTGAAACTGATGAAAGAGTGAAAGATCAGTTTTTTTCCTCTTGATGTTTATCATTACTGCAAGCCTTCCTTTTCCGTGTGTTGAGAATAAATTTTTGAAGCTATTCTGTCATTTTTTGAATCCGAATTTTAAACTGACCTCACAGAAGGACCTTTCCGAATTAGCTAGCATTTATAGTAAAAAACAAAAAAAATCGACTCGGAGAAATCAAACGTGAGAGCCCGACAACCGGATGCTGGACATCTGATCAAAACTTCTCATATATAAGTTTAACAGCTCATTTTTTCGAAAAACCAAATTTATTTCAACTGAAAATGTGAGTACCATGCCTCAAATGTCAAAAATCTTGGTTTGGAAAGGATTCCATTTAAAGCTTATTTACTAAATTTGATTGTTTCCAATAGCTTGAAAGAGATTAAAAAAAAAATAATACGAAATAAAAAAAAACTTTCTATTTGAACACCTGAATATGATAACACGGGATATAGAAGGATATGATAAGCAAAATATTGATTATTATACTCGTCTTAAAATACGTGAAAATATTGATCAATTTACTATACTCAGTCAAGCTTAAGAAAAATGTAGCTCAATTGCTTCATATTATAATCATTCAACAATAATGAAAGAAGAATTGATGAAAAAACAAAGTAAAAGAAAGGAAAAATAGATTTCAATTATCCAACAAGTAGTAACAAGGTGAAATTGTACATCAAGAAAAAAGAAATGCTGAATTCAATTTTATCGAAAGATCAAAAACATAAAAATCTGCAGCTGAAATCCAAAGAAGTTAAAATTCTCGAAGATGGATTGCTGGTTTTCTAACCTTTTATAATACAGGCCTTGGTAGTAGTTGGTAATTGGTAGTTGTTGGTACAGTGGTTCTTGCCAAAATGTAACGTTATCGGGAAAAATGGATAAGCATTCCATAAAAACCCATTCCGTTCCATTCCAACCATTCCATTCCATTCAATTCAATCCATTCCGTTCTATTAGTTCCTTTCCGTTCCATTCATTCCATCCGTTCCGTTCCATCCATTCCATTAACTATAGTATTTTTTTCGAATTTTTTATTTTTTTCATTATGAAATTGGGGAGTGCCTAAATTGCAAAATAAAAATTGGTCATATGATTAACATGAATGGAACGGAAATATTTAAAAAATTTTAAAAAAAAATGGATAAAATGAGTGGTATGAATTGAATGGATGGAACGGAATGGAACGGGGGAACTGATGTGACGGAATGGATAGAATGGATGGAATGGAACTGATAAATGGAATGGAATGGAACGGAACTGATGAAATGGATGGAACGGAACGAATGGAATGGAATGGATGGAATGGAATGGATGGAATGGAACTGACGGAATGGAATGGAACTGATGGAATAGATGAAATGGACGGAACAGAACGGAATGGGAATGGTTTTTTATGTAATGCATCTCCATTCCTTTCTTGATAAGGGAACGCAACGTTTCATTTTGGCAAGAACCACTGTAGTTGTAAGAAATAGTTGGTAGCTGGTGGTTGTTGGTTGTTGCTGGTGGTTGTTACCTTTAAAAAAAAAATTTTAAATATTAAAATATAAAATAATAATAATATAACCCTTTCTATCCTAGTGGATAATGGGGAGGCGCTCATCTCCTTTTCATGTATCTTTTTGAGCAACGGCTCCGACCTGACACAGAGGTTACTGCATCGATTTGGTCATCTACACCGCTATTAAATATTAAATAAATAAAAAATTAATAAAAATGTTGTCAGTTGTTTGGTGCTGGTGGTTGTCGGTATCTGATCAATAAAAAAGTAAGCTTTAAAATTTAAAATCGAAAAATAATTTTAAATTTTCAATGTTTAAAAGTATTCTAGTTTTAAAAACATTAATTACTCATATATTTTAATTTATTTTCTTTAGATTTATAAAACGTGGTAAGAATGTTATGCTGCAAGATTTTTGACTTTTATTTAAGTTAAAATTTTATTTTTAATTTATTTATATGGTCCAAAATTACCGCCCGCCAAAAAAGTTGACCGGTTATTGTGGACACTGTCTCGGTTTTTAAAATATTTGGCCGGTTGTGTGTCTGTTTGTACGGATCCCAACTCTACTCTCTATGTCTCCAAATAGCTTTCTCCGTTACAACGGGGCCTGTTCCTTCCACATCTCGACTGGACTTGAATTATACATCGGCCATTCAACACCAAAGTGGATCAACCTCGAAGTTAGCAAACTAAATTTCTCTCCTAATTTTCGTTTCTTGACTATCTCGGCCAACAGTAAGCCTGCAGCCAAAAAACCTTATAAAAAGACACTAATTTCGTCCATGACCTATTATTCTGAACAAATTTTGAAACCCAACCGAGGCACATAAGAACACAGATGGAACCCTTCAGAAAATGATTGCAAATCTCCTCAAAAACTAATTCTTCTTGGCGTTCAACACCCTTGACAAAAGTATTGACAAATCCACCGCGATCTTCATTAACGATAATTCCTATCGATAATTGTCGTACCCAGTAAGTCTATGGGAACAACTTTCAGGGACATTATGATCCACCATATATGCCGAAACGAACTAATATCCTATTACCAGCATAGCACTTCTCTCTAAATCCTACGCTACTAACTTCATCGAAATTCAAGATAACTTAACCAACGCTCTTTCGAACAACCGAAATTCCGGGAAAGTGAAGTTGGGAGCAATTTTCAGAGCAGAGCAATTTTGTTCAAATAACACATAAAAAAAAACTTTTTATAAATGAATATTGAAATAAATTTTTTTTAACAATAATCAACAAATTTTGTTAAAATTTAAAATATTAAGTTTTAAAATGATTTTGTTTTAAATTATAAAAAATTTGGCAAAGACCGTATCCATTATCTTAGGTTTTATATTTCAGTTAAGAATATTTTTTGCCAATTAATCTATTTAGAAGCGAGTACAGACAATTTTGATGTTTTTTTGAATATGAAGACATGGCTTGTCAACTGATATATTGGAAACTTTTTTTTTTTGTAAAATGTTAAACATACAACGCCACCTTATTTGACGGGGTGTTAAGACGGCCCCAGCCTAAGAGTATAATAAATAAATAAATAAATATTGAAAGCAAAGCAAAGAGATCTGTAAGTTAAAGTTTAAATTTTCAAAAAATCGGACTTTCCATTCGGTATCAGAAAAAGTATAAAAGCATAAAGTGTAAACTAAAATCCAAAAAATGCTCTAAAGTTCATTTTCATTGCTCTTCAGAATAAAGTCTTTAAAATATATAATATCTATAATTTTTAAAAATAAGAAAAAGACAAAAATAGATTTTATTTGTTGGAATTCAAATATAATTTTTTATATTAAAAAATTACAGTGGTGATTTCATAACAGTATTTTACGAAAAATTACGTAAAATACCGTAAATTAACCAAATTTTACCACATTTTACGTAAATTAACGTAAAATCCGAAAAGTGAAAAGGAAGTATTTTACGAAAAATTACGTAAATTTTCAGGATTTTCAGATAAATTGGTAAAATTTGGTAAAATTAAAAACGGCCAATTCAAAATTCAAAATGTTTTGAAAAAATGTCTTTTTTTTCCAAAATCGAAAATTTAAGACAGTTTTTTTTTTCATAAATTGGTCAAAATAATAGATATTTTTAAATTGTTAAAAAAAAAGCTTTCTTAAATTTTCGATTTTTGGAAAAAAAAGACATTTTTTCAAAAAATTTTGAATTTTGAATTGGCCGTTTTTAATTTTACCAAATTTTGCCAAAATTATCTGAAAATCCTGAAAATTTACGTAATTTTTCGTAAAATACTTTTATCAAATCACCAATGTAAATAAAAAATATAAAAATTTAAAAATTTTTTGTGAGTTTCTTCTGGATAGTATTTTTTTATTGCTGCAAATTATAATTGAGAATTGACTTTAAAAAAAAATTAAGTCTATGAAGTTACTTGACTTAAGACTTGTGACAACTCTGGTTATATTTCACAAAGTATTTTTAAATGGTATTGTTCATTTTTTTCAAATAAATTTACTAAATTTTATTTTGATTTAAAAAATACAAAGATCATTTTGTTTTTAAATTAAAAAAAATAATAGCAAATGCCTTATCCATTCATTGGGAAAACTAAGCTTAGCTTTTGTCAAATTTTTCATTCCATGCCATTTAAACATTCTAGACGTGCTATTTAGAAAAAAATAATTTAAATTTAATATTTTATTTATTGACAATTTAAAATGTTTTCATTTTCGGAATTATTTTGTTGAAAAAAAAATTTAACATTTTCACATAAAACAAGTCCCTTTCTGGAATCAATGATTACAAACCAGGGTATGCCAATAATTTGAAGATCTCTCAAAAGACCTTCTTTTATTTTGTTCGATTCATAGCTAAGAGCGCTCAAGCTGAGACTCGTGCTTTTGTTTGACTTTAATTCCTCAATCAACTTTAAAAATGATTCTTTCGATGGATCAGAGCTAATTAGCACAATTTTAACTAGATATCTTTTTAACTGTGGCATTTGTGACAGAAATTTTGTAATTTCATTATACGTATTCATTGTTCCGATTGCTGTATTATACGAACAAAAATATAACAAAAACAATACTCTTGAACCATCTTCTCTTTTTTCATCTTCACGTAAATCAATTAGATTTTTCTTAAGCTGAGACAAAATTTCTGGGCAAACAAATTTTCTCTTTTTCAAATCCTCATTTGATAAATAATTATTTTTAAAACAATTCTTGATAAAGTTGTGGTATAACTCGGTCATTCGGCTCATTATTTTCGCATTTAACAAATCACCAGTTTTTAGATCTAGAACCAAAAGCTTCGGAAGAAATTCGACACTGTAATGGCGCATTATCTTCCACTTAAAAAATAAAGTTTTAAAAATTACATATTGTTTAAAAAAGTATTCTTTTTATTTTTTTATTAACTGTTCAAATTTATATTGTTGATCTTTTGAATTTTTTTTTTCAAGTTTTTTATAGAAAAACTGTTTATTTCTTTTTGCTTAATAAAGAGAAATGCGTTAAATCTTAAATTTTTGTTAGTTTTTTGGGCCTTCTTAATCAAAAGATGTAATCCTCAAACAAGAATATGTCACAAATTGGTGTTGGAGAAAGGTTCTCTTTGAAAAAAAATCTATTCAACACAAATGTTGGTTTAACAGAGTTTTTGGCTGTGAAGAGAAAAAAATGATTGTATTTTAAAAAAGAAAAAATCTTTATGAAAAATTTTAATTTAAAAAATTCAAAGTGTGGAAAAAAATTTAATTGCGATGAAATTTTCAATAAAGTACGTATTCTTAAATAGATAAATAAAAAGGTGTTAAAAAGATGAAACTGTTGAAGATTTAAATTTTAGTAAATCATTTAAACAGATAATACTTTTTTGGTAATAAAAAATTTCGATAAGATTTTTTGAACAAAAATTATATAATTAATTTGTAGAAAAAAAAATTTAACATAAAATGCTTCCTTTAGAATTGGAAGCATTAAATCTCTTCTAAATTTTTTGATTTTTAGTTCATATTTTCTAAAGTGGCTTTATTATTGCTAAACTTTAAGAATTTTTTCAGGCTTTTTTATTAAAAGCATTAATTTATTTTCCATATTTCAATTAAATTTTTTGAAGTCAATTTTTTAAATAGCATCAAGAAATTTTGCATCTTTAGTTTCCTAATTTGCATATTTCTCTCAAATATTAAGTTTCTAAAAGCGAATTTGAACTTTATAAATTTTAAATTCAGTTTAGGACACCCTTTAAAATCGTAAATCCACAAAGTAAAAAAAAAAAGAATTAGAATATCTCTTTGAATAAATTTTGATGGTTAAGAAAAAACATGATATTAAAAACCTGTGCAAATTTCAGCATGCTAGAATATATTTAAATTTAATTTCTACCAAATTTTAAGAGTTTAGCAGACTTTAACAGGGGATGCAAATATGTATGTTGCACCATGTTACATTCACACAACTAATTTTCTATCTGTCAGGACCACAGTCATATGATTTTTTGCCGTTCCAGGTAGCTTTTGTAGCGTCCTACTAGACTCTAGTAGGAAAATAATAAAAACCCAAAAAGCTTTGGCCCTGACTTTATACAAAAAATTAAAGTCAACCTCCAGACTTGACTTTGACTTCATGTCTTATATTTTTGACCAACACTGGCTAATACTGATGTAAAAAATATGTTACGTGCTTGGATAAGGGATAATAATTCTACTAGATGGCCCCTTGGTCTAAAATTTGTCCAGATGTCTAAAAATAATTAATTTCATAGAAATTTAGAATGTACTCCATATTATGCTACATTTGGTAGGGAGATGAAATTAGGTTTAGCCTATAAAAATGTTCCAAAAGAACTTTGCTACAATAAATGTATTTTACGTAAATTCTAGTAAATTTACTTAAAATTAATGAAAATTAGAATCTCCAAAAGAATATTTTTGAGAATTGTTTAGTTTATTTTTTAATCATTTCTTGAATAAATAAATAAATTAATGAAAATGTTAAATATATTACCAAACATTTATTAGTTCAAGGAAAAATTAGAAAAGAAAGAATACAGAATTATCTAAAATCTATAAAATTCTCTGAACAATTCGATATTTTTTTGCTATTTTAATTTTACGAATAAATACCATATTTTATGCAAATTTTGGTAAATTTACAAAAAATCACGTAGAATTACGTAAATTTACCAGATTTTACGTAGCAAACATTTATAGTGGAAATTATATTTGATAATTATAAGGCTATCTTTCAATTTTCTATATAAGCCTAGGACCCAGAGTGAAACTGTAATAGAAAATCTACAGTATTGCATCCGAGTCTTGGGCACTGGGATTTCGGTTGTTCATACCACAACCTCAGGGTAATTTGCTAGAATTTAAGATATATCTAATATTGGCAATTTGAAGTTTATGATCAATTTTTTGATGCTCAAAATGATCAAATCAAACTAAATCTATTAAATAAATTGTTATTTCTTAATAGAAATAATGCAGAGATACATTTTTGGATTTAACATAATATGTTAAATAAAAAAATAAACTCTGCAATATCAAAATGCACAATGCAGAATGCACACCATCGAAATGATGCTATTTTAAGTGGATAATTTTTTTGCATACTTTTGCAGATTTTGCCTTTAGATTTAACAAAGTATGTTAAAATCAAAAATTTACCTCTGCACTAATTCTATTAAAAAATAAAAATTTATTTTACAGTTTTAGTTTTATTTGATAATTTTGCGCATCAAAAATTGATCATAAACTTCAAATTGTCGTAATATTTTATTTTTCTCATTGTTTATGTTTTATTTTAGCTCAACTAATCCTGATTATGTTCCATAATCTTTTAAGGATGTTTTTTTCAGTAGGGTCAGCTTCGGCATTCGAGGGTTTCATATTTTGAAAATTTTTTAGCGAACCAAAAAAATATTTATAAAAAAAAAAAATTATAAAAAAAAAAATTATAAAAAAAATCTAACTTTAAAATATGTTTTTCCAATTGTATACCAGTTTGTGTTGTGCAATTCTTTGCAATCATACTTGTCAAGATCAATGTACAGAAATACTAATTTGAAGCTTTTGGAGAAATTTTTATCAAATTTAATAAAACTTTTTATAATCTGTTTCCTAGCCATCACTTGATTCGACATAAATAGAACAAACAAAAACATATTATTTTCTTTGATTGACTCATAGTTGTCTTTGTGAGTAGCGCGCGACTTAATTAGACTCATATTGGCCAAAATCTCGTCCAAAAGCCGAGTTTCCGCTTTAAATATTGGATTTTTTTGCTCAATAAACCACGGAAATCCAGGCTCATCGTGCAGCAAAAAATTTTTCACGTCTTTTTTTTCCGAACACATACCGGTGATTGCCAAGTCTTTGTCCAAATTAAATCGAATTATTCCCACAAACGGCAACGATTGAATGTTAAAAAACTTAATAAATTGATTCTAAAAAAAAAACAAAAAAAATGTCTCATATAACTTTAAATCAAAAAAAGTCGACTAGTAGCAGATCCTTAAAGAACGAGGCAAGTTCTGACAGAATTCAGAGCAAAAAAAAATCCTACTTTTACTCGAGCTATTTTCCGCTTTTTCATTCCAAACTGCAAAACAAAAAAGAGCAAAGTCTTGCCAAGTTAAATAGGGAATACAAAGACCAGGCGACTCAGTGCGGTCTGGTCGAGTTCCGCTTGAATGTGAGTCTGGCGAGCCATCTAAATATGGCTACCAATTCAGTATTTCTTCCTTTTCAGATTAAAAGATTTAATAGAGACAAGTTCAATTTATCTGGCGAAACAAGGCTGTCTCTTAGAGAAATAGGCGTTCAGACTTATGCTGACACAAAAAAATCAAGCTTTCAACTGTATGACTTGGACCCATCTAGCAAAACCCTTGGTGAGAGAACACTGGAAGATTTGGTCTATAACTATTCACTTCAAATAAATACACTTTCTAATAAGCTATCTCTGCAACTAGCCTTTGTAAACACTTTGTACCATTTGAGCGAGGACTCGGTCCTCTATTTGAACAAATATCTGGTCAATTCTGGTCCTAAATATGCAGAGTATGTCGCCAGTCTGAGCCGACTTGGTGGCGACAAACTAAAGACTTTGGATAATGTTCTAGTAAAACTGATTAGACAGTACGATTTGAGCAAAGCTAGAAATTTAGGTCTTCCAGATGTGGGCCTTGAGCAAAAATCGAGCCTTGTTGACTTCACAAAGACAGATATTCACTCGATTGATTTGAAAAAATTGATCAAAATGGCCGAAATGAAGCGTAAGGGTGTCAGGTTTGAGACTAGTGAGGAAAAGCGGCGCTTGGCACTCGAACGCTTCAAGCGAATAGTCCGAATTGTGATCATTAACCGCGAATGGATTAAGGTTTGGCTGATTACTTTTATTCCTAATAAAACCAAGGGGGCTGACTTTTAAGTAAATAATTATTTAAATATTTAATTATTGATTCGGTCGGAAAATTGAATTTTAAAAGAAAAATAGTAAAATTTATTCTTTAATTAATTAATTTAATAGTCTTTATTAGTTCAATTTTTAAATTTTTTACCAAAAAAACTGGTAGGTTTTGCGAAATTCAGAACAAAATGATTAAAAAATTTAATTGCTTTTTTTCTAAAAGCTAAAAACTAGTTCCGTGAAGGCAACATGGTCCAATATTCAAAGTTGGGACGAGGTAGAAAAAAATATATAAAGAACTAAAACATAAAAAAAGAGAAGGTCACATAAATAATTTTTTTTTTAAAAGATAAATAAACATAAGTAAAAATGAGAAAAAAACGCTTATCAATTTTATTTTATTTTATTTTAATCAATCCTAAATTGATCAAAAAAAGAGAAAAAACATAAGTACACAAAGAGATAAGTTCATAAATCTAATCCATCTCATACCAGTTATCAGCCTTTCTTTTTTTATAAATATTTAACCTTTAATCCAAGATAATCAATATCATCAAGTATTCAACAAGCCACTATATGATAAAAAATAGCCTTATCTAGTAAAAAACAACATGTACAATTAGTACAGGCTGAGCTTATATGTTTTTTCTCAAATTTCTCTTTATGTTTTTTTCTATCTTGTCCTCAAAGTTGCATCAACTATATAGGTCTGCTAGACTCTGTAAATTTAGCAGAAATTAGATTTCAAAATATTCGAGTTTTGTGCATTTTTCAGAAATTTTGCACATTATTAGCAGACTTTGACAGTTGATGAAACTTTGAATGTTGCACTATGTTTAATTCACGGAACTAATTTAAAAAAAAAAATTTATTTAATTTTTAAAATTTTGTTCCAACTTTTGTACTGGACTTCACAGAACTTAAGTGGAAGCATTTAATAGAAATATCTCCTACATGACATGGCTAAATTTTAAGGTAAATTAAATTTTTATTGAGATTTTTATTAAACAATTTTTTAAAAAATCAATCAACTATTTCTTTTAAATTTACTTAATTAAATGCTCTATCAATGGCATAATTTCACAATTTCATAAACCAAAGGTTTTTTTAATTTAAAAAATATTAATATAAGAGAATAAATAAAATTTAAAAAATTTAATTTTAAACTATGATCTTAATCTTGGACAGTACTTTTTAAAAACTTATGAAACTCACTCATTTTCTGAATTAATTTAAATCAAAGCTTTCATTTCCCGTTAAAAAATATAACTCTGTTAAAAAAGTGAATTCTTATCGAATTATATTTTTGGTTATAAAGCTTAAATAAATTATTTATACCGTTTTTTATATATTAATAAATATAAATTTTTATATTTCTTATATATTTTGTGGATTAATTTTTAGATAAGGGCTGCATTCTTTTGAGTCTAAAATTGACTCAATTTAAATTCTGTAAACAACTCTAATTTTGATAGATTTAAAATTAATAATTCCCAATTTTGGTACAAAAAGCGTAACCAAAATATTAAAAATGCCAAAGCTTAAGTTCTGACGGACCAAAACATGCTCTGTAAACTGCAGCAAATGATACATCCTCTGTACCACCAATATACTGAAAAAAATTAAAGAGAATATTTAACTTATTCTGTTCCACGAAATATTTTTGAAAGATTCTAAATTAAAAAATTCTCTAAAGTTAAATTTTTTACTTTCAATAGCCGTTTCAATTGTTAGAAAGTTTGCTTTTTTTACACTACAATTTTTTTTGATTATTTAAAAAAATATTAATGAATATTAAAATTAAAAAAAAATTAAAATCCATTAAAAATAAATTAAAAACAAATCAAATACAAAGGGACTAAATTCATAACTTCATTAGGCATTGCTTTCAATGAAATTGGAACTCATTTTATTTATTTTATTGTGTTAAATTTTTTTCATTTATATATTCTTTTGTTATAATATGAAAAAGTCAATTTTGATTAAATAAATAAACTAATTAAACTATAGTTGTTTAAAAGTTCCAAAATTAGTCAAATTCAAAGCAATTAAAATTAATACTGATTAAATTAATGGACTTTTTTTTTAATTTAAATGTCCGGACTACATAAATTTTTTACCGTTCCAAGTAGTTAATAAGGCGGCCTATTTAAAATCAAAGTCACTAAAATTAAAGTCCAAACTTTTAAAAAAAAAATTTAAAAGTTTTTGGCTTGGACAAAAAATTTAAAAAAATGTCCGGGCTTGGATTTGACTTGAAATTTTAAACAATTAAAAAAAAATACTGGTATTTCACTCAGAAATTTTTAGTGAAAAAAATATCTAAAAAAAGCCTTTAGGTATTGAATAGCGAAAAAAAGGAAGAACGCGACAAGCTATTGCTCGAGTATGATAAACTAGAAAATGCGTCGGATTTTATGAATGGAAAAAAATTACAGATTTTATTTAATAGGGAAGAATTTAAGGCTCAGAAAAATCTGACAGCACTTATTAATGACACACATAGGCGCATTTTGGCCAAAGATGCCGCCAACCGAACCGCCGAGGACATTCAAAATCTGCTTAGCCTCATTAATTCAGTACCTCGCTTGAACACATTCCCTCGGCACGTTCTAAATCACATTGCAAAAATCATCAAGCTTATTGTGTACGAAAAGGGACGCGAGCTGGTCCGCGAGGGTCACCTGTCCATCGGATTCTACTATATCCTTAATGGCAGCTGTGACGTTCTCTCAATGGGAAATGACGGACTGCTTAAAATTGACGAGCTTCAGACTGGCGATACGTTCGGTGACAGCTCCTTCCAGGCTGGCATCACCCCGTACACTGTCATTACCAATCAAAGAACAGAGATGCTGATGGTGGAGCCCAACGATATTGAAAATTATTTGGACAAACTTAGACTTTTGGAAAAAAATTTCACCAAAGAGTTCATATCAAACTGGTGGCCTGTCAAGTACTGGAATTGGTCTGAGGAAAATTTTGAAAAATTTTCGCAATTTTGCGAATTTTTGAGATTTAATTGTGGCGAATTGATCGCTGACAACTCATATCAGCCCATTGAGAAAATTAACTTTATCTATTCGGGAACTGTTGAGATGATTAGGATGATAAATGTGGAAGAGAGAAAAGGAGTGGTCAAGCAGGCAAGGAGCTGTGATTCGGTGAAAGAGGCGAAAAAAGCGACCAGAAAAATTGGCAAGAAGTTTGTTCGAGTGTGCTTTTTGAAAAAGTATAACTACTTCGGCTTCGAGTCAAGTCAGAATGTGAATATGTGGTTTAGAGCTTATGAAGATGACGTGAGTGTTATTCAAATAACAAAAGATAAATTTCTCTCAATTCACAAACACTCGAGCTTTTTTCTCTCGCAATTGATTCAAGACTACAGACTTGCACTGCCATTACAAGATCAAGTTTTTCACTTGTATAAACAAAAATTAAAAAATGAAAAACTAATCAATAAAATTTAATTTTGTTGATTATTTTTGTCGGATCTAAATCCGTCGAGAACTTAATTTTTCATTTGTTTTTTGCTTATTAGAGAGAATAAATTTTTTATGTAAAAAATTAGCACTTTAATTTGCAGCCAAAAAAATTTAATTGGAATTTTACTTTTTTACTTTTTTTTGTCAAGTACAGAATAAAATTCTAATTATAAAATTGAAGAAAAAAATTCAATTGTCAAATAAACCTTCCAAAAATTAGCATTATTTAACTTTAGAAAAAAACTTACTTGCTTAGAAAATGATATTAGAAAATAATTTACTAAAAAGGCAAGTAGCACAAAAATTTTCAATTAAAATAGATTACATTCATTTTTTAAATTCACGAGCTTTTGTAAAGAATTACTTTTTTTCAAATTTTATTAAAAATTTTGATGCTATATCAAAAAATTGATTAGAACACAATGACCGTCGAGAGATTTGAAATAAAATTATAAGATACTTAACAAGTTAGAATAATAGCCAGAAATAGTAGTATAAAAGAATAAATTCATTGATGGTTGAAGCGAATACAGTAAACAAGCTCAAAGCTTTATTAGATGAATGACTGTTTAAATTATCAGTGACAAATTAGACTGAAACACATCTAGATAAATTTTTTAATTATTTTATTTTCTATTAGACATGTTATCTCTAAATATTAATAACATAAGCTTAATATTGAAATTATTGGCATTTTTTATTTAAAAGAGTTGATCAGAGTTTTTTTAAGTTTCAAGGTTAATCAAAATGATAGTTACAAGAGCCTCAAGCGACTAATTTACACTTCATTTTTTTTATAATTTAATATAAAAATAAAAAATTTTTTGAAAGCATAAATTTAAAAATTTAAAGTTTTTGATTACATAGCTGTTTAAAAAATTTTAAAAAACAAGATATCAAAGTTGAACCTAATTTAATAAAAAATTTTCGAAAAATAATTTACTCGACTAATTTCAACATTATCGCAATCTAAGCAAAGACAATTTTACTATTTTGCTCTTTTTTAAGTTTTAATTTTCTGTATTGAGAATAATTCATTTTGTAATTAGTATTTTGTTATTGTGATCAATGGTTATTTTGAAAAGATAGACAAATAAAGTCATAATTTTAGAAAAAATTTTAAAAGTTTTTAGTTTAAAACATAATAAAAAAATGGATTTATTATTGAAGTTATTAAATTTAATAAAACGAAATTTATTTTAAAAAAATCCAAAATGTATCTTCTTTGAATTTAAATTTTAAACTGAAATATTTGAATAGAAATTTACAATATTGTCTTTTTTAATTTTTCATCTATAATAAATTTTTAGAATTTTTAAATACCGAACTTTGGCATTAATTATTACTTTTATTCTAAAATCATTAAAATAAGCTCCATGTTTTCTCTAAGTAATCTGTTTGTTAATAATTTGATGAATAAAAATTCACTATATAATATAAAATATCCTCTTTTTTTGCTGAATTTTTTTTAATTCTTTAAAAAAAAAATGAAAATACATTAGTTTAGTGATAATTCCCGTAAACTACACTGAATCAAATTATTCCATTGTTTTATCATTATAAATTACTATATTATTTTTTAATTTAAATTTAAAATGAAATTTCATAAATGAATATTTTGAAAAAATATGCCCTTTGCATACTTTTTTGCAGAGTTGATTTCAGTTAAATTTGACATTGGCTAAATTTTGACATTACTACTGTAAGTCAGTCCCCAATAAGGACGGAAATTGTTCATTCTTGGCTAGTAAATCTATTTAAAATATTTTATTAAATATTACAAATTTAACATATAAGAAATTTGTCAAAAAATAAAATAATAAAAAATTAATCTTTAAAATAAGCTATCACAATGATTTTTGAAAATAAGGACCATTTCGGTCTCTTTTGAAATGTCTAAAAGTCTAAAAAAATGCAAAAATTAAAATTCGGCTATTATTTTAGCTTATTTTCGTTAATTTGAGTATTTTTTTTCCAATTAGATAAAATATCAGCTCGTTATTAAGTTCCAATCAATGAAAAATAATCTGCAGTTACTTTTTTTTACGAAATATTAAACAAAATTATAAAAAACTTTAAAATGAAATAAAATTGAGACAGCTTTTTAGTTAAAATTTAATGTTGTGTTTTTGAATTTTAAATTATTAAAATTCCACTGTTTTAAAACGCATTTAAGGAATACCGTTTTTGAATAAATAAATAGAAATAAAAGAGCTAAAAAATATTGATTATATTGTTAAGCTAAGGAATTAATTCTTAAAAAAATATCTGAATTTATACTTTTAATTTGCATACTAAATTTTAGCAAATATAAAAATAGACCTAGAAAAATCAGCCTAGAAATATATCTCGACGATATATGTAAATAAAACTAGTAATCATTTGATATTAAATTTCCTCTCTTGCTTAGCTCAATTTAAAAAATCAAAATTTAAACTAATAGAAAAATAATTTTTCTTCATCTTATTCTTTGTTTGATGAATATTTAAATTCTGCTAAATAATCAAAAACTTGGATTAAAAATTAATAATAATATCTAACTACCACTAAACAAATGCTTAAACTTGAATTTTTTGAGAGTCATAAACTTGGATATTCAATGCTAAAACAAAAAAACAAATGAAATGTTTGAATGATTTGAATATTTTAAGGCATGCTTGTTTAGCTAGATTGAATGTTTTAAATTAATTACTATTTTATTTATATAAATCATTTATTCTAAATTTATTTCTTTAAAAGTCATTTAGAAAAAAAGACACCAGTTGTATTAAATTGTATAGTTTAATATAAAATTATGTTCTATTGAATTGATATATTCAGGCTTAAATAAAAACTATTAAATCTCAAAAGCCATTTAAAAAATAGCAATTTTCACTGATTGTGCTCAAATTTGGCATTCATGGATTTTTCATTAAACTAATATTGCGGAATTCCTTAGTTAAAATGTCAATTTAACTACAACACAAGGAAGTAATTAGTTTTTTAGTTAAAAAGAAAAAAAGCGAAGAACAAAGAATAAATAGATTTTAAAATAAGTTTGAGCTTGAGGCAAAAATTTTAAGACTGAATAATAATGGCGTATCAGGTATCAAATTTTAATTGAAAATAATGCTGAAATCGAATTAAAAATAATAAATCTTATGTCTAAAAAAAACGAAATATAAAAAAATGAATTTTTTCTACCAATTTCTATTTATTAAACCACTTAGATCCTAAACCAGTAATCAAATTATAAGCTTAATTCCAAAAAAGGAATGCCAAAGTTTCAGTTTGATTTTCCAAGCAAAGATTGGTTTCCAAGTTCAAATGAAATGGTGCCAAAAAAGTTCGATTTTTTTCAGGCTTTTATTTTTTAACTGATACTTAATTATTTTAATATTCACTTAATGTGCAATTTATTTCATAACAAACTTTTTTTAAAAGTGAAAATTATTTACAATAGCAATAATTTTTACAAAGCTTTGTACAAAATTTTTTCAATTATCATGTTTTACTTAAAACATTTGTTTATGTAGAATTAATTATTGATCTAAATCAAAAAAATTAAAAATCAATTTTTGATTAATTTTTTTCATTTAAAACTTTTTTTTCTTCAATTTTTTTAAATGAAATAACAACAAATTCACCATTTTTGATTTTTAGCATTAGCACATTGCTTGCATTTATGCTTTTTGAAAAATTGCTATTCACGTAAGTTGCTTACTTCAGAATATAGCAAACTTTATGAATACTTAGATTGAATACATTCCAGATCAAAAAAAGGATGGAAAAAATTGAAAATTAAAATTTTTTAAAATGTGTTTAATTTATTTTTTGTTTTCGTGTGATTTGTTTCAAATTATTTTCTAATAGAAATTAGCGATGTGTCTGGAAAATGAAAAATTTTGGTAAATTTTGAATATTTTACTAAAATTTGATAAATAAAATGTAAAAACTTTGGCTTAAATAAACACTCTAATTTAAATAAAAATATTCCATGGAAAGAATAAAAATTTGTCTAAAGTTTTGACAAATTTTTGTCAAAACAATATTTTGTAATTAAAGTTTTAAGGTAAAAAATTTTAGAAAAAAACGGTCCAAAAATCATTCACACAGAATAAAAAAAATTTTTTATACCTTTGTGTTTTGGTCCAAAAAATCCAGCGTGTAGCGTATAAAGCTATTATTTTCCATAAAAGACTTGTATTCGCTAAAACTTTTATCTGAGCTGAAAAAAATAAGCTCGAGGTTGTCGAAGTTTTTCTTTTTGATCTGGTAAAAAGATCGTATTTTGTCGCAAAGAAGAGTAGAGCTGTCCGGTAGCCATGTAGCCGAGAAAAAAAATAAAACATTGAAAAATTCGTTTTTCGAGTTGGTATAATTGTCATTAATGATGTCCACAAGATTAACAGATCTTTTTTTTTTCAAATCAATAAAATTAAAGTTTTTTAATTTTTCTATTTGTGAGCTGGTTTCACACATTCCAAGTTGTATTGAAGTTAATCAAGAAAATTTTCAGAATAAAAAATATATTTTTTTTTGTTATGAAAAAAAAATACGATTTTTGTGTATCTAGAATAAATATTTGTATAAAAATTTATTTTTTTTCCAAATAGAAAAATTGAGCTTTTCGAGAATTTAATTATAAACAGTGACGTTGAGAGTTCTCAATCAAACAAGATCACAAAATTTTAAAATTTCTACATGCCGGCAATTTTTCTCTTATCACAAAAAATTATGTAATCTTAATAAAGCATGCCATTTACTGATTAAGTTAGATTTTTAGCTATTTAAGATTGATTAGTTGCAAAATTTTGAAATTAATTAAAGATTTAAAAAACCAGAATTTGGTTGTAGAATTATTTACGTGATTGTATTTGTTTTAACTAGTTCTTCTCACACAATTTATAAATTCTAGTAAAAATATGTTTCTTTTCATTTGCGCCTAATCAATTTTACAAGGTTCGAATTTACCATTCTCCAATTGGTCTCAGATTAAAGAAAAGAAATCTAAAATCTTAAGGCAATAGCTGCTGTTAAAATTTATTTCTAACTGAAAATTAAATAATTTTTCCTCATAATATTTTAAAATATTTTAAAACATTAAATACGGAGATCTAATCTGATGCCGGCAAAATGATTTTTAATTTATTGATAATCTTAGCTACTTAACGTTCAAAGCTTTATTATTTTATAATGTATTTTTATTAATGTTTTTTTATTCACAAATATAAAAGAGATTTTTTTTATTTATTAAATTTTAAGCTTGTAGAAAAAAGAATTTTTTTGAAAATTCTCTAAATAAAATAAATTAAGTTAATTAAAAAAAAACATATTTATCCTTTGTTTCTAAAATGATAAGAATTTTCTATTTATTGATAAGAGAGTAAAATTGAACTCCATAATTAAGGTAAAAATTTGTAATAATGGCTTGATCCTTTCTTTGTTTGTAATAATTTTATAGCTCTTACAAATTTAAGCAGCTATTTGCTGATTAAATAAAATAGTAAAGCTTTAACAACGCTTATGAAAATTCCTTTTTTTAATTTGAAACAATTTAAAAAAATATATACTATGCTTTTATTTTAATAAATTAAAAATATTTACGTGATTTTTTTAATCAATGTAGGCTTTAAGCATCAGTTAAGACTAGAAGAAATAAGAGACGCATGAAGTTCCCAATAATTTAAGAAAGAAAATTAAAATTTTTAAAAAGCATCATAGCGTAAAAAATAATCCATTTGTAAAACCATTATAGAGTAAGTATTATATCGATAACAGTAAAGAGTCAAAAAAATTCTAAAATAAATGTTTTTTTCAAATTTTTTCTCGTCCATTCTTAGATCAAGTCTTTTGGCTTTAATTTTTGTTTTACATTAAATCATTAGATTTGATTTAGAGCAGGGTTGATTAAAAGTCCCAAATTTAAGTCCAAGTCCAGACTTGTGACTTTAAAGCAATTCTAATTTACAGTTTGTTAACTGCTACTTCAAAATTATTAGCTTTCATTTAAAAATATTTTCTAAGATTATCAATAAATTAAAAATCGTTTTTTCATAAATTTTAAAAAATTTAATTAAATTAGACAGTATTAAATTAAATTTTGAGAAAAAAATATGTATATTGGAAAATTAAATCTAAAAAGCTATTTTTTGCTTTAGGATAAATTGCTCTTAACTGTACTTTTCAAATTTTATTTTATTCAAATATTAGAATTGTAACTAAATTAAAAAAAGCTTTTTGCATCCGATGAATAATTATTAATACTAAGCGATTTCTAATCCACATATTTTCAACTAATCCGGTTATATAAGCCCGTAGAAAATACCAAAAGAATTCGTTATTTTTTCTTTTTTTAAATCCCTAAAAATTAGACTACATTTTTTATAGAAAACAAATTTAAAAAAAAAAAAGTTAGCTCAGTTCTTAACTTTTACAAATTAAAAATATTAATAATAAAAGTTTCAAAAAGCTATACTAGCTAAATTCAGGCGCATTCAAAATTCCATCAAAATCGGCCATAATTTTTTTATTAAAATATATATTTTATCTAGCTAGAAGTTGCTAAAAAAATCAAGTTCTTAAATAAAAGATAGATTAATGATGGCCTTGGTATTATAATTCTAGTAATAAAATCCTGTTTAAAAATAAAGAAATATTTTAAAAGCTCCGTGAAATTGAAAAAATATTAGCTTAAATATTTTCAATCATAATTAAGAATTTTTTTTAATTAAAATTTAAATAAAAAAAAATTTTACAATCGAAAGAACTTTTTTAAATTTTCAATTATGTTACTCGTACTTTAAAATATTCTTACAGATATCGATTTATTTTTTTATAAAATTATCCTTTTAGTTATAATTTAAAAGATATTTTCAGAATTAAAAGTAAAATCTGAATTTAACTAATTTAAATAATAATTTAATTTATTTAAAAGTAAATTATGTTCTAGGATTTTAATATTTAGCAAATGATGATCTTAAATAAAAAAATTGTTAATCTATAAAATAATTCTCGGGGTATAGCCTACCTAAATATATTAAGAATTCTTCAAAGTAGATTATCTAAAAATTTCAATATTTGCTTCTAGTTAAAATCTTTCTTTTTGGGTTAAACTGTCTCCGTATTCTAAGATTCAAGATATCATAATGAAATAAATCTTTTCTAAATCTAAAGACAAAAATGAACTTAAATTTATATCTAAAAAAACTTTATTAAATTAACAACACAAATTTCGGAAACTATTCACTTGTTAAACAAAAATAATTTATTTGCTAAATTTAATTAAATTTACGCCAAAAATTAAGAATAAAAATCAATTATTCTGTATCTAATACTGCAAGAAATTCTTAATCAACAATTTAGAAATTACTTGAAATGGTTTTATATTTATATTTTAAATGCTTGATATTAGTTTAAACATTTGCTTAATTTGTTTATAGAAAAATAAGCCAATTTTACTGAATTATGAAAATAAACTCTTCAAACTCCCTTTGATATAACAAACAACTATTGCGTCATTAAAATATGATCTGTTTTTTAAATTCACTTTTGTTACTTGATTATCTCAGCAAACTTTACTAGTTTTCTGAAAAAAACTGAAATGAATTGTCAGATTTTAATAATTTTATTTTAAATTCCTAGTTTCAAATATTTTGTAGTGAATTAAGAAGTATCCTTATGATGAAGAGGATAAGGACCGACTGACTTTAAAGGAAAAGGAAGTATTTATGGCAACCTAAAGCTTTTTCAACAGCAAATATTTGTAAATTATAAGGAAATAGGTAGAGATTAAAAAAACGGTTATATTGTTTAATATTTTATTTAATTAATATTCTTCAAAAAATATCCCCAGTTTTCTAATGATGAAAATAATCACTCATTTAGTTGTAGCACCAGACTAAATGAAAATTTATCTTAAAAATCATAAGTGACTATTTTGATTAAAATTTTAAAATGTGTCTTATATATTCAAAACAAATTTTAAGTTCCCCGAACTTCAAATAGCAATGAAGTATCAATATATCAAAATCAATTTAGTTACAGCACTAAATACTCCAAATTAAAAATTTAATAGCTAGACACTAAATTTAAGTTCTGATTTTTGTACAGGGTGAACAAAAATCGATTAAAAATTAATAGTAAAATCAATTTTTGTCAATAAAAGTTTGAGACTTTGATTTAAAATAAATAAAATAAAATCAGTTAAATAAAAAAAAATTTTAAATAAAAAAATTATTTTTTTGCTAGGTTTTCTCTGAGAATGATTAGTGACAAAATAGATTTCAATCTTCTTCATTTATAATTAAAATACATTGCATCATGTAAAAAAATGGTTGTTCACCACAACAGAATGCACAAATATTTAACACTAGAAGCACTAAGTTGTCAAAATGGCTCTTTTTGATTTTTTACTAAGTTATAATTCAATAGTCTGAAAAGATTAAAACTTGAAATTGTAAAGTTAACATTAAATAATGTTAAATTATAAAAATTTTATATTAACATATTCACATGATGCTTCATTTTTTTAAATTGACTTTATACTACTAGAAGCACCAAAAAGGGTCAAATGACTCCTATTCTACTCATTCTGCACCCCAAACACCTAAAAGTGTTCGTAAAAGAGCCCAAAGTTTAGATGATCAAGAAAACAGTTCTTCAAAGCGTGTTAAGTGTCAAATTCGCCTTTGCAACAATAATAAAACTAATTTAATCTGTACAAACTGTGGGTCTATTGCGTTATGTGATCACTGGTTCACATAAAAGGTGAACCAACTTACCCAACCTAAATAGGTGATCAGTTGTGTTCACTTTTTAGGTGAACCAAAAATATGTGTACAAAAAAAATCATTTCGAAAATCAAAATTTATTTTTTAATTTTTTTGAATTATAGGTGAGCCAAAAAAAAATAAGTGAACCAAAAAAAAAATAGGTGAGAAAATTATTAGTCATGTAAAAAAAATTTCTGATTCAAAATTTTTACAATTTTCGTTTCCACATGTTTTAATTGGTAAAACTAGTCCTAACTCGCTAAGCTTTACAAATTCTTTATAATCGTGACTCTCTTTTACTGATTTAAGCTTATCGCTCATTGTTTAAAATATCTTTTTGATCAAGTTTTTAAAATTTAAAAAAGCTTTTAATTTTAATTTTAATATTTTTAGTGCAAAAGTTTTGTAATTTTTTTAAAATAAGATGACTATTTATTAAAGCTAAAATTTTGAAAAATCAAATTTTTATTTACTTTGTCATAATTTTTTTGGTAAGTATCATTTTAGGTGATCACTTTATATTTTAGGTGAACACAATTTAATTTAGGTGATCATCTTGAAAAAAAATTTAATTAATTAGTACACATATTTTTGGTTCACCTAAAAAGTGAACACAACTGATCACCTATTTAGGTTGGGTAAGTTGGTTCACCTTTTATGTGAACCAGTGATCACATAACGCAATAGACCCCAAACTGTAATAAATCAGTATGTGCACAATGTACAACGGAACGTGTGATTATTTGTCAAAAAAGTGAGAAATAATGTTTATAGGAATCTTTATTTTTATTGCATGATTTAAAATTGATATATGATTAATTTAGTATATTTTTTTTCGAATAAAACATCTTTAATTTTAAAAAGAGTCATTTGACCCCGTTTGGTGCTTCTAGTGTTAATAGATCCTCAAGCTAATGAAGTTGAGCCGCTTCAAGACATTTGGCTTGATTGCAAGATGGCCTCAGCTGCACACTTAGCATACATGAAGAAATATGAATTAAACAAAACGCTACAGAAAGGAGAATAAATCGAACAGAGACAAGTAGAATCTCAACATGGTAACAAGACACTGTTTGCACCTTCAACCGGCTCGCATGATTTACAAAAAAACGAAAATGACGTCGGTGGCCTTAAATGATCGGATTGCGAGTTTATAGCTAAGAATTAGAAGGATAAAGGCAGGCATAATCGGGTACATTAGAGAATCTAAATTTCGATTGATTATGATTCAATTTTTTTAAATAAATTGAGAAAAGCCCCAATAATATTTCTTTTTGTATCTTTTAAAAATTTCCTTTTTTTTTATAAATCTAAATTGATTTTTTTCTTCTTTTGAAATCCAATTTTTAATTTTAATCTATTTCAAATTTTGATTCAAGTCTAAAAGTTTTTAAAGTTGAGTCTTTTTTTTTGTTTTATTAATGCTAAACTAAGCTTCCATGCTGCATTGAAGAGAAAATAATAATGAATAAAGAAAACAAATAAAAAAAAATAAACAAGCAAAAGGAAAAGAATGAGCGAACGTCTTTACTTAAAAGATACGTCTTATTTTTTTGGTCCCACCCTGGCCTCTACTACTTAAGTAAATTTTTTTCTAATCTTTAATTTGTCAATAGAAGGTTTCTTGATTCCGAATATAGTAAAAAATCTTAAAAAGGCTCAAATTCAAACTTTCTCATACCTCACAATAAATTAAATTGATACTGATCAGTTTCTAAAGATTATTTAAATTTTGGTGGAAGACTTTTTATAGACTTCTTTCAATTTCATTCACTTCTTAAATTTATAAAAATGTTATAAACCTTAAAAATAAAAAGTTTCTTCCGGATCTGTTAGGATCTGGTGGCTCGCGGTTATAGCATAAATGATAAAGAAAAGTAATTAAATAATAATAACTTTATTAATCAAAGGCCAATTCTAGCCTGAACAAATAATAACAAAATAAAGAGGAAAAGAAAAAAACACAAATTTAATTCTAAATCCAAATCCGAATGACTAATGCTTTACAAAGTGTTAAATACTAATGACTTACTAAGCGCA